>JAIRCJ010000070.1:182747-492808 GCA_020883675.1 Bruguiera gymnorhiza
CAAAACATTGGATTTTTTCAACTTTTAGAATTTTAAAGTCTTATAGGGATAAATACATTGTCAATAATTAGTTAAATTTCAATTTTGCAATTTTTTTAATTCTCTCCTTTTCCACTATGCAATTTGAAATGACTTTTATAATTTTTGTCAACTAACATATTACTTTAGAAAACGTAGAAGCAATGAAATCTAATAAGAAGTTTCCTCACTACCATGTAGAGATATATGTTTGGCACGACATTGAAGTTTGGGATTGCTATTTATAATATTTATCCACTAAAGTGCATTTTATATAATTGATTCCATTACTTGTATTTTTTATGAATTAACATATTCAAATATGATGCTTTTCTCATTAATCATATGTAACAACATTAACTATAAATTTAAAAGTCAAAACATTGCATTTTTTGAATTTTTAGAATTTTAAAGTCTTCTAAGGATAAATGTATTGTCAATAATCAGTTGAATTTAAATTTTACAATTTTTTTAAATGTCTCATTTGCCACAATGCAAGTTGAAATGATTTATATAATTTTTTTCTTCAAAACATATTGCTTATGAATAAGCAAAAAAATGAATTATAATAAAAAGTTTCCCCACTCCCCTTTAGAGATATATGCTTGATATGACGTTGAAACTGGGGATTGCTATTAATAATATTCATCCACTAAAGTGTATTTTATACAATTGAGTCCATTACTTATATTTTTGTTCAATTCACATATTCAAATATTATGTTTTTCTCACTAATCAAATGCAACGACATTAACAATAAATTTAAAAATCAAAACCTTGCATTTTTTCAATTTTTAGAATTTTAAAGTCTTCTATGGATAAATACATTGTTAATAATCAGTTGAATTTAAATTTTGCAATTTTCTTAATTGTCTCCTTTGTCACAATGCAATTTAAAATGATTTATGTAACTTTTGTCTACGAATATATTACTTAAGAAAAAGCAAATGCAATGGTCTTTAATAAGAACTTTGCCCACTCCCCTTTAGAGATACATGTTTGGCACAACATTGAAAGTTGCTATTGCTATTTAGAATATCCATTAGTTGTATTTTTGTTGATTTAACATATTTAAGTATTATCTTTTTCTCATCAATCAAATGCAACAACATTAACAGTAAATTTAAAAATCAAAATATTGCATTGTTTCAATATTTTGAATTTTAAAGTTTTCTACGAACAAATGCATTATCAATAATCAGTTGAATTTAAATTTTCCAATTTTTTCAATTGTCTCCTTAGCCATAAAGCAATTTGAGATGATTTATATAATTTTATCTACAAACTTATTACTTAAGAAAAAGTAAATGCAATGGACTCTAACAAAAAGTTTCCCCACTCCCCTCTAGAGATATATGTTGCACCCTTCATTAAAGTTGGGGATTGCTATTTATATTATTTATCCACTGAAGTGTATTTTATACAATTAAGTCCATTACTTGTATTTTTGTTTAATTAACATATTCAAATATTTTGTTTTTCACTTCAATGAAATGCAACAATGTTAACAATAAATTTAAAAATCAAAACTTTAGATTTTTTCAATATTTATAATGTCTTACAAGGATAAAAACGTTGTCAATAATTAGTTGAATTTAAATTGTGCAATTTTTTAATTGTCTCCTTTGCCATAATGCAATTTGAAATGACTTATATAATTTTTGTCTACAAACATATTACTTAAGAAAAAGCAATTGCAATTGAATCTAATAAGTAGTTTCTCCACTGCCATGTAGAGATGTATGCTTAACACAATATTAAAACTTTGGATTGTTATTTATAATATTCATCCACTAAAGTGTATTTTATACAATTGAGACAATTACTTGTATTTTGTTCAATCAACTAATTCAAATATTATATTTTTCTTAGCAATAATATCCAACGATATTAACAATTAATGTAAAAATCAAAACATTGCATTTTTTCAATTTTCAAAATTTTAAAGTCTTCTAGGGAGCAAAAGCAATGAATTCTAATAAGAAGTTTCTCCACTACTTGTATATTTTATACAATTTAGTCCACTACTTGTATTTTTGTTTAATTAACATATTCAAATATTATATTTTTCTCTCCAATCAAATGCAACTTCATTAACAATAAATTTAAAAATCAAAACATTGCATTTTTTCAATTTTTATAATTTTAAATTCTTCTAAGGAAAAATGCATTATCAATAATTAGTTGAATTTAAATTTTGCAATTTTCTTCATTGTCTCCTTTGCCTTAATACAATTTGAAATGATTTATATAATTTTTATCTTCAAACATATTACTTAAGAAAAAGCAAAAATAATGGACCCTAATAAGAAGTTTCCCCACTCCCCTTTAGAGATATATGCTTCACCCATCATTGAAGTTAGGGATTGTTATTCATAATATTCATCCACTAAAGTGTATTTTATACAATTAAGTCCATTACTTGTATTTTTGTTCAATTAACATATTCAAATATTATGTTTTTCTCACCAATCAAATTCAACGACATTAGTAATAAACTTAAAAATAAACCATTGCATTTTCTTGTTATTTTCAAAATTTTAAAGTCCTTTAAAGATAGATGTATTGTCAATAATCAGTTGAATTTAAATTTAGCAATTTTCTTAATTATCCCTTTTTCTACAATGCAATTTGTAATGATTTATATAATTTTTGTCTTCAAACATATTACTTAGTAAAGATCAAAACCAATGGAGTCTAATAAGAAGTTTCCCCACTATGCTCTAAAGATGTATGCTCAACAGATCGTTGAAGCTTAGGATTGTTATTTATAATATTCATCCACTAAAGTGTATTTTATACAATTAAGTCCATTACTTGTATTTTTGTTCAATTAACATATTCAAATATTATATTTTTCTCACTAATCAAATGCAATGATAATAACAATAAATTTAAAAATCAAAACATTCAATTTTTTCAATTTTTAGAATTTTAAGGTCTTTTAAGGATAAATGCATTGTCAATAATTAGTTGAATTTAAATTTTACAATTTTTTTAATTGTCTTCTTTGCCTCAATGCAAATTGAAATGATTTCTATAATTCAATTCTTCAAACATATTACTTAAAAAAAACCAAGACCAATGGATGCTAATAAGATGCTTCCCCACTACTACGTAAAGATATATACTTGAAACAACCTTGAAGTTTAGGATTGCTATTTATAATATTCCTCTTGTAAAGTGTATTTTATACAATTTTATCCATTACTTGTGTTTTTATTCAATTAACATATTCAAATATTATGTTTTCTCATTAATCAAATTCAACGACATTAAGAATAAATTTAAACATCAAAACATTGCATTTTCAATTTTTAGAATTTTAAAGTGTTCTAGGGATAAATGCATTGTCAATAATCAGTTGAATTTAAATTTAGCAATTTTTTTAATTGTTTCCTTAGCCACAATTTAAATTTAAATGATTTATATAATTTTGCCTACAAACTTATTACTTAAGGAAAGGAAAATGCAATGAACTCTCATAATAAGTTTCCCCACTCCCCTTTAGAGATATATGCTTCACCCATCATTGAAGCTGGGGATTGCTATTTATCATATTCATCCACTAAACTATATTTTATACAATTGAGTCCATTACTTGTATTTTTGTTTAATCAACATATTCAAATATTATGTTTTTCTTACCAATCAAATGTCATGACTTTAACAACAAACTTAAAAATCAAAACATTGGATTTTTTCAATTTTTAGAATTTTGAGGTCTTTTAGGGATAAATCTATTGTCAATACTTAGTTGAATTTAAATTTTGCAATTTTCTTAATTGTCTCCTTTGCCTTAATGTAATTAGAAATGATTTACATAATTTTTCTCTACAAATATATTACTTGGGGAAAAGTAAAAGCAATGGACTCCAATAATAAGTTTCCCTACTCCGCTCCAAAGATATATGTTTGACACACCATTAAAATTTTTTATTGCTATTTATAATATTCATCCACCAAAAGTGTATTTTATATAATTGTCTCCATTACTTGTATTTTTCTTGATTTCACATAATCAAATATTATATTTTTTCACCAATCAAATGCAACGACATTAACAATAAATTTAAAAATCAATACATTGCATTTTTTCAATTTTTAGAATTTTAAAGTCTTTTAGGGATAAATGCATCATCAATAATCAATTGAATTCAAAATTTTGCAAATTTTTTAATTGTCTCCCTAACTGCAATCCAATTTAAAATGATTTATATAAATTTTATCTATAAACTTATTACTTAAGAAAGAGCAAATGTAATGAACTTTAATAAGAAGTTTTTCTCTACGCCCCTCTAGACATATATGCTTCACCCATCATTGAAGTTGGGGTTGCTATTTATAATATTTATCCTCTAAAGTGTATTTTATACAATTGATTCCATTACTTGTATTTTTATTCAATTAACATATTGAAATATTATATTTTTGACACCAATCAAATGCAATGACATTAATAATAAAGTAAAAAGCAAAACATTGCATTTTCTGAATTTTTAGAATTTTAAGATTTCTAGGGATAAATGCATTGTCAATAATTAGTTGAATTTAAATTTTGCAATTTTCTTCATTGTCTCATTTGCCTTAACACAATTAGAAATGATTTATATAATCAATACATTGGATTTTTTCAATTTTGAGAATTTTGAAATGATTTACATAATTGTTGTCTTCATAGATATTACTTGGGAAAAAGCAAAAGCAATGGCCTCTAATAAGAATTTTTTCAATTGTCTCCTTAGCCACAATGCAATTTGAAAAGATTTATATGATTTTTGTCTACAAATTTATAACTTAAGTAAAAGCAAATGCAATGGACTCAAATAAGAAGTTTCCCCATGCCCCTTTAAAGATATATGCTTCACCCACCATTGAAGCTAAGATTGCTATTTATAATATTCATCCATTAAAGTGTATTTTATACAAATGAGTCCATTACTTGTATTTTTGTTAAATTAACATATTTAAATATTATATTTTTCTTACCGATCAAATGCAATGACTTTAACAATAAATGTTAGAATCAAAACATTGGAATTTTTTAATTTTTAGAATTTTCAAGTCTTCTAGGGACAAATGTATTGTCAAAAATTTGTTGAATTTAAATTTTTCAATTTTCTTAATTGTCTCCTTTGCCTCAATGCAATTTGAAATGATTTATATAATTTTTGTCTTCAAAGATATTACTTGGATAAAAGCAAAAACAATGGACACTAATAAGAATTTTTTCAATCGTCTCCCTCGTCATAATGCAATTTGAAATGATTTATATAATTTTTGTCTTCAAAGATATTACTTGGGGAAAAGTAAAAGCAACAGACTCTAATAAGAACTTTTTCAATCGTCTCCCTAGGTGCAATGCAATTTGAAATGATTTAGATAATTTTTGTCTACAAACTTATAACTTAAGTAAAAGCAAATGCAATGGACTCGAATAAGAAGTTTCCCTACTCTTCTTTAGAGATATATGTTTCACCCATCATCGAAGCTAGGTATTGCTATTCATAATATTCATCCACTAAAGTGTATTTTATACAATTAAGTCCATTACTTGAATTTTTGTTTAATTAACATATTCAAATATTATATTTTTCTTATCAATCAAATGCGATGACTTTAACAATAAATTTAAAAATCAAAACATTGGATTTTTTCAATTTTTAAAATTTTGAAGTCTTCTAGGGATAAATGCATTGTTAATAATTAGTTGAATTTCAATTTTGCAATTTTCTTAATTGTCTCCTTTGCCTCAATGCAATTTGAAATGATTTATATAGTTTTTGTCTTCAAAGATATTACTTGGAGAAAAGCAAAAGCAATGGACTCTAATAAGAAATTTGCCCACTACCTTCTAGAAATATATGCTTGGTATAACATTGAAACTTGGGATTGGTATTTATAATAGTTATCCCCTAAAGTGTATTTTATACAATTGATTCCATTACTTGTATTTTTGTTCAATTAACATATTGAAATATTATGTTTTTCAAACCAATCAAATGCAATGACATTAATAATAAAGTAAAAAGCAAAACATTGCATTTTCTCAATTTTTAGAATTTTAAGGTTTCTAGGGATAAATGCATTGTCAATAATTAGTTGAATTTAAATTTTGCAATTTTCTTAATTGTCTCATTTGCCACAATGCAATTTGAAATGATTTATATAATTTTTGTCTTCAAACATATTACTTAGGGAAAAACAAAAGCAATGAATTCTAATACCAAGTTTCCTCACTCCCCTTTAAAGATATAAGCTTGACACACCATTAAAGCTACCGATTGCTATTTATAATATTCATCTACCAAAAGTGTATTTTATACAATTGTGTCAATTATTTGTATTTTTCTTGATCTAACATATTCAAATATTATATTTTTCTCACCAATCAAATGCAACAACATTAACAATAAATTTAAAAATCAATCCATTGCATTTTTTTTTTTAATTTTTAGAATCTTCAAGTCTTATAAGGATAAATGCATTGTTAATAATCAGTTAGATTTAAATCTTGCAATTTTTTTAATTGTCTCCCTAGCCACAATGCAATTTGAAATGATTTATATAATTTTTGTCTACAAACTTATTACTTAAGAAAAAACAAATGCAATGGACTTTAATAAGAAGTTTCCCCATGCCCCTTTAGAGATATATGCTTTGCACATCATTGAAGTTGGGGATTGCTATTTATCATATTTATCCATTAAACTATATTTTATACAATTGAGTCCATTGCTTGTATTTTTGTTTAATTAACATACTCAAATATTATGTTTTTCTTACCAATCAAATGTCATGGCTTTAACAATAAATTTAAACTTCAAAACATTGGATTTTTTCAATTTTTAGAATTTTGGAGTCTTCTAAGGATAAATGCATTGTCAATAATTAGTTTAATATAAATTTTGATATTTTCTTCATTGTCTCCTTTGTGTCGATGCAATTTGAAATGATTTATATAATTTTTGTCTTCAAACATATTACTTAAGAAAAAGCAAAAGCAATGGACTCTAATAAGAAGTTTTTGCACTCCTTTTTAGAGATCTATGCTTTACACAACATTGATGCTTTCAATTGCTATTTATAATATTGATTCACTAAAGTGTATTTTATACAATTGAATCCATTACTTGTATTTTGGTTTAATTAACATACCTAAATATTATGTTTTTCTTACCAATCAAATGTCATGACTTTAACAATAAATTTAAACTTCAAAACATTGGATTTTTTCAATTTTTAGAATTTTGAAGTCTTCTAAGATTAAATGCATTGTTAGTAATTAGTTGAATTTAAATTTTTCAATTTTCTTAATTGTCTCTTTTGCTACAAAGCAATATGAAATGATTTATATAATTTTTGTATTCAAACATATTACTTAGGGAAAAGCAAAACATATGGACTCTTAGAATAAGTTTGCCCACTCACCTTTAGAGATATATATGCTTGACACACCATTAAAACTTCTAGTTGGTATTTATAATATTCATACAATTGAGTTCATTACATGTATTTTTGTTTAATTAACATATTTAAATATTATGTGTTTCTTATCAATCAAATGTCATGACATTAACAATAAATTTAAAAATCAAACCATTGGATTTTTTCAATTTTTAGAATTTTGAAGTCTTGTAGGGATAAATGCATTGTCAGCAATTAGTTGAATTGAAATTTGAAATGCTTTATATAATTTTTGTCTTTAAACATATTTCTCAGGGAAAAACAAAACATATGGACTATAATAACAAATTTCCCCACTCCCCTTTAGAGATGTATGCTTGACACACCATTGAGGCTTCTGATAGCTATTTATAATATTCATCCACTAAAGTGTATTATATACAATTGTGTCCATTAGTTGTATTTTTCTTGATTTAACATATTCAAATATTATGTAATTTTCACCAATCAAATGCAACAATATTAATAATAAATTTAAAAATCAAAACATTGCATTTTTCCAATTTTTTGAATTTTAAAGTCTTTTAGGGATAAATGCATTGTCAATAGTCACAATACAGTTTAAAGTGATTTATATAATTTTTGTCTATAAACTTATTACTTAAGGAAAAGCAAATGCAATGGACTCGAATAAGAAGTTTCCTTACTCCCCCCTAAAGATATATGCTTCACCTATCATTGAAGTTAGAGATTGCTAATCATAATATTCATCCACTAAAGTGTATTTTATACATTTGAGTTCATTACTTGTATTTTGTTCAATTAACATATTAAATATTATAATTTTCTCACCAATCAGATGCAACGGTGTTAACAAAAAATTTAAAAATCAAAACATTGAATTTTTTTAATTTTTAGAATTTTAAATACTTCTAAGGATAAATGCATTGTCAAAAATTAGTTGAATTTAAATTTTGTAATTTTTTTAATTGTCTCCTTTCCCAATATGTAATTTGAAATGACTTATATAATTTTTTTCAACTAACATATTATTTAAGAAAAAGCAAATGTAATGAAGTTTAATAAGAAGTTTCCCCACTGTCATGTAAAGATATATACTTGACACTACATTGAAGCTTAAGGTTGCAATTTATAATATTCATGTACTAAAGTGTATTTTATAAAATTAAGTCCATTACTTGTATTTTTGTTCAATTTCCATATTCAAATATTATGTTTTTCTCGTCAATCAAATTCAACGGCATTACCAATAAATTTAAAATCAAAACATTGCACTTTTCAATTTTTAAAATTTTAAAGTCATTTAGGGATAAATGCAGAGTCAATAATTTGTTGAATTTATTTTTTGTGATTTTCTTAATTATCACTTTTGCTTCAATGCAATTTGAAATGATTTATATAATTTTTCTCTTCAAACATATTTCTTAGGGAAAAGCAAAAGCAATGGAGTCTAATAAGAAGTTTCCCCACTCCTCTCTAGAGATATATGCTTAACACATCGTTGAAGTTGGGGATTGTTATTTATAACATTTATCCACTAAAGTGTATTTTATATAATTGAGTCCATTACTTGTATTTTTGTTTAATTAACAAACTCAAATATTATGTTTTTCTCACCAATCAAATGCAACGACAATAACAATAAATTTAAATATCAAAACATTACAGCTTTTTAATTTTTAAAATTTTAAAGTTTTTTAGGGACAAATGGATTGTCAATAATTAGTTGAATTTAAATTTTGCAATTATCTTAATTGTCACCCTAGTCACAATGCAATTTAAAATGATATATATAATTTTTGTCTACAAACTTATTACTTAAGAAAAGCAAATGCAATGTACTCTAATAAGAAGTTTCCCCATTACCCTCTAGAGATATATGTTTGACACAACATTGAAGCTTGAGATTAGTATTTGTGATATTCATCCACTAAAATGTATTTTATACAGTTGATTCCATTACTTGTATTTGTGTTCAATTAACATATTGAAATATTATATTTTTCTCACCAATCAATTGCCATGAGATTAATAATAAAGTAAAAAACCAAAAGATTGCATTTTTTGAATGTTTATAATTTTATGGTTTATAGAGATAAATACATTGTCAATTATCAATTGAATTTTAAATTTTGTAATTTTTTTAATTTTCTTTGTTGCCATAATGCAATTCAAAATGACTTATATAATTTTTGTCTACAATCATATTACTTGGTGAAAAGGAAAAGTAATGAACTCTAAGAAACAGTTTCCCCACTCCCCTCTAGAGGTATACGCTCAACACATTATTGAAGTTTGGGATTGCTATTTATAATATTCATCAATTGAGTCTAATAAGAAGTAATAGTTTCCCCACTCCCCTTTAGAGGTATATGCTCAATACATCATTGAAATTTGGGATTGCAATTTATAATATTCATGTACTAAAGTGTATTTTATACAATTAAGTCCATTATTGTATTTTTGTTTAATTAACATATTCAAATATTATGTTTTTCTCATCAATCAAATTCAACAACAATAGCAATAAATTTAAAAATCAAAACATTGCACTTTTTCAATTTTTAGAATTTTAAAGTTATCTAGGGATAAATGTATAGTCAATAATTAGTTAAATTTATTTTTTCGATTTTCTTAATTATCACTTTTGCTACAATGCAATTTGAAATGATTTATATAATTTTTGTCTTCAAACATATTTCTTGGGGACAAGCAAAAGCAATGAAGTCTAATAAGAAATTTTTCCACACCTCTCTAAAGATATATGCTTAACATATCATTGAAGTTGGGGATTGTTATTTATAATATTCATCCACTAAAGTGAATTTTATACAATTGAGTCCATTACTTGTTTTTTTGTTCAATTAACATATTTAAATATTATGTTTTTCTCACCAATTAAATGCAATGACATTAACAATAAATTTAAAAATCAAAACATTGGTTTTTTTCAATTTTTAGACTTTAAAGCCTTCTAAGGATAAATACATTGTCAATAATAACTTGAATTTAAATTTTGTAATTTTTTTAATTGTCTGCCTAGCCACAATGTAATAAGAAATGAATTATATAATTTTTGTCTACAAACTTATTACATAAGAAAAACTAAATGCAATGGACTTTAACAAGTAGTTTCCCCACTCCCCTTTAGAGATATATGTTGCACCCTTCATTAAAGTTAGAGATTGCTATTTATATTATTCATCCACTAAAGTGTATTTTATACAATTGAGTCCATTACTTGTATTTTTGTTTAATTAGCATATTCAAATATTTTGTTTAATTAACATATTCAAATATTTTGTTTTTTACTCTAATGAAATGCAACAATGTTAACAATAAATTTAAAAATCAAAACTTTGGATTTTTTCAATTTTTAGAATGTCTTACAGGGATAAAAATGTTGTTAATAATTAGTTGAATTTAAATTGTGCAATTTTTTAATTTTCTTCTTTGCCACAATGCAATTTGAAATGACTTATATAATTTTTGTCTACTAACATATTACTTAAGAAAAAGCAAATGTAATCAAATCTAATAAGTAGTTTCCCTACTACCATGTAAAGATATATGCTTAACACAATATTGAAACTTAGGATTACTATTTATAATATTCATCTAATAAAATGTATTTTATATAATTGAGACCATTACTTTATTTTGTTCAATTAACTAATTCAAATATTATGTTTTTCTCACCAATAATATGCAATGGTATTAACAATTAATGTAAAAATCAAAACATTGCATCTTTTCAATTTTCAAAAATTTAAAATCTTCTAAGGAACAAAAGTAATGGACTCTAATAAGAAGTTTCTCCACTCCCCTTTAGAGATATATGTTTCACTTATCATTAAAGTTGAGGACTGCTATTTATAATATTCATCCATTAAAGTATATTTTATACAATTTAGTCCATTACTTGTATTTTTGTTTAATTAACATATTCAAATATTATGTTTTTTTCACCAATGAAATGAAACTCCATTAACAATAAATTTAAAAATCAAAACATTGCATTTATTCAATTTTTAGAATTTTAAATTCTTATAGGAAAAAATGCATTGTCAATAATTAGTTGAATTTAAATTTTGCGATTTTCTTCATTATCTTCTTTACCTCAATGCAATTTGAAATGATTTATATAATTTTTGTCTTCAAACATATTACTTAAGAAAAAGCAAAAGTAATGGACTCTAATAAGAAGTTTCCCCACTCCCTTCTAAAGATATATGCTTCACCCATCATCAAAACTAAGGATTGTTATTCATAATATTCATCCACTAAAGTGTATTTTATACAATTGAGTCCATTACTTGTATTTTTGTTCAATTAACATACTCAAATATTATGTTTTTCTCACCAATCAAATTCAACGACATTAGTAATAGATTTAAAAATAAAAACATTGCATTTTTTTAAATTTTCAAAATTTTAAAGTCTTTTAAGGATAGATACATTGTCAATAATTAGTTGAATTTAAAGCAATTTTCTTAATTGTCTCGTTTGCAACAATGCAATTTGTAATGATTTATATTATTTTTTTTCTTCAAACATATTACCTAGGGAAGAGCAAAACCAATTGAGTCTAATAAGAAGTTTCCCCACTCCGTTCTAAAGATGTATGCTTAACAGATTGTTGAAAGTTGGGATTACTATTGATAATATTCATCCACTAAAGTGCATTTTATACAATTGAGTTCATTACTTGTATTTTTGTTCAATTGACATGTTCAAATATTATGTTTTTCTCATCAATCAAATGCAATGGCAATAACAATAAATTTAAAAATCAAAACATTCGATTTTTTCAATTTTTAGAATTTTAAAGTCTTCTAGGGATAAATGCATTGTCAATAATTAGTTGAATTTAAATTTTGCAATTTTCTTAATTGTCTCCTTTGCCTCAATGCAAATTGAAATGATTTTTATAATTTAAGTCTTTAAACATATTACTTAAGAAAAACCAAGAGCAATGAACTCTAATAAGATGTTTCCCCACTGCCATGTAAAGATATATACTTGAAACAACCTTGAAACTCGAGATTGTTATTTGTAATATTCCTTCTATAAAGTGTATTTTATACAATTAAGTCCATTACTTATGTTTTTGCCTTAATGCAATTTGAAAAGATTTATATAATTTTTGCCTACAAAGATACTACCTAAGAAAAAGCAAAGTAATGGACTATATTAAGAAGTTTCTCCGCTCATTTCTAGAGATATATGCTTGACACAACATTGAAGTTTGAAATTGTTATTTATAATATTCATCCCCAAAAGTGTATGTTATACAATTAATTCTATTACTTGTATTTTTGTTCAATTAACATATTGAAATATTATGTTTTTCTCACTAATCAAATGCAACAACATTAACAATAAATTTAAAAATCAAAACATTGCATTTTTTTAATTTTTAGAATTTTAAAGTCCTCTAGGGATAAATGCATTATCAATAATTAGTTGAATTTAAAATTTTCAATTTTTTCAATTGTCTCCCTAACCAAAATGCCATTTGAAATGATTTGTATAATTTTTGTCCACAAACTTATTACTTAAGGGAAAACAAATGCAATGGACTTGAATAAAAAATTTCCTCACTCCCCTCTAGAGATATAAGCTTTACCCATCATTGAAGATAAGGATTGCTATTCATAATATTCATTCATTAAAGTGCATTTTATACAATTGAGTCCATTACTTGTATTTTTTGTTTAATTAACATATTGAAATATTATGTTTTTTTTACCAATCAAATGCCATGACTTTAATAATAAATTTAAACATCAAAACATTGGATTTTTCTAATTTTTGGAATTTTGAGGTCTTTTAGGATAAATCTATTGTCAATACTTAGTTGTATTTAAATTTTGCAATTTTCTTAATTGTCTCCTTTGCCTCAATGCAATTAGAAAAGATTTACATAATTTTTGTCTTTAAACATATTACTCGGCAAAAAGCAAAAGCAATAGACTCTAATAATAAGTTTCCCCACTCTGCTACAGAGCTATATGCTTGAGAAGCTTCTGATTCCTATTTATAATATTCATCCACTAAAATGTATTTTATACAATTGTGTTCATTACTTTTATTTTTCTTAATTTTATATATTCAAATATTATATTTTTCTCCTTAATTAAATGCAATAACATTAACAATAAATTTAAAAATCAATACACTGTATTTTTTTGATTTTTAGAATTTTAAAGTCTTTTAGGGATAAATGCATTATCAATAATCAGTTGAATTTAAATTTTGCAAATTTTTTAATTGTCTCCCTAGCCGTAATGCAATTTGAAATGATTTATATAAATTTTATGTATAAACTTATTGCTTGAAAAAGAGCAAATGCAATGGACTCTAATAAGAAGTTTCCCCATGCCCCTTTAGAGATATATGCTTCACCCATCATTGAAATTAGGGTTGCTATTTATAATATTTATTCCAGTATATTTTATATAATTGATTCCATTACTTGTATTTTTGTTTAATTAACATATTGAAATATTATGTTTTTCACACCAATCAAATGCAATGACATTAATAATAAAGTAAAAAGCAAAACATTGCATTTTCTAAATTTTAAGGTTTCTAGAAATAAATGTTTTATCAATAATTAGTTGAATTTAAATTTTGCAATTTTTTTCATTGTCTCCTTTGCCTCAATGCAATTAAAAATGATTTACGTAATTTTTGTCTTCAAACATATTACTTGGGGAAAAGCAAAAGTAATGAATTCTAATAACAACTTTCTCCACTCTTGTCTAGAGATATATGCTTGACACACCATTAAAGCTTCTGATTGCTATTTATAATATTCATCCGCTAAAGTGTATTTTATACAATTGTGTCCATTACTTGTACTTTTCTTGATTTAACATATTCAAATATTATATTTTTCTCACCAATCAAATACAATAACATTAATAATAAATTTAAAAATCAATACATTGCATTTTTCAATTTTTAGAATTTTCAAGTCTTTTAGGGATAAATGCATTGTCAATAATTAGTTGAATTTAAATTTTGTAATTTTTTTAATTGTCTCCCTAGTCACAATGCAATTTGAAATTATTTATATAAATTTTGTGAACAAACTTATTACTTAAGAAAAAACAAATACAATGTACTCTAATAAGAAGTTTCCTCATGCCCTTCTAAAGATATATGCTTCATCCATCATTGAAGCTAGGATTGTTATTTATAATATTCATCCATTAAAGTGTATTTTATATGATTAAGTCCATTACTTGTATTTTTGTTCAATTAACATATTCAAATATTATATTTTTCTTACCAATCAAATGCAACGACATTAATAATAAATTTAAATTTCAAAATATTACATTTTTGCAATTTTAGAATTTTAAAGTCTGTTAGGGATAAATGCATTGTCAATAATTTGTTAAATTTAAATTTTGCAATTTTCTTAATTGTCTCCTTTGCCTCAATGCAATTTGAAATGATTTATATAATTTTTGTTTTCAAACATATCACTTAAGAAAAAGCACAAGTGATAAACTCTAAAAAGAAATTTCCCCACTCAAATCTAGAGATATATGCTTGATACAACATTGAAACTTCAGATTGCTATTTATAATATTTATCTACTAAAGTGTATTTTATATAATTGAGTCCATTATTCTGATTTTTGTTCAATTAACAAATTCAAATATTATATTTGTCCCACCAATCAAATGCGCTCCACTAATAATAAATTTAAAAATAAAAACATTGTATTTTTTCAATTTTTAGAATTTTAGAGGCTACTAGGGATAAATGCATAGTCAATAATCAGTTGAATTTAAATTTTTCAATTTTCTTAATTGTCTCCTTTACGTCAATGCAATTTGAAATGATTTATATAATTCTTGTCTTTAATCAAATTACTTAAGAAAAAACGAAAGCAATGAACTCTAATAAGAAGGTTCCCCACTCCCATTTGGGATATATGCTTAACACAACATTGAAACTTGGGATTACTATATATAATATTCATCTACTAAAGTGTATTTTATACAATTGACTCCATTACTTGAATTTTTGTTCAATTAACATATTCAAATGTTATGTTTTTCACACCAATCAAATGCCATGACTTTAATAATAAAGCAAAAAACCAAAACATTGCATTTTTTGAATTTCAAAATTTTAAGGTTTTTTAAAGATAAATGCGTTGTCAATAATTAGTTGAATTTAAAATTTGCAATTTTCTTAATTGTCTCTTATGCCACAATGCAATTTGAAATGATTTATATAATGTTTGTCTTCAAACATATTACTTAGGAAAAAGCAAATGCAATGGACTCTAATAAGAAGTTTCTCTATTCCCTTTTAAAGATATATGCTTCACACAACATTGAAGTTTTGGATTGTTATTTATAATATTCATCCACTAAGGTGTATTTTATACAATTGAGTCCATTACTTATATTTTCGTTTAATGAACATATTCAAATATTATATTTTTCTTACCAATCAAATCCAACGACATTAATAATAAATTTAAAAATCAAAATATTGCATTTTTGCACTTTTTAGAATTTTAAAATCTGTTAGGGATAAATGCATTGTCAATAATCTGTTGAATTAAAATTTTGCTATTTTCTTAATTGTCTCCTTTGCATCAATACAATTTGAAATGATTTATATAATTCTTCTCTTCTAACAAACTAATTAAGAAAAAGCAAAAGCAATGGATTTTAATAAAAAGGTTCCCCACTCCCATCTAGGGATATATGCTGAACACAACATTAAAACATGTGATTGCTATTTATAAAATTTTTGTACTAAAATGTATTTTATATAATTGATTCCATTACTCTAACAAAAATTGGAGCCTTGTTTGGAAGAAATAAAGAGAAGGTCTCCTTATTATGTAATACAACTAAAAAAAACTTGTAAGAAATGTTGGTCATCATCAAAGACTCATTGTTTAAAGAAATTCAATGGATTCAATGTTCCAATAGAGTATCGATCTGCTTGTTGCCATGAATAGCGTTCCAATTGTTTGTACACAAGCTATTTTCAACATCATTAGGGATGAATGAGTAATGTTGTTCCCACAGCCTTGTATGGGTTGTAATTGTTGTCAACTAGGGTTAAGTGTGCAAGAAAGTAAAGCCATATGGAAGGGCAAGAAAGTAAAGCCACATTGAAGGGCAAGAAAGTAAAGCCACATGGAAGGGCAAGAAAGTAAAGCTACATTGAAGGGCAAGAAAGTAAATCTGCTGTGTAAGGGCAAGAACGTAAATCCACCATGTAAGCCCTATTAGGGTTTCATGGAAGAGAGTATATAAAGGCCTTGGAAGACAAAACTAGGGCAGAGGGCCAACACAATTGAATAAACAGCAACCCTACAGCAACCGGCCAAAAGGAAGAGAGAGCAGAACGGCAAGAGATCAGAAACAACACCACCAGGAGAGCAAACCAGAAACGTCACCACCGGGAGAGCAAACCAGAACGTGCAACCTCCTGCAAGCAAACCAGAAACACGTCCTGCAAGCAAACCAGAAACACGTCCTGCAAGCAAACCAGAAACACATCCTGCAGGCAAACCAGAAACGCCTCCTGCAAGCAAACCAGAAACACATCCTGCAACCAAACCAGAAACGCACAACCAGCAAGAGGAGAAATAAGAAACAGACCACCCGGAAGAGAAGACAGCAGACTAGAAGCGTGAGGCAGGGCAAGAGACGTGAACCAGAAAAACCAGTAGTGTAAGGCAGGCCAAGAGACGTGAAACAGCAGACCAGGAGCGTGAGACCAGAACGTGCAACGGCGTGACTGATCAGAAGCGTGGGGCAGGCCGTGAGACGTGAAACGGCAGACCAGAAGCTTGAGTGCAAGCTGTGAAACCGTGAGACGGTGAAAGCAGGAGCTGTGTGAGACAACCTAGAGAAGGAATTTGGCGAAGCATCGGAAAGAACTCAACATATTTCTAGATTTCTTCAAGAGAGGTTAGAGAGCGTTGCAGTGAACTTCTAAGCAGCAGTGGAGCAGCCTTTCAATTCAACAGAGGCAAGACAAGCTAGACGAAGGGTAGACACAGTAAGTGACACTCTTTGTATTGTACTTGCTTAGTAATTGCAATAGTGAAAGGAGCAGAAGATTAAGACATCCATTGTAACTGCAATTCTCAAGTATAGTGGATAGTCTCGGTAAGGGAGAGTCCCTACCACCGTGGATGTACGTCACGTTGACGGAACCACGTAAATCTCGTGTGTCCTTAATTTGCTTTACGTTCTGTGTTTTGAATTGAGTTGTGAATGCAGCTAAAGTATCAGCCAACCCATAACCTAACGAAGACCTAAACAAGAACATCCGAATTGTCTATTAGGCAAGGTGTCTGAAAGGTGACTTTGGGGACTATTGTGATTAGTAGGTAGCAATAGATCTACCTTAGTCGAATCTGAGAAAGAGTTCGCTTTTAAGAAGAGATTGAAGTTGTTCACTTTCCTGCGAATTGTGAATTGTGGTGATACTGATTCACCCCCCCTCTCAGTATCACAAACTAGTAGATCCTAGGGTGAAGTTGGGAACTTCAAGTAATTACAAGAAAAATTGGAGACTTGTTAGGAAGAAATGAAGAAAAGGTCTTTTTATTCAATAATTCAGTTGAAAATATTTGTAAGAAATGCTAGTCATCATCAAAGACTCCTTGTTTAATGAAATTCAATGGATTCTATGTCCCAGGGGAGTATAGATGTGCTTGTTGCTATGAATATAGTTCCAATTGTTTATACACATATTATTTTCAACACCATTAAGTGTGAATGAGAAAGTACAACAAAAATTGGAGCCTTGTTAGGAAGAAATAAAGAGGTGTCTTTTTTTTTTGGTAATTCAGCTGAAAATACTTGTAAGAAATGCTAGTCACCATCAAAGACTCCTTATTTAATGAAATTCAATGGATTCAAAGTTCCAAGGGAGTATGGATTTGCTTGTTGCCATGAATATAGTTCCGATCGTTCGAACATAAGCTATTTTCAACATCATTAAGTGTGAATGAGTAATTACAACAAAAATTGGAGCCTTGTTAGGAAGAAATGATGACAAGTTCTATTTATTCAGTAATTTAGTTGAAATTAATTGTAAGAAATGCTGGTCATGATCAAAGACTCCTTGTTTAATGAAAATCAATGGACTCAATGTTCCAAGGGAGTAGAGATGTGCTTGTTGCCATGAATATAGTTCCTGTTGTTTGTAAACAAGTTAGTTTCAACATCATTAAGTGTGAATGAGTAATTACAACAAAAATTAGATCCTTGTTAGGAAAAAATGAAAAGAAGGTCTCTTTATACAATAATTCTGCTGAAAATACTTGTAAAAATGCTGGTCATAATCAAACACTCCTTGTTTAATGTAATTCAATGGATTCCATGTTCCAAGAGAGTATAGATGTGCTTGTTGTCATGAATATAGGTCCAATAGTTTGTACACAAGCTATTTTCAACATGATTAAGTGTGAATGAGTAATTACAACAAAAATTGGAGCCTTGTTAGGAAGTAATGAAGAGAAGGTCTCTTTATTCAGTAATTCAGCTGAAAATACTTGTACGAAATGTTAGTCATCATCAAAGAATCCTTGTTTAATGAAATTCAATGGATCCTATGCTGCAAAGGAGTATCGATCTGATTGTTGCAATGAATATAGTTCCAAGTGTTTGTACATAAGCTATTTTCAACATCTTTAAGTGTGAATGAATAATTAGAACAAAAATTGGAGCCTTGTTAGGAAGAAATGTAGGTCATCATCAAAGACTCCTTGTTTAATGAAATTCAATGGATTCCATGTTCCAAGGGAGCATAGATGTGCTTGTTGCCATGAATATAGTTCTGATTGTTTGTACACAAGCTATTTTCAACATCATTAATTGTGAATGAGTAATTACACCAAAAATAGGAGCCTTGTTAGGAAGAAATGATGACAAGGTCTTTTTATTCCATAATGCAAACAGGAAATGCTGGTCATCATCAAAGACTCCTTGTTTAATGAAATTCAATGGATTCAATGTTCCAAGGGAGTATAAAGGTGCTTATTGCCATGAATATAGTTCCAGTTGTTTATAAACAACCTATTTTCAACATCATTAAGTGTGAATGAGTAATTACAACAAATATTGGAACCTTGTTAGGAAGAAATGATGACAACGTCTGCTTATTCAGTAATTCAGCAGAAAATACTTGTAAGAAATGTTGGTCATAATCAAACACTCCTCGTTTAATGAAATTAAATGGATTCCATGTTCTAAGGGAGTATCAATCTACTTGTTGCCATGAATATAGTTCCAATTGTTTATACACAAGCTATTTTCAACATTAGTAAGTGTGAATGAGTAATTACAACAAAAATTGGAGACTTGTTAGGAAGAAATAAAGTGGAAGTCTCTTTATTTTGCAATTCAGCTAAAAATACTTGTGAGAAATGCTAGTTATCATCAAAGACTCATAGTTTAATGAAATTCAATGGATTCCATCTTCCAAGGGGGCATAGATGTGCTTGTTGCCATGAATATAGCTCAAATTGCTTGTACACAAGCTATTTTCAACATCATTAAGTGTGAATGAGTAATTACAACAAAAATTGGAGCCTTGTTAGGAAGAACTAAAGAGAAGGTCTCTTTATTCAATAATTCAGCTAAAAATACTCATAAGAAATGCTAGTCTTCATCAAAGGCACCTTGTTTAATGAAATTCAATGAATTCAATGTTCTAAGGGAGTATAGATGTGCTTGTTGCCATGAATATAGTTCCAATTGTTTATACATATGCTATTTTCAACATCATTAAGTGTGAATGAGTAATCACAACAAAAATTGGAGCCTTATTAGGAAGAAATAAAGATATGGTCCCTTTATTTTGTAATTCAGTAGAAAATACCAGTAATAAATGCTAGTTATCATCAAAGACTCCTTGTTTAATGAAATTCAACGGATTCAGTGTTCCAAGTGAGTATCAATCTGCTTGTTGTCATGAATATAGTTCCAATAGTTTGTACACAAGCTAGTTTCAGCATCATTAAGTGTGAATGAGTATAAATGTAAGAAATGCTAGTCATTGTCAAAGACTCCTTATTTAAAGAAATTCAATGGATTCTGTGTTCAAAGGGAGTATAAATGTGCTTGTTGCCATGAATAAACATCTAATTGTTTATACACAAGCTATTTTCAACATCAGTAGGTGTGAATGAGTAATTACAGCAAAAATTGAAGGCTTGTTAGGGAGAAATGAAGATAAGGTCTCTTTATCAAGTAATTTAGCTAAAAAAACTTTAAGAAATGCTAGTCATCATCAAAGACTCCATGTTTACTAAAATTCGCTGGATTCCATGTTCCAAGGGAGTATAGATGTACTTGTTGCCTTGAATATGGTTCCAATTATTTATACACAAACTATTTGGAACATCATTGAGTGTGAATGAGTAATTACAACAAAAATTGGAGCCTTGTTAGGAAGAAATAAAGAGAAGGTCTCTTTATTCAGTAATTTAGCTGAAAATTCTTGTAAGAAATGCTAGTCATCATCAAAGACTCCTTGTTTAATGAAATTCAATGGATTCCATGTTCCAAAGGAGTATTGATTTGCTTGTTGCCATGAATATAGTTCCATTTCTTTGTACACAAGCTATTTTCAACATCATTAACTGTGAATGAATAATTACAACAAAAATTGGAGCCTTGTTAGGAAGAAATGATGACAAGGTTTGTTTATTCTATAATTCAGCTGAAAATACTTGTAAGAAATATTGGTCATCATTAAAGACTTATTGTTTAATGAAATTCAATGGATTCCATGTTCCAAGGGAGTATCGATCTACTTGTTGCCATGAATATAGTTCTAATGGTTTATACACAAGCTATTTTCAACATTTGTAGGAGTGAATTAGTAATTACAACAAAACTTGGAGCCTTGTTAGGAAGAAATAAAGAGAAGGTCTCTTTATTTTGTAATTCAGCTGAAAATACTTGTAAGAAATGCTAGTCATCATCAAAAACTCCCTGTTTGTTGAAATTCAATGAATTCCATTTTCCAAGGCAGTATACATGTGCTTATTGCCATAAATATAGTTCCTGTTATTTGTACACAATCTATTTTCAACATCATTAAGTTTGAATGAGTATTTACAACAAAAATAGGAGCCTTGTTAGGAAGAAATCAAGAGAAGGTCTCTTTATTCAGCAATACAGCTAAAACTACTTGTAAGAAATGATAGTCATCATCAAAGACTCCTTGTTCAATGAAATTCACTAGATTCCATGTTCCAAGGCAGTATAGAAGTGCTTGTTGCCATGAATATAGTTCCAATTGTTTATACACAAGCTATTTTCAGCATCATTAAGTGTGAATGAGTAATTACAACAAAAATTGGAGCCTTGTTAGGAAGAAATTAAGGAAAGGTCTCTTTATTCAGTAATTTAGCTAAAAATACTTTAAGAAATGCTAGTCATCATCAAAGACTCCTTGTTAAATTGTAAGAAATGAAGATAAGGTCTTTTATTTAGTAATTTTGATAAAATTAATTGTATGAAATGCTCGTCATCATCAAAGACTACTTGTTCAAAAAAATTCTTTGGATTCGATGTTCAAAGGGATTGTAGATGTGCTTATCACCATGAATAGAGTTCCAACTATTTATACACAAGCTATTTTCAACATTACTAAGTGTCAATGAGTAATTACAACAAAAATTGGTGCCCTTATTCAGTAATTCAGCTGAAAATTCTTGTAAGAAATGCTAGTCATCATGAAAGACTCCTTGTTTAATGAATTTCAATGGATTCCAGGTTCCAAAGGAGTATCAATCTGCTTGTTGCCATGAATATAGTTCTAGTTGTTTCTACACAAACTATTTTCAACATCATTATGTGTGAATGAATAATTACAACAAAAATTGGAGCCCTGTTAGGAATAAATGATGACAAGGTTTGTTTATTCTGTAATTCAGCTGAAAATACTAGTAAGAAATGGTGGTCATCATCAAAGACTCTTTGTTTAATGAAATTCGATGGATTCCATGTTCCAAGGGAGTATCGATCTACTTGTTGCCACGAATATAGTTTCAATTGTTTATACATAAGCTATTTTCAACATCATTAAGTGTGAATGAGTAATTGCAACAAAAATTGGAGCCCTGTTAGGAATAAATGATGACAAGGTCTATTTATTCAGTAATTCATCTTAAAATACTTGTAAGAAATGCTAGTCATCATCAAACACTCCTTGTTTAAAGAAATTCAATGGATTCCATCTTCCAAGGGAGTATCAATTGACTTGTTGTCACAAATATTGTTCTTGTTGTTTGTACACAAGCTAGTTTCAACATCATTAAGTGTGAATGAGTAATTACAACAAGAATTGGAGTCTTGTTAGGAAAAAATGAAGATAAGGTCTCTTTATTCAATAATTCAGCTAAAAATACTTGTAAGAAATGCTAGTCATCATCAAAGACTCCTTGTTTAATGGAATTCAAAGGATTCCATGTTCCAAGGGATTATAGATGTGCTTGTTGCCATGAATATAGTTCCAATTGTTTATACACAAGCTATTTTCAACATCATGAAGTGTGAAGGGCTAATTACAACAAAAATTGGAGCGTTGCTATGAAGAAATGATGACAAGGTCTATTTATTCATTAATTCAGCTGAAAATACTTGTAAGAAATGCTAGTTATCATCAAAGACTCCATGTTTAATGAAATTCAATGGATTTAATGTTCCAAGGGCGCATCGATCTACTTGTTGCCATGAATATAGTTCCAATTGTTTATACACAAGGTATTTTCAACACCAGTAGGTGTGAATGAGTAATTACAACAAAAATTGGAGCCTTGGTAGGAAGAAATAAAGAGAAGGTCTCTTTATTTTGTAATTCAGCTGAAAATACTTGTAAGAAATGCTAGTGATCATCAAAGACTACTTGTTTAATGAAATTCAATGGATTCCATGCTCCAAAGGAGTATCGATCTGCTTGTTGTTGTGAATGTAGTTCCTGTTGTTTGTACACATGCTATTTTCAACATCATTAAGAGTGAATGAGTAATTACAACAAAAATTAGAGCCTTCTTAGGAAGATATGAAGAGAAGGTCTCTTTGTTCAGTAATACAGCTAAAACTACTTGTAAGAAATACTAGTCATGATCAAAGACTCCTTGTTCAATTAAATTCAATGGATTCCATGTTCCAAGGGAGTATAGATGTGCTTGTTGCCATGAATATAGTTCCAATTGTTTATACACAACCTATTTTCAACATCATTAAGTGTGAATGACTAATTATAACACAAATTGGAGCATTGTTAGGAAGAAATGATGACAAGGTTTATTTATTCAGTAATTCAGCTGAAAATACTTGTATGAAATACTAGTCATCGTCAAAAACTCCTTGTTTAATGAAATTCAATGGATTTAATGTTCCAAGGGCGCATCGATCTACTTGTTGCCATGAATATAGTTCCAATTGTTTATACACAAGCTATTTTCAACATTAGTAGGTGTGAATGAGTAATTACAACAAAAATTGGAGCCTTGGTAGCAAGAAATAAAAAGAAGGTCTCTTTATTTTGTAATTTAGCTGAAAATACTTGTAAGAAATGCTAGTGATCATCAAAGACTCGTTGTTTAATGAAATTCAATAGATTTCATGCTCCAAAGGAGTATCGATCTGATTGTTGCCGTGAATATAGTTCGTGTTGTTTCTACACATGCTATTTTCAACATCATTACGAGTGAATGAGTAATAACAACAAAAATTGGAGCCTTCTTAGGAAGATATGAGGAGAAAGTCTCTTTATTCAGTAATATAGCTAAAGCTACTTGTAAGAAATGCTAGTCATCATTAAAGACTCCTTGTTTAATGAAATTCATGGATTCCATGATCCAAAGGACTATCGATCTGCTTGTTTCCATGAATATAGTTCCAATTGTTTGTACACATGCTATTTTCAACATCATTAAGTGTGAATGAGTAATTACAAAAAAAATTGGAGCCTTGCTAGGAAGAAATAAAGAGAAGGACTCTTTATTTTGTGATTTAGCTGAAAATACTTGTAAGAAATGCTAGTCATTGTCAAAGACTCCTTGTTTAATGAAATTCAATACATTCCATGTTCCAAGGGAGTATAGATGTGCTTGTTGCCATGAATATAGTTCCAATTGTTTGAACACAACCTATTTTCAACATCATTAAGTGTGAATGAGTAATTATAATAAAAATTAGAGCCTTGTTAGGAAGAAATGAAGAGTAGGTCTCTTTATTCAGTAATTAAGCTAAGAATACATGTAAGAAATGCTAGTCATCATCAAAGACTCCTTGTTTAATGAGATTCAATGGATTCCATGTTCCAAGGCAGTATAGGTGTGCTTATTGCCAAGAATATAGTTCCAATTGTTTAAACACAAGCTATTTTCCACATCATTAAGTGTGAATGGGTAATTACATAAAAAATTGGAGCCTTGTTAGGAAAATATGATGACTAGGCATGTTTATTCTATAATTCAGTTGAAAATGCTTGCAAGAAATGCTGGTGATTATCAAAGACTCTTTGTTTAGTGAAATTCAATGGATTTAGTGTTCCAAGGGAGTATAGATGTGCTTGTTGCCATAAATATAGTTCTTGTTGTTTGTACACAAGTTATTTTCAACATCATTAAGTGTTAATGAAGAGAAATGAAGAGAAGGTCTTTCTATTTTGTAATTCAGCTGAAAATACTTCTAAGAAATGCTAGTCATTGTCAAACACTCCTTGTTTAATGAAATTCAATGGATTCCATGTTCCAAGGGATTATAGGTGTGCTTGTTGCCATGCATATAGTTCCAATTGTTTATAAACAAGTTATTTTCAACGTCATTAAGTGTGAATGAGTAATTACAACAAAAATTCGAGCCTTGATTGGAAGAAATGATGAGAGAGCCTCTCTATTTTGTAATTCAGCTGAAAGCACTTGCAAGAAATGCTATTCATCACCAAAGACTCCTTGTTTAATGAATTTCAATGGATTCAAGGTTCCAAAAAAGTATAGATGTGCTTGTTGTGGTGAATATAGTTCTTGTTGTTTGTACAAAAGCTAGTTTCAACATCATTATGTGGGAATGAGCAATTACAACAAAAATTGGACCCTTGTCAGGAAGAAATGAGGAGAAGGTCTCTTTGTTTTCCAATTCAGCTGAAAATACTCGTAAGAAATGCTAGTCATCATCAAAGACTCCTTGTTTAATGAAAATCAATGGATTCCATGTCCCAAGGGAGTATCGATCTGCTTGTTGCCATGAATATAGTTCCTACTATTTGTATAGAAGCAATTTTCAACATCATTAAGTGTAAACAAATAATTGCAACAAAAATTGGAGCCCCGTAAGAAATGGTAGTTAGTAATTTAGCCAAAAATATTTGTAAGAAATGTTATCATCAAAGACACTTTGTTTAATGCAATTAAATGAATTCCATGTTCCAAGGGAGTATAGATGTGCTTGTTCCCATGAATAGTCCCAATTGTTTATACACAAGCTATTTTCAATATCGTTAAGTGTGAATGAGTAATTACAACAAAAATTGCAGCCTTGTTAGGAAGAAATGAAGAGAATGCCTCTGTATTCATTAATTTAGCTGAAAATACTTGAAAGAAATGCTAGTCATCATCAAAGACTCCTTGTTTAATGAAATTCCATGGATTCAATATGGCAAGGGAGTATTGACATACTTGTTGCTGTGAATATAATTTTTGTTGTCTGTACACAAGTTATTTCCAACATCATTAGGTGTGAATGAGTAATTACAACAAAAATTGGAGCCTTGTTAGGAAGAAATGAAGAGAAGCTCTCTTTATTTAGTAATACAGCTAAAACTACTTGTAAGAAAAGCTAGTCATCATCTTAGACTACTTGTTTAATGAAATTCAATGGATTCCATGTTCCAAGGGAGTATAGATGTGCTTATTGCCATGAATGTAGTTCCAATTGTTTGTACACAAGCTATTTTCAACATCATTAAGTGTGAATGAGTAATTATAACAAAAATTGGAGCCTTGTTAGGATGAAATGATGACAAGGTCTGTCTATTCATCAATTCAGCTGAAAATACTTGAAAGAAATGCTGGTCATCATCAAAGACTCCTTGTTTAATGAAATTCAAAGGATTCCATGTTCCAAGGGAGTATAGATGTTCATGTTGCCATGAATATAGTTCCAATTGATTATACACAAGCTACATTCAGCATCATTAAGTGTGAATGAGAAATTACAACAAAAATTGCAGCCTTGTTAGGAATAAATGAAGAGAAGGTCTTTGTATTTTGTAATGCAGCTAAAAATACTTGTAAGAAATGCTAGACATCATCAAAGACTCCTTGTTTAATGAAATTCAAAGGATTCCATGTTCCAAGACAGCATAGATGTGCTTGTTGCTGTGAATATAGTTCTTGTTGTTTGTACACAAGCTAGTTTCAACATCATTAAGTGTGAATGAGTAATTACAACAAAAATTGGTGCCTTGTTAGAAAGAAATGAAGAGAAGGTCTCTTTATTCAGTAATACAGCTAAAACTACTTGTAAGAAATGTTAGCCAACATCAAAGACTCCTTGTTTAATGAAATTCAATGGATTCTATGTTCCTACGGAGTGTAGATGTGCTTATTGTCATGAATATAGTTCCAATTGTTTGTACTTGAGTTATTTTCAACATCATTAGGTGTGAATGAGTAATTACAACAAAAATTGGAGTCTTGTTAGGAAGAAATGAAGAGAAGCTCTCTGTATTCAGTAATACAGCTAAAACTACTTGTAAGAAATACTAGTCATCATGAAAGACTCCTTATTTAATGAAATTCAATGGATTCTATGTTCCGAGGGAGCATAGATGTGCTTGTTGTCATGAATATAGTTCCAATTGTTTGTACATGAGCTATTTTCAACATCATTAAGTGTGAATGAGTAATTACGACAAAATTTTGAGCCTTGTTAGGAAGAAATGAAGTGAAGGTCTCTTCATTTTGTAATTCAGCTAAAAATACTTGTAAGAAATGTGAGTCATCATTAAAGACTCCTTGTTTAATAAATTTCAATGGATTTTGTGTTCCAAGGGAGTATAGATGTGCTTGTTGCCATGAATATGTTCCAATTGTTTATACACATGCTATTTTTAATGTCATTAAGTGTGAATGAGTAATTACAACAAAAATTGGAGCCTTGATAGGAAGTAATGAAAAGAATGTCTCTTTATTCAGTAATACAGCTAAAACTACTTGTAAGAAATGCTAGTCAACATCAAAAACTCCTTGTTTGATGAAATTCAATGGATTCAAGGTTCTAAGGGAGTATAGATGTCCTTGTAGCCATGAATATAGTTCCAATTATTTGTACACAAGCTATTTTCAACATCATTAGGTGTGAATGAGTAATTACAACAAAAATTGGAGCCTTGTTAGGAAGAAATGAAGAGAAGCTCTCTTTATTCAGTAATACAGCTAAAACTACTTGTAAGAAATACTAGTCATCATGAAAGACTCCTTATTTAATGAAATTCAATGGATTCTATGTTCCGAGGGAGCATAGATGTGCTTGTTGTCATGAATATAGTTCCAATTGTTTGTACATGAGCTATTTTCAACATCATTAAGTGTGAATGAGTAATTACGACAAAATTTTGAGCCTTGTTAGGAAGAAATGAAGTGAAGGTCTCTTCATTTTGTAATTCAGCTAAAAATACTTGTAAGAAATGTGAGTCATCATTAAAGACTCCTTGTTTAATAAATTTCAATGGATTTTGTGTTCCAAGGGAGTATAGATGTGCTTGTTGCCATGAATATGTTCCAATTGTTTATACACATGCTATTTTTAATGTCATTAAGTGTGAATGAGTAATTACAACAAAAATTGGAGCCTTGATAGGAAGTAATGAAGAGAATGTCTCTTTATTCAGTAATACAGCTAAAACTACTTGTAAGAAATGCTAGTCAACATCAAAAACTCCTTGTTTGATGAAATTCAATGGATTCAAGGTTCTAAGGGAGTATAGATGTCCTTGTAGCCATGAATATAGTTCCAATTATTTGTACACAAGCTATTTTCAACATCATTAGGTGTGAATGAGTAATTACAACAAAAATTGGAGCCTTGTTAGGAAGAAATGAAGAGAAGCTCTCTTTATTCAGTAATACAGCTAAAACTACTTGTAAGAAATGCGAGTCATCTTGAAAGACTCCTTGTTTAATGAAATTCAATGGATTCTATTTTCCGAGGGAGCATAGATGTGCTTGTTGTCATGAATATAGTTCCAATTGTTTGTACACGAGCTATTTTCAACGTCATTAAGTGTGAATGAGTAATTACTACAAAAGTTTGAGCCTTGTTAGGAAGAAATGAAGAGAGGGTCTCTTTATTTTGTAATTCAGCTAAAAATACTTGTAAGAAATGTGAGTCATCATTAAAGACTCCTTGTTTAATGAAATTCAATGGATTCCATGTTCCGAGGGAGTATAGATGTGCTTGTTGCCATGAATATGTTCCAATTGTTTATACACATGTTATTTTCAACGTCATGAAGTGTGAATAGGTAATTACAACAAAAATTGGAGCATTGTTAGGAAGAAATGATGACAAGGTCTGTTTAATCAGTAATTCAGCTGAAAATACTTGTGAGAAACGCTAGTCATCATCAAAGACTCCTTGTTTAATGAAACTCAATGGATTCAATGTTCCAAGGGAGTATCGATCTACTTGTTGCCATGAATATAGTTCCAATTGTTTATACATAAGCTATTTTCAACATTAGTAGGTGTGAATGAGTAATTACAACAAACATTGGGGCCTTGCTAGGAAGAAATAAAGAGAAGGACATTTTATTTTCTAATTCAGCTAAAAATACCTGTAAGAAATGCTAGTCATCATTAAAGACTTCTTGTTTAATGAAATTCAATGAATTTCATGATCCAATGGAGTATTGATCTGCTTGTTACCATGAATATAGTTCCTATTGTTTGTACACATGCTATTTTCAACATCATTAAGTGTGAATGAGAAATTACAACAAAAATAGGAGTCTTCTCAGTAATATACCTAAAACTACTTGTAAGAAATGCTAGTCATCATCAAAGACTCTTGTTTAATGAAATTCAAAGGATTTCATGTTCCGAGGGATTATAGATGTGCTTGTTGCCATGAATATAGTTCCAATTGTTTATACACAACCTATTTTCAACATCATGAAGTGTGAATGACTAATTACAACACAAATTGGAGCATTGTTACGAAGAAATGATGACAAGGTCTGTTTATTCAGTAATACAGCTAAAACTACTTCTAAGAAATGCTAGTCAACATCAAAGACTCCTTGTTTAATGAAATTCAATGGATTCTATGTTCCAAGGGAGTATAGATGTCCTTGTTGCCATGAATATAGTTCCAATTATTTGTACATGAGCTATTTTCAACATCATTAGGTATGAATGAGTAATTACAACAAAAATTGGAGTCTTGTTAGGAAGAAATGAAGAGAAGCTCTCTTGATTCAGTAATACAGCTAAAACTACTTGTAAGAAATGCTAGTCATCATCAAAGACTTCTTGTTTAATGAAATTCAACGTATTCTATGTTCTGAGCAAGTATAGATGTGCTTGTTGTCATGAATATTGTTCCAATTGTTTGTATGCAAGCTATTTTCAACATCATTAAGTGTGAATGAGTAATTACAACAAAAGTTTGAGCCTTGTTAGGAAGAAATGAAGAGAAGGTCTCTTTACTTTGTAATTCAGCTAAAAGTACTTGTAAGAAATGTGAGTCATCATTAAAGACTCGTTGTTGAATGAAATTCAATGAATTCCATGTTCCAAGGGAGTATAGATGTGCTTGTTGCCATGAATATGTTCCAATTGTTTATACACATGCTATTTTCAACGTCATTAAGTGTAAATGAGTAATTACAACAAAAATTGGAGTCTTGTCAGGAAGAAATGAAGATAATGTCTCTTTATTCAGTAATACAGCTAAAACTACTTGTAAGAAATGCTAGTCAACATCAAAGACTCCTTGTTTAATGAAATTCAATGGATTCGATGTTCCGAGGGAATATAGATGTCCTTGTTGCCATGAATATAGTTCCAATTATTTGTACACGAGCTATTTTCAACAGCATTAGGTGTGAATGAGTAATTACAACAAAAATTGGAGCCTTGTTAGGAAGAAATGAAGAGAAGCTCTCTTTATTAAATAATACAACTAAAACTACTTGTAAGAAATGCTAGTCATCATTAAAGACTCCTTGTTTAATGAAATTCAACGAATTCTATGTTCCGTGGGAGCATAGATGTGCTTATTGTCATGAATATAGTTCCAATTGTTTGTACATGAGCTATTTTCAACATCATTAAGTGTGAATGAGTAATTACAATAAAAATTTGAGCCTTGTTAGGAAGAAATGAAGAGAAGGTCTGTTTATTTTGTAATTCAGCTAAAAATACTTGTAAGAAATGTGAGTCATCATCAAAGACTCCTTGTTTAATGAAATTCAACGGATTTCATGTTCCGAGGGAGTATAAATGTGCATGTTGCCATGAATGTAGTTTCAATTGTTTGTACACGAGCTATTTTCAACATCATTAAGTGTGAGTGAGTAATTACAACAAAAATTGGAGCCTTGTTAGGATGAAATGATGACAAGGTCTGTTTATTTAGCAATTCAGCTGAAAATGATTGTAAGAAATGCTGGTCATCTTCAAAGAGTTCTTGTTTAATGAAATTCAATGGATTCCATGGATTCCATGTTCCAAGGGAGTATAGATGTACTTGTTGCCGCGAATATAGTTTCATTTGCTTATACACATGCTATTTTCAACGTCATTAATTGTGAATGAGTAATTACAACAAAAATTGGAGCCTTGTTAGGAAGAAATGATGACAAGGTCTGTTTCTTCTGTAATTCAGCTGAAAATACTTGTAAGAAATGTTATTCATCATCAAAGACTACTTGTTTAATGAAATTCAATGAATTCCATGTTCCAAGGGAGTATAGATGTGGTTATTGCCTTGAATATAGTTCCAGTTGTTTATACATAAGCTATTTTCAACTTCATGAAGGGTGAATGAGTATTTACAACAAAAATTGGAGCCTTATAAGGAAGAAATGAAGGGAATGTCTCTTTATTTTGTAATTCAGTGGAAAATACTTGTAGGAAATGCTAGTCATCATCAAAGACTACTTGTTTGATGAAATTCAATGGATTCCATGATCCAAGGGAGTATCGATCTACTTGTTGCCATGAATATAGTTCCTGTTATTTGTACATAAGCTATTTTCAACATCATTAAGTATGAATGAGTAATTACAACAAAAATTGGAGCCTTGTTAGGAAGACATGAAGAGAAGGTCTCTTTATTCTGTAATACAGCTAAAGCTACTTGTAAGAAATGCTAATCAACATCAAAGACTTCTTATTTAATGAAATTCAATGATTTCTATGTTCCAAGGGAGTATAGATGTGTTTATTGTCATGAATATAGTTCCAATTGTTTGTACACGAGCTATTTTCAACATCATTAAGAGTGAATGAGTAATTACAATAGAAATTGGAGGCTTGGTAGGAAGTAATGAAGAGAAGGTCTCTTTATTCAGTAATACAGCTAAAACTACTTGTAAGAAATGCTAGTCATCATGAAAGACTCCTTATTTAATGAAATTCAATGGATTCTATGTTCCGAGGGAGCATAGATGTGCTTGTTGTCATGAATGTAGTTTGAAACCTTTGCCCAATGCTCAAAGGAAGAAGAAGTTAAGGTATAATCCTATAACTAGTGTTCAAAGCAACATGAACGAATGGTAAAAGGAAGGATATTGACATTACAATCAGGAAGGAATGCAACAAAACGTAATAAGAGGTGGCTAAGTAGAAAAACCTCCAATTTTCATAAGGAATCCTGATTTAAACCCCAAGGCTCCCATGGCTGCCAGTGTTAAACACAGAGAATGCAGTGAAATCCACAATGAGAGGAAGGAAATGAAGACCCTAACAAACTTAATTCAGGCTTAACAAAAGTAAAACCTTGGCCCAATGCTCAAAGGAGGAAGAACTTAAGTTATAATCCTATAACCAGTGTTCAAAGCATTATGAACCAATGGTGAAAGCAAGGATATTTGCATTACAATCTAAAAACAAGTGATTTGGTATTAATGAGTCGAGTTGGAATACAACAAAACATAATAAGAGGTAGCTAAGAAGAAAAACTAGAGAAACAACTTCAATTTTTATAAGCAAACTTGGTTTAAACCCCAAAGCTCTCCTAGCAGCCAGTGTTAAACATTGAGATTGCAATGAAACCCACAACAAGAGGAAAGAATTGAAGTCCGCAAGAAACATAATTTGGGTTTAACAAAAGTAAAACCTTGGCCCCATGCTCAAAGGAAGAAGAACTTAAGGTATAATCCTACAACCAGTGTTCACAGCATCATGAACAAAAGGTAAAAGGAAGGATATTAGCATTACAATCTAGAAAGAAGAGATATGGTAGTAATGTGGCAAGTTGCAATGAAACAAAGCGCAATACAAGGCAGCTAAAAAGAAAAACTAGAGAAAAAAACTCCAAATTTCATAAGGAATCCCAATTTAAACCCCAAAGCTCTCATAGCAGCCAGTGTTAAACACAAAGAATGTAATGAAACTCACAATGAGAGGAAAGAATTGAAGATTGCAAGAAACATAGTTAAGGTTGAAGAAAAGTAAAAACTTGTCCCAATGCTGAAAGGAAGAACAACTTAAGGTATAATCCTATAACCAGTGTTCAAAGCATCATGAACCAATGGTGAAACGAAGGATATTGGAATTACAATCTAGAACAAAGAGATCTGGTAGTAATGAGGCGAGTTGGAATGCAACAAAACGTAATACGAGGCAGCTAAAAAGAACTAGAGAAAAAACTTCAATTTTAATAAGGAATCCTGATTTAAACCCCAAGGATCCCATAGCAGCCAGTGTTAAACACAGAGAATGTATTGAAACTCACAATGTGAGGAAGGAATTGAAGACCGCAACAAACATAATTCAGGTTTAAGAAAAGTAAAACCTTGGGCCAATGCTCATAGGAAGAAGAACTTAAGGTATAAACCTATAACTAGTTTTCAGAGCATCATTAACCAATGGTGAAAGGAAGTATATTTGCATTACAATCTAGAAACAAGTGATTTGGTATTAAGGAGGTGAGTTAGAATGCAACAAAATGTAACAAGAGGCAGCTAAGAAGAAAAACTAGAGAAAATACTCCAATTGTGATAAGCAAACCTGATTTAAACCCCAAAGCTCTCGTAGCAGCCAGCCTTAAACACAGAGAATGCAATGAAACTTACAACAAGAGGAAAGAAATGAAGACCGCAAGAAACATAATTTGGGTTTAACAAAAGAATAACCTTGGCCCAATGCTGATAGGGAGAAGAACTTAAGATATAATCCTACAACTAGTATTCAAAGCATCATGAATAAATGGTAAAAGGAAGGATATTGGCAGTACAATCTATAAAGAAGAGATTTGGTAGTAATGAGGTGAGTTTGAATGGAACAAAACGTAATAAGAGGCAGCTAAGAAGAAAAACTAGAGAAAAACTTCCAATTTTCATAAGGAATCCTGAATTAAACCCCAAGGCTCCCATAACAGCCAGTGTTAAACATAGAGAATACATTGAAACTCACAACGAGATGAAAGAATTGAAGACCTTAGGAAACATAATTCAGGCTTAACAAAGGTAAAATGTTCGCCCAGTGCTGATAGGGAGAAGAACTTAAGGTATAATCCTACAACCAGTGTTCAAAACATCATGAACCAGTGGTAAAAGGAAGGATATTGGCATTACAATCTACAAAGAAGAGATTTGGTAGTAATGAGGCGAGTTAGAATGCAGCAAAACATAATAAGAGGCAGCTAAGAAGAAAAACTAGAGAAAAAACTACAATTTTCATAAGGAATCCTGATTTAAACCCTAAGGCTCTAATAGTAGCCAGTGTTAAACACAGAGAATGCAATGAAACTCACAAGAAGAGGAAGGAATTGAAGAGCCCAAGAAACATAATTCAGGTTTCACAAAAGTAAAACCTTGGCCCAATGCTCAAAGGAAGAAGAACTTAAGGTATAACCCTATAACCAGTGTTCAAAGCTTGATGAACCAATGGAGAAAGGAAGGATATTGGCATTACAATCTAGAAACAAGTGATTTGGAATTAGTCAGGTGAGTTAGAATGCAACAAAATGTAAAAAGTGGCAGTTAAGAAGAAAAACTAGAGAAACAACTCCAATTTTGATAAGCAAACCTGATTTAAACCCTAAAGCTCTCATAGCAACTGGAGTTAAACACAGAGAATGCAATGAAACTCACAACTAGAGGAAAGAATTGAGCTTAAAGTATAATCCTAATGCTGATAGGGAGATGAGCTTAAAGTATAATCCTACAACCAGTGTTTAAAGCATCATAAACAAATGGTAAAAGGAAGGATATTGGCAATACAATCTAGAAAGAAGTGACTTGGTAGTAATGAGGCGAGTTGACATGCTATAAAATGTAATACAAGGCAGCTAAGAAGAAAAATTAGAGAAAAAACTCCAATTTTAATAAGGAATCCTGATTTAAACCCCAAGGCTCCCATAGCAGCCAGTGTTAAACACAGAGAATGCATTGAAACTCACAATGAGAGGAAGGAATTTATGACCCCAATAAACATAATTCAGGTTTAACAAAAGTAAAACCTTGGCCCAAGGCTCAAAGGAAGAGGAACTTAAGGTGTAATCCTATAACCAGTGTTCAAAGCATCATGAACGAATGGTGAAAGGAAGGATATTTGCATTGCAATTTAGAAACCAGTGATTTGGTATTAATGAGGCGAGTTAGCATGCAACAAAACGTAATAAGAGGCAGCTAAGAAGAAAAACTAGAGAAAAACTCCAATTTTCATAAGCAAACCTGATTTAAACCCCAAGGCTCTTGTAGCTGCCAGTGTTCAACACAAAAAGTGCAATGAAACTCATTAGGAGAGGAAGGGATTGAAGACCCCAAGAAACATAATTCAGGTTTAACAAAAGTAAAACCTTGGCCTAATGCTAAAAGGAAGAGAAACTTAAGGTATAATCCTATAACCAGTGTTCAAAGCATCATGAACAAATGGTGAAAGGAAGGATATTGGCATTACAATCTAGAAAGAGGTGATTTGTTTGTAATGGGGCGAGTTGGAATACAACAAAATGTAATAAGAGACAGCTAAGATGAACAACTAGAGAAAAAACTCCAATTTTGATAAGCAAACCATATTTAAACCCCAAAGCTCTCATAGCAGCCAGTGTTAAACACAAAGAATGTAATGAAACTCACAATGAGAGGAAAGAATTGAGGACCACAAGAAACATAGTTCAGGTTTAACAAAAGTAAAACCTTGGCCCAATGCTGAAAGGAAGAAGAACTTAAGGTTCAATCCTATAGCTAGTGTTTAAAGCATCATGAACGAATGGTTAAAGGAAAGACATTGGACTTACAATCTAGAAAGAAGAGATTTGGTAGTAATGAGCTGAGTTGGGATGCAACAAAACGTAATAAGAGGCAGCTAAGAAGAAAAACCAGAGAAAAAACTCCAATTTTCATAAGGAATCCTGATTTGCATCCCAAGGCTCTCATAGCAGCTAGTGTTAAACATAGAGAATGCAATGAAGCTAACAATGAGAGGAAGAAATTGAAGACCCCAAGCAACATAATTCAGGTTTAACAAAAGTAAAACATTGGCCCAATGCTGAAAGGAACAAGAACTTAAGGTATAATCCTATAACCAATGTTCAAAGCACCATGAACAAATTGTGAAAGGAAGGATTTTGGTATTACAATTTAGAAAGAAGACATTTGGTAGTAATGAGGCATGTTGGAATGCAACAAAACGTAATAAGAGGCAGCTAAGAAGAATAACCAGAGAAAAAACTTCAATTTTGATAAGAAAACCTAATTTAAACCCCAAAGCTGTCATAGCAGCCAATGTGAAACACAGTGAATCCTATGAAACTCACAACGAGAGGAAAGAATTGAAGACTGCAAGAAACATAATTCAGGTTTAACAAAAGTAAAACTTTGGCACAATGCTGGAGGGAACAAGAACTTAAGGTATGATCCTATAACTAGTGTTCAAAGCGTCATGAACGAATGGTGAAAGGAAGGATTTTGGTATCACAATCTTGAAAGAAGAGATTCAGTAGTAATGAGGCGAGTTGGAATGCAAGAAAACATAACAAGAGGCAGATAGGAAGAAAAACTACAGAAAAACCTCCAATTTTTATAAGCAAACCTGATTTAAACCCCAAAGCTCTCATAGCAGCCAGTGTTAAACACAGAGAATGCAATGAAACTCACAATGAGAGGAAGGAATTGAAGACCCTGGGAAACATAATTCAGGTTTAACAAGAGTAAAACATTGGCCCAATGCTGAAAGGAAGAAGAACTTAAGGTATAATCCTATAAACAGTGTTCAAAGCATCATGAATGAATGGTGAAAGGAAGGATTTGACATTAGAATCAAGAACAAAGAGATTTGGTAGTAATGAGGCGAGTTGGAATACAAGAAAACATAATGAGAGGCAGCTAGGAAGAAAAACTATAGAAAAAACACCAATTTTGATAAGCAAACCTGATTTAAACCCCGAAGCTGTCATAGCAGCCAGTGTGAAACACAGAGAATGCAATGAAACTCACAATGAGAGGAGGGAATTGAAGACCCCAAGAAACATAATTCAGGTTTAACAAAAGTAAAGCCTTAGCCCAATGCTCAAAGGAAGATGAACTTAAGGTACAATCCTATAACCAGTGTTCAAAGCATCATGAATGAACGGTGAAAGGAAGGATATTGGCATTACAATCTATAAAGAAGAGATTTGTTTGTAATGAGGCCAGTTGGAATGCAACAAAATGTAATAAGAGGCAGCTAAGAAGAATACATAGAGTAAAAGCTCCAATTTTGATAAGGAAACCAGATTTAGCAGCCAGTGTTAAACACAAAGAATGCAATGAAACTCACAATGAGAGGAAGGAATTGAAGACCCTGGGAAACATAATTCTGGTTTAACAAAAGTGAAACCTTGGCCGAATGCTGAAAGGAAGACGGACTTAAGGTATAATCTTATAACTAGTGTTCAAAGCATCGTGAACCAATAATGAAAGGAAGGATATTGGGATTACAATCTAGAATGAAGAGATTTGGTAGTAATGAGGCGAGTTGGAATGCAATAAAACGTATTAAGCGGAAGCTAAGAGGAGAACCCAGAGAGAAAACTCCAATTTTCATAAGCAATCTTGATTTAAAGCCCAAGGCTGTCATAGCAGCCAATGGTGAAAGGAAGGATATTGACATTACAATCTAGGACGAAGTGATTTGGTAGTAATGAGGCCAGTTAGAATGCAACAAAACATAATAAGAGGAAGCTAAGAAGAAACACTAGAGAAAAAACTCCAATTTTCATAAGCAATCCTGATCTAAAGCCCAAAGCTCTCATAGCAGCCAGTGTTAAACACAAAGAATGCAATGAAACTCACAATCACAAGAACGAATTGAAGACCCCAAGAAACATAATTCAGGTTCAACAAAAGTAAAACCTTGGCCCAATGCTGAAAGGAAGAAGAACTTAAGGTATAATCCTATAACCAAAATTCAAAGCATCATGAACCAATGGTGAAAGGAAGGATATTGGCATTGCAATTTAGAAAGAAGAGATTTGGTACTAATGTGGCAAGTTGGAATGCAGCAAAACGTAATAAGAGGAAGCTAAGAAGAAAAACTAGTGGAAAAACTCCAATTTTCATATGCAATCTTGATTTAAAGCACAGAGCTTTCATAATAGCCAGTGTTAAACACAGAGAATGCAATAAACTCACAATGACAAGAAGAAATTGAAGACCCCGAGAAACATAATTGAGGTTTAACAAAAGAGATTCGCTGACCTAATGCTCAAAGGAAGAAGAACATATGCTATAATCCTATAACTAGTGTTGAAAGCATCATGAAGCAATGGTAAAAGGAAGGATAATGGCATTACAATCTAGAAAGAAGAGATTTGGTAGTAATCAGGCATGCTGGAATGCAACAAAACGTAGTAGGAGGAAGCTAAGAAGAAAAACTAGAGAAAAAGCTCCAATTTTCATAAGCAAACCACATTTAAAGCCCAAGGCTCTCATAGCAGCCAGCCTTAAACACAGAGAATGCAATGAAACTCACAATGAGAGGAAGGAATTGAAGACTGCAAGAAACATAATTCAGGCTGAACAAAAGTAAAACCTTGGCCCAAGTCTCAAAGCAAGAAGAACTCAAGCTATAATCACGTAAGCAATGTTCAAAGCATCATGAACCAATGGTGAAAAGAAGGATACTGGCATTACAATCTAGAAAGAAGAGATATGGTAGTAATGAAGTGGGTTGCAATGCAACAAAATGTAATAAGAGGAAGCTAAGAAGAAAAACTAGGGAAAAACTCCAATTTTCTTAAGCAATCCTGATTTAAAGCCCAAAGCTCTCATAGCAGCCCATGTTAGACAAAGAGAATGCAATGAAACTAACAATGAGAGGAAGGAATTGGAGACTGTAAGAAACATAATTCAAGTTTAACAAAATTAAAACCTTGCTGCAATGCTGAAAGGAAGAAGAACTTAAGGTATAATCCTATAAGAAGTGTTCAAAGCATCATGAACCAATGGTGAAAGGAAGGATATTGGCATTACAATCTAGAAAGATGAGATTTGGTAGTAATGAGGCGAGTTGGAATGCAACAAAATGTGATAAGTGGAAGCTAGGAAGAAAAACTAGAGAAAAGACTCCAATTTTCATAAGCAATCCAAATTTAAAGCCCAAGGCTCTCATAGCAGACGGTCTTAAACACAGAGAACGCAATGAAACTCACAATGAGAGGAAGGAATTAAAGACAGCAAGAAACATAATTCAAGCTAAAGAAAAGTAAAACCTTGGCCCAAGTCTCAAAGCAAGAAGAACTTAAGCTACAATCGTATAAGCAGTGTTCAAAGCATCATGAACCAAAGGTGAAAGGAAGGATATTGACATTACAATTTACAAAGATGAGATTTGGAAGTAATGAGGCGAGTTGGAATGCAACAAAACGTAATAGGAGGAAGCTAAGGAGAAAAACTGGAGAAAAAACTCCAATTGTCGTCAGCAATCCTGATTTAAAGCCCAAAGCTCTCATATCAGCCAGCGTTAAACACAGAGAATGCAATGAAACTTACAATGACAAGAAGGAATTGAAGACCCCAAGAAACATAATTTAGGTTGAACAAAAGTAAAACCTTGCCACAATGCTGAAAGGAAGAACTGAAGGTATAATCCTATAAGTAGTGTTCAAAGCATCATGAACCAATGGTGAAAGGAAGGATTGCCATTACGATCTAGCAAGAAGAGATTTGGTAGTAATGAGGCAAGTTGGAATGCAACAAAACATGATAAGAGGAAGCTAGGAAGAAAAACTAGAGAAAAAACTCCAATTTTCATAAGCAATCTTGATTTGAAGCCCAACGCTCTCATAGCAGCCAGTGTTAAACACAGAGAATGCAATGAAACTCACAATGAGAGGAAGGAATTGAAGACGCCAAGAAACATAATTCTGGTGTAACAAAAGCCAAACCTTGGCGCTATGCTGAAACAAAGAAGAACTTATGGTATAATCCTATAACCAATGTTCGAAGCATCGTGAACCAATGGTGAAAGGAAGGATGGTGGCATTACAATCTAGAAAAGAAGAGATTTGGTAGTAATGAGGTGGGTTGGAATGCAACAAAACATAATAAGAGGAAGCTAAGAAGAAAAACTAGGGAAAAAACTCCAATTTTGTTAAACAATCATGATTTAAAGCCCAAAGCTCTCATAGCAGCCTGTGTTAAACAAAGAGAATGCAATGAAACTAACAACGAGAGGAAGGAATTGAAGACTGTAAGAAGCATAATTCAGGTTTAACAAAATTAAAACCTTGCCGGAAAGAAGAACTTAAGGTATAATCCTATAAGCAGTGTTCAAAGCATCATGAACCAATGGTGAAAGGAAGGATATTGGCATTACAATCTTGAAAGATGAGATTTGGTAGTAATGAGGCGAGTTGGAATGCAATAAAATGTGATAAGAGGAAGCTCGGAAGAAAAACTAGAGAAAAAACTCCAATTTTCATAAGCAATCTTGATTTGAAGCCCAACGCTCTCATAGCAGCCAGTGTTAAACACAGAGAATGCAATGAAACTCACAATGAGAGGAAGGAATTGAAGACGCCAAGAAACATAATTCTGGTGTAACAAAAGCCAAACCTTGGCGCTATGCTGAAACAAAGAAGAACTTATGGTATAATCCTATAACCAATGTTCGAAGCATCGTGAACCAATGGTGAAAGGAAGGATGGTGGCATTACAATCTAGAAAAGAAGAGATTTGGTAGTAATGAGGTGGGTTGGAATGCAACAAAACATAATAAGAGGAAGCTAAGAAGAAAAACTAGGGAAAAAACTCCAATTTTGTTAAACAATCATGATTTAAAGCCCAAAGCTCTCATAGCAGCCTGTGTTAAACAAAGAGAATGCAATGAAACTAACAATGAGAGGAAGGAATTGAAGACTGTAAGAAGCATAATTCAGGTTTAACAAAATTAAAACCTTGCCGGAAAGAAGAACTTAAGGTATAATCCTATAAGCAGTGTTCAAAGCATCATGAACCAATGGTGAAAGGAAGGATATTGGCATTACAATCTTGAAAGATGAGATTTGGTAGTAATGAGGCGAGTTGGAATGCAATAAAATGTGATAAGAGGAAGCTCAGAAGAAAAACTAGAGAAAAAACTCCAATTTTCATAAGCAATCCTGATTTAAAGCCTAAAGCTCTCGTAGCAACTAGTGTTAAACACAGAGAATGCAATGAAACTCACAATGAGAGGAAGGAATTGAAGACACCAAGAAATGTAATTCAGGTGTAAGAAAAGCCAAACCTTGGCACAATGCTGAAAGGAAGAAGAGCTTAAGTATAATCCTATAACCAATGTTCAAAGCATCATGAACCAATGGTGAAAGGAAGGATATTGGCCTTACAATCTAGAAAGAAGAGATTTGGTAGTAATGAGGTGGGTTGGAATGCAACAAAATGTAATAAGAAGAAGGTAAGAAGAAAAACTTGGAAAAAACTCCAATTTTGTTAATCAATCCTGATTTAAAGCCCAAAGCTCTCATAGCAGCCCGTGTTAAATAAAGAGAATGCAATGAAACTAACAACGAGTGGAAGGAATTGAAGACCGTAAGAAGCATAATTCAGGTTTAACAAAATTAAAACCTTGCCACAATGATGAAAGGAAGAATAACTTAAGGTATAATCCTATAACCAGTGTTCAAAGCATCATCAACCAATGGTGAAAAGAAGGATATTGGCATTACAATCTGGAAAAAAAGGATTTGGTAGTAATGAGGGTCGTTGGAATGCAACAAAACGTAATTGATGCGGAAAAACCCCTAAAGTCATGGGTTAGGGACCAAACACATTCAAGGAATCAAAGACTATCCAGGAAATCTAAATCAGATTGTAAGAACACAAACCCTAGACCCAACATTCAAAGCAACATGAACCTAGGTATTTAAGAAAGATATGGAGGCCACACTCCAAAAAAGAAAGGAATTAGGAGTGATAAGTCAATTTGAACACAACAAGAAGAAGTACCTCTTGATAAGTTCTTTAATTCTCAAAAGAACCGAGGGAGAAAAACCCTTGCTTTCTATTTCATTCAAAGTTGTCTAATCTCTAGAGCTTACAAGGGGTGCCTATTTATCGGCTAAGATAGCAATCCTAAAGAGACACAAATTCCTACTTAGGAGAAATCCTTATTTTGGAGGAATTTCGAACAAATTACAGCACATACAATAAATTCCTATTTATGAGTGAATTCTATTACTTAGTTTGACCCATTAAGTATTCCAATTATATTAATTAGGTTTGAACTCTCTTTCAAACTTGAATTTGCACCTTTTGAAGCTTGGTTGGCATGAATGCCCTCAATCAGTCCATTTAGTGCTTCTTTAATCTTTTCAGCTCTAGCTCATCTTATTAGGCCTTTTGCAATATGCAATGGATGTCTTGCATCCATTGAAGTTCTAACTCATGTTATTGGGCCTTTTGGAAAGTGCAATGAACCTCTTGCATCTATTGAAAACTTCAACTCATCATCTCCACGGTTCTCATTAGAAATAAGAGGAAGCTAAGAAGAAAAACTAGAGAAAAAACTCCAATTTTTGTAAGCAATCCTGATTTAAAAACCAAAACTCTCACAGCAGTTAGTGTTAAACACAGAGAATGCAATCAAACTGATAATGACAAGAAGGAATTAAAGACCCTAAGAAATATAATTTAAGTTCAACAAAAGTAAAACCTTGGCCCAATGCTGAAACAAACAAGAACATAAGGTATAATCCTATAACCAGTGTTCAAAGCATCATGAACCAATGATGAAAGGAAGGATATTGGCATAACAATCTAGAAAGAAGAGATTTGGTGGTAATGAGGCGAGTTCGAATGCAAAAAATTATAATAAGAGGAAGCTAAGAAGAAAAACCAGAGAAAAAACTCCAATTTTAATAAGCAATCCGGATGTAAAGCCCAAAGTTTTCATAGCAGCCAGTGTTAAACACAGAGAATGCAATGAAACTCACAATGAGAGGAAGGGATTGAAGACCCCAACAAACATACTTAAGGTGTAACAAAAGCAAAACCTTGGCACAATGTTGAAAGGAAGGAGAACTTAAGGTATAATCCTATAACCAATGTTCAAAGCATCATGAACCAATGGTGAAAGGAAGGATATTGACATTACAATCTAGAAAGAAGAGATTTGGTAGTAATTAGGCGAGTTGGAATGCAACAAAACGTAATAAGAGGAAGCTAAGAAGAAAAACTAGAGAAAAAACTCCAATTTTCATAAGCAGCCCCGATTTAAAGCCCAAAGCTCTCATAGCAGCCAGTGTTAAACATAAAGAATGCAATGAAACTCACAATCACAAGATGGAATTGAAGACCCCAAGAAACATAATTCAGGTTGAACAAAAGTAAAACCTTGGCCCAATGCTGAAAGGAAGAAGAACTTAAGGTTTAATCCTGTAACCAGAGTTCAAAGCATCATGAACCAATGGTGAAAGGAAGGATATTGGAATTGTAATATAGAAAGAAGAGATTTGGTAGTAATGTGGCGAGTTGGAATGCAACAAAATGTAATAAGAGGAAGCAAAAAAGAAAATCTTGAGGAAAAAGTCCAATTTTCATAAGCAATTCTGATTTCAAACCCAAAGCTCTCATAGCAGCCAGTGTTAAACACAGAGAATGCAATGAAACTCACAATGAGAGGATGGAATTGAAGACCGCAAGAAACATAATTGTTGTAGAACAAAAGAAAAACCTTGGCCTAATGCTCAAAGGAACAAGAATATAAGATATAATCCTATAACCAGTGCTTAAAGCATCATGAACCAATGGTGAAAGGAAGGATATTGACATTGCAATGTAGTGAGAAGAGATTTGGCAGTAATGAGGAGAGTTGGAATGTAACAAAATGTAATAAGAGGCATCAAAGAAGAAAAACTAGAGAAAGAACTCCAATTTGGATAAGCAAACCTGATTTAAAGCCCAAAGCTCTCGTAGCACCCAATGCTAAACAAAGAGAATGCAAGGAAACTCACAATGAAAAAAAGGAGTTGAAGACCCCAAAAAACATAATTGTTGTAGAAGAAAAGAAAAACCTTGGCCCAATGCTCAAAGGAACCAGAATATAAGGTATAATCCTATAACTAGTGTTGAAAGCATCATGAACCCATGGTGAAAGGAAGGATATTGGCATTGCAATCTCGTGAGAAGAGATTTGGTAGTAATGAGGCGAGTTGGAATGCAACAAAATGTAATAGGAGGCACCGAAGAAGAAAAAGTAGAGAAAAAACTCCAATTTTGATAAGCAAAACCTGATTTAAAGCCAAAGCTCTCATAACACCCAATGTTAAACACAAAGAATGCAGTGAAACTCACAATGAAAGGAAGGAATTGATGAACCTAAGGAACAAACTTAAGGTTTAACAAAAGAAAAACCTTGGCCCAATGCTCAAAGGAACAAGAACTTAAGGTATAATCCTATAACCGGTGTTCAAAGCATCATGAGCCACTCTTGAAAGGAAGGATATTGGCTTTACAATATAAAGAGAAGAGATTTTGTAGTAATGAGGTAAGTTGGAATGCAAATAAACGTAATAAGAGGCGGCTAAAATGAAAAACTACAGAAAAAATTCCATTTTTGATAAGCAAACCTGATTTAAAGCCCAAAGTTCTCATAGTAGCCAATGTTAAACATAGAGAATGCAATGAAACTCATAATAAAAAGAAGGAATTGAAGACTCCAGGAAACATAATTGGGGTTTAACAAAAGAAAAACCCTAGCCCAATGCTTAAAGGAACAAGAACTTAAGGTATAATCCTATAACTAGTGTTCAAAGCCTTATGAGCCAATCGTGAAAGGAAGTATATTGGGTTTACAATATAGAGAGAAGAGATTTTGTAGCAATGAGGTGAGTTTGAATGCAACAAAACATAATAAAAGGCAGCTAAGAAGAGAAACTAGAGAAGAACTAGAGAAAAAACTCTAATTTTGATAAGCAAACCTAATTTAAAGCCCAAAGCTCTCATAGCACCCAATGTTAAACACAGAGAATTTAATAAGACTCACAATGAAAAAAAGGAATTGAAGACCTCAAGAAATATAATTAAGGTTTAACAAAAGAAAAACCATGGCCTAATGCTCAAAGGAAGAAGAATATAAGGTATAATCCTATAACTAGTGTTCAAAGCATCATGAACCAATGGTGAAAGGAAGGATATTGGCATTGCAATCTAGTAAGAAGAGATTTGGTAGTAATGAGGTGAGTTGGAATGCTACAAAACATAATAAGAGGCACCAAAGAAGAAAAGCCAGAGAAAAAACTCCAATTTTGATAAGCAAACCTGATTTGAAGCCCAAAGTTCTCATAGCACCTAATGCTAAACACAAAGAATGCAATGAAACTCACAATGAAAAGAAGGAATTCAAGACCCTAGGAAACATAATTATGGTTTAACAAAAGAAAAACTATGGCTCAATGCTCAAAGGAACAAGAACTTAAGGTATAATTCGATAACCAGTATTCAAACCATTATAAACCAAGAGTGAAAGGAAGGATATTGGCTTTACAATTTAGAGAGAAGAGATTTTGTAGTAATGAGGCGAGTTAGAATGCAACAAAATGTAATATGAGGCAGCTAAGAAGAAAAACTAGAGAAAAAACTCTAATTTTGATAAGCAAACGTGATTTAAAGCCCAAACCTCTCATAGCACTCAATGTTAAACACAAAGAATGCAGTAAAACCCACAATCAAAAGAAGGAATTAAAGACCCTGAGAAATATAATAGACATTGCACAAATGTAAAACCTTGGCCTAATGTCTAAAGGAACAAGAACTTAAGATATAATCCTATACTCACAATTCAAAGCGTCATGAACTAAAGGTGAAAGGAAAGATATAGGCATTACAATCTAGAAAGAAGAGATTTGGTAGTAGTGAGACATGTTGGAATGCAACAAAACATAATAAGAGGCAGGTAAGAAGATGAACAAGAGAAAAAAGTCCAATTTTGGTAAGCAAACTTGATTTAAAGCCCAAAACTCTCATAGCACCCAATGTTAAACACAAAGAGTGCAGTGAAACCGACAACCAAAAAAAGGAGTTGAAGACCCCAAGAAACATAATTGAGGTTTAACATAAGTAAAACCTTGACTCAAAGCTTAAAAGGAACAACAATTTAAGGTATAATCCTATACTTAGAGTTCAAAGCATCATGAACCAATGGTGAAAGGAAAGATATAGGTATTACAATCTAGAAAGAAGAGATTTGGTAGTAATGAGCCAAGTTGGAAAGCAACGAAACGTAATAAAAGGGAACTAAGAAGATGAACTAGAGAAGGAATTGAAGGCCCCATGAAATGTAAATGATGTCTAATAAAGGTAAAACCTTTGCCTAATGCTAAAAGAACAAGAACTTAGGGTATAATCCTATACCCTTAGTTCAAAGCATCATGAACCAAACATAAGAAGTTATTTGGAGGTAATGAGTCGAGTTGGAATGCAACACAACGTAATAAGAGGAATCAAAGAAGAAGAACTAAAGAAAAATCTCCAATTTCGAGAATCAAACCTAATTTAAAGTCCAAAGCATTCATAGCACCCAATGTTGAACACAAAGAATACAATGAAACCCATAATGAAAAGAGGGCATTGAAGACACCGAGAAATGTAAATGATGTCTAACAAAGTAAAACCTTAGACCAATGCTCAAAGGAACAAGATCTTAAGGTGTAATCCAATGCCCACAGTTCAAAGCATAAAAAACCAATGGTGAAAGAAAGGATATTGGCATTATAATCTTGAAAGAAGCGATTTGGCAGTAATGAGTGGAGTTGGAATGCAATAAAAAGTAATAAAAGGTAGCTAAGAAGAAGAACTAAGGAAAAACTCCAACTTAGATAGGCAAAGGTGATTTACAGCCCAAAATTCTCATAGCACGCAATGTTAAACACAAAGAATACTATGAAACCCACAATCAAAAGAACAAATTGAAACCCCAAGAAACAAAAATGATGTTTAACAAAAGTAAAACCTTGACCCAAAGCTCGAAGGAACAAGAACATCAGGTATAATCCTATGCCCACAATTGAAAGCATCATGAACCAATGATTCATGATGAAAGGATATTGGCATTACAATCTAGAAAGAAGAGATTTTATAGTAATGAGGCAAGTTGGAATGCAACAAAATGTAATAAGAGGCAGCTCAAAAGAAGAGCTAGAGAAAAAACTCTAATTTTGAGAAGCAAAATTGATTTAAAGTCCAAAGCATTCATAACATCCAATGTTAAACAAAAAGAATGCAATGAAATGCACAATGAAAAGAAGGAATTGAAGACTTTAAGAAACATAAATGAGGTTTAACAAAAGTAAAACCTTGGCCTAATGCTCAAAGGAAGAAGAACTTAAGGTATACTCTTCTAGTCACCATTCAGAGCACCATGAACTAATGGTGAAAGGAAGGATATTGGAATTACAATCTAGAAAGAAGAGATTTGGTGGTAAGGAGCCAAGTTGGAATGCTACAAAACATAATAAGAGGCAGTTAAGAAGAAGAATGAGAGAAAAAACTCCAATTTTGATAAGCAAACCTGATTCCGAGCAAAAAGCTCTTATAGCACCCAATGTTAACCACAAAGAATCCAATGAAATGCACAATCAAAAGAAGGAATTGACTACCCGAAGAAACATAAATGATGTTTAACAAAGGAAAAACTTTGGCCAAATGCTTAAAGGAGCAAGAACATAAGGTATAATCCACTGCCCATAGTTCAATGCATCATGAACCAATGGTGAACAAAAGGATATTGGCATTACAATCTAGAAAGAAGAGATTTGGTAGTAATGAGCCAAGTTGGAAAGCAACCAAATGTAATAAGAGGCAACGAAGAAGAAGAACGAGAGAAAAAAGTCCAATTTTGATAAACAAACCTGATTTAATGCCCAAAGCTCTCATAACACCCAATGATAACCACAAAGAATGCAATAAAACAAAATGTAATAAAGGCAACTAAGAAGAGGAATGAGAGAAAAAACTCCAAGTTTGATAAGCAAACCTCATTTAAAGCCCAAAACTCTTATAGCACCTGATGTTAAACACAAAGAATGCAATGAAACCAATAATCAAAAAAAGGAATTGAAGGCCCCAAGAAACATAAATGATGTTTAACAAAAGTAAGACCTTGGCCCAATGCTGAAAGGAACAAGAACATAAGGTATAATCCTATCCCACAGTTCAAAGCATCATGAACCAATGGTGAAAGAAAGGATATTGGCATTACAATCTAGAAAGAACAGATTTGGTGGTAATGCGCTGAGTTGGAATACAACAAAACGTAATACGAGTCAACTAAGAAGAAGAACAAGAGAAAAAACTCCAATTTTGATAAGCTAACCTTATTTAGAGCACAAAGCTCTCATATCACACAATGTTAAACACAAAGAATGCTATGAAACCCACAATCAAAAAAAGGCATTGAAGACCCCAAGAAACATAAATGATGTTCAACAAATGGAAAACCATGGCCCAAAGCTCAAAGGATAAAAAACATAAGGTATAATCCTATACCCACAATTCAAAGCATCATGACGCAATGGTGAAAGAAAGGATATTGGCATTACAATCTAAAAAGAAGAGATTTGATAGTAATGAGCCGAGTTGGAATGCAACAAAATGTAATAAGAGGCATCTAAGAAGAAAAACTAGAGAGAAAACTCCAATTTTGATAAGCAAACTTGATTTAAAGCACAAAGCTCACATAACACCCAATGTTAAACAAAAAGATTGCGATGAAACCCACAATCATAGGAAGGAATCAAAAACCCTAAGAAACATAAATGACGTCTAACAAAACTAAAACTTTGGACCAATGCTCAAAAGTATATGAACTTAAGGTATAGTCCTATACCCACAGTTCAAAGCATCATGAACCAATGGTGAAAGGAAGGATATTGGCATTACAATGTAGAAAGAAGAAATTTGGTACTACTAATGATGTGAGTAGGAATGCAACAAAATGTAATAAGAGGCAACTAAGAAGAAGACTAGAGAAAGAACTCCAATTTTGACAAACAAACCTGATTTAAAGCCCAAAGCTCTTATAGCACCTAATGTTTATAGCACCCAATGTTAAACACAAAGATTGCAATGAAACCCACAATGAAAAGAAGGAATTAAAGACCCCAAGAAACAAAATCAAGGTCTAATGAAAGTAAAATCTCGGCCTAATGTCCAAAGGAAAAAAAACTTAAGGTATAATCATATACCCACAATTTAAAACATCATGAACCAATGGCAAAAGGAAGGATATTTGCATTACAATCAAGAAAGAAGAGATTTGGTAGTAATGACTTGAGTTGGAAAGCAACAAAACGTAATAAGAGGCAACTAAGAAGAAGCACAAGAGAAGAAACTCCAATTTTGATAAGCAAACCTAATTTAAAGCCCAAAGCTCTCATAGCACCCAATGTTAAAAGCAAAGAATGCTATGAAACCCACAATCAAAACAAGGCATTGGAGCCACTAAGAAACATAAATGATCTTTAACAAATATTAAAACTTGGCCAAATGCTCAAAGGAACAAGAACATAAGGTATAATCCTAAGCCCACAGTTCAAAGCATGATGAACCAATGATAAAAGGAAGGATATTGGCATTACTATCTAGAAAGAAGAGATTTGGAAGTAACGAGGTGAGTTGGAATGCAACAAAATGTAATATGAGGCAGCTAAGAAAAAGAACTCAAGAGAAAACTCAAATTTTGATAAGAAAACCTGATTTAAAGCCAAAGCACTCATAGCACCCAATGTTAAACACAAATAATGCAATGGAACCCATGATCAATAGAAGGAATTGAAGACCCCATGAAACATAAGTAAAGTCTATCAAAAGTAAAACCTTGGCCCAATGCTTAAAGCAACAAGAACTTAAGGTATAATCCTATACCTACAGTTCAAAGTATCATGAACCAAAGGTATAATCCTATATCCACAATTCAAAGTATCATGAACCAATGGTGAAAGGAAGGATATTGGTATTACAATCTACAAAGAAGTGATTTGGTACTAATAAGCTGAGTTGGAATGCAACAAAATGTAATAAGAGGTAGTTAAGAAAAAAAACTAGAGAAAAAACACCAATTTTGATAAGCAAACCTTATTTAAAGCCTAAAGATCTCATAGCACCCACTATTAAACCTAAAGAATGCAATGACAACCACGATCAAAAACCATGATCAAAAGAAGGAATTGAAGACCCCAAGAAACATAAATGATGTTTAACAGAAGTAAGACCTTGGACCAATGCAAAAAAGGAAGAAAAACTTAAGGGATAATCCTATACGCACAGTTCAAAGCATCATAAACCACTGGTGAAAGAAAGGATACTGGTATTACAATGTAGAAAGAAGGGATATGGTGCTAATGAGCCGAGTTGGAATGCAACAAAACATTAAAAAAAGGCAGCTAAGAAGAATGCAATGATACCCACAATGAAAGGAAGGAATTGAAGACACCAAGAAATGTAAATGGTGTTTAACAAAATCAAAACCTTGCCCCAATGCTCAACAGAACAAGAACATGAGTTATAATCTAATATCCACAGTTCAAAGCATCAAAACCAATGGTGAAAGGAAGGATTTTCACATTACAATCTAGAAAGAAGAGATTTGGTAGTAATGAGCCAAGTTGGAATGCACTAAAGGTTAATAAGAGGCAGCTAAGAAGAAGAACGAGAGAAAAAACTCCAATTTTGATAAGCAAATTTGATTTAAAGCTAAAAGCTCTCATAGCACCCAATGTTAAACACAAAGAATACAATGAAACTCACAATCAAAAGAGGGAATCGAAGACCATATGAAACATAGTTGAGGTTTAACAACACTGAAACCTTGGCCCAATGCTGAAAGGAACAAGATCTTAAGATAAAATCCTATACCCACTATTCAAAGCATCATGAACTAAAGGTGAAAAGAAGAATATTTGCATTGCAATCTAGAAAGAAGAGATTTGGTAGTAATGAGCCGAGTTGGAATGCAACATAATGTAATAAGAGGCAGCTAAGAAGAAAAACGAGAGAAAAAACTCCAATTTTGATAAGCAAACTTGATTTAAAGCCAAAAGCTTTGGTAGCACCCATTGTTAAACACAAAGAATGCAATGAAACCCATAACCAAAAGAAGGAATTGAAGACCCCATGAAACATAGATGATGTCTAACAAAAGTAAAACCTTGTCCTGATGCTCAAACGAACAAGAACATAAGGTATAATCCTATACCCACAATTCAAAGCATCATGAACCTATGGTGAAAGGAAGGATATAGGCATTACAATCTAGAAAGAAGATATTTGGTAGTAATGAGCTGAGTTGGAATCCAACAAAATGTAAAAAGAGGCAGCTAAGAAGAAAAACGAGAGAAAAAAGACCAATTTTGGTAAGCAAACTTGATTTAAAGTCCAAAGCTCTCGTTGCACCCATTGTTAAACACCAAGAATGCAATGAAACCCAAAATAAAAAGAAGGAATTGAAGACCCCATGAAACATAAATGATGTCTAACAAAAATAAAACCTTGTCCCGATGCTCAAATGAACATGAACATAAGGTATAGTCCTATACCCACAATTCAAAGCATCATGACCCAATGGTGAAAGGAAGGATATAGGCATTACAGTCTAGAAAGAAGAGATTTGGTAGTAATAAGGCAAGTTGAAATGCAACTAAATGTAATAAGAGGCAGCTAAGAAGAAGAATTAGAGAAAAAACTCCAATTTTAAGACGCAAACCTGATTTAAAGCCGAAAGCTCTCATAGCACCCAATGTTAAACACTAAGAATGCATTGTAACCCACAATGAAAAGAAGGAATAGAAGAGCCTAAGAAACATAATTGAGATTTATCAAAAGCAAAACCTTGCCCTAATGCTCAAAGAAACAAGAACTTAAAGTATAATCCTATACTCACTATTCAAAGCTTTATGAACCAAAGGTGAAAGGAAGGATATTGGCATTACAATCTACAGAGAAGAGATTTGGTAGTAAGGAGTTGAGTTGGAATGCAACAAAACGTAATAAGAGGCAGCTAAGAAGAAAGTCTAGAGAAAAAAACTACAATTTTGAGAAGCAAACCTAATTAAAGCCCCAAAGCTCTCACACCCAATATTAAACACAAAGAATGAAATGAAACCCTCAATGAAAAGAAAGAATTGAAGACCCTAAAAAACATAAAGGATGTTTAACAAAAGTAAAACCTTGGCCCAATGCTCAAATGAACAAGAGCATAAGGTATAATGCTATACCCAAAGTTCAAAGCATCATCAACCAAAGTTGAAAGGAACGATATTGGAATTACAATCTAGAAAGAAGAGATTAGGTAGTAATGAGCTGAGTTGGAATGCAATACAACCAAAGCTCTCACAACACCCAATGTTAAACAAAAAGAATGCAATGAAACCCATAATCAAAAGAAGGGATTGAAGACACCAAGAAAGATAAATGATGATTAACAACCTTCACCGAATTCTAAACAAAATAAAAACATAAGGTATAATCCAATACCCACAGTTCAAAGCTTCAACAACCAATGGTGAAAGGAAGGATTTTTGCATTACAATCTCGAAAGAAGAGATATGGTAGAAATAAGCCAAGTTGGAATGCAAGAAAACGTAATAAAAGGTAGTTAAGAAGAAGAACAAGAGAGAAAAAGTCCAATTTTGATAAGCAAACTTGATTTAAAGCCCAAAACTCTCATAGCACCCAATGTAAAACACAAAGAATGCAATGATACCCACAATGAAAAGAAGGAATTGAAGACACCAAGAAACGTAAATGGTGTTTAACAAAATTAAAACCTTGGCCCAATGCTGAAAGGAACAAGAACTTAAGGTATAATCCTATAGCCACTATTTAAAGCTTCATGAACCAAAGGTGAAAGGAAAGATATTGGCATTACAATCTCAAAAAAAGAGATTTGGTAGTAATGAGTCAAGTTAGAATGCAAGAAAACGTAATAAGAGGCAGCTGAGAATAAGAATGAGAGAAAAAAGTCCAATTTTGATAAGCAAACTTGATTTGAAGCCCAACACTCTCATAACGGCCAATGTAAAACACAAAGAATGCAATGATACTGACAATGAAAAGAAGGAATTGAAGACACCAAGAAACGTAAATGGTGTTTAACAAAATTAAAACCTTGGCCCAATGCTCAATGGAACAAGGACATAAGGTATAATACTATACCCACAGTTGAAAGCATCAAGAACCAATGGTGAAAGGAAGAATTTTTGCATTACAATCTAGAAAGAAGAGATTTTGTAGTAATGAGCCGAGTTGGAATGCACTAAAACTTAATAAGAGGCAGCTAAGAAGAAGTACAGGAGAAAAAACTCCAATTTTGATAAGCAAACCTGATTTAAAGCTCAAAGCCCTCACAGCACTCAATGACAAACACAAAGAATGCAATGAAACCCACAATCAAAAGAAGGGATTGAAGACACCAAGAAAGATAAATGTTGATTAACAAAATTAAAACCTTGGCCCAATGCTTAATAGAATAGGAACATAAGGTATAATCCTATACCCACAGTTCAAAGCATTAAAAACCAATGGTGAAAGGAAGAATTTTTGCATTACAATCTAGAAAGAAGAGATTTGGTAGTAATGAGCCGAGTTGGAATGCTCTAAAACTTAAAAAGAGGCAGCTAAGAAGATGTACAGGAGAAAAAACACCAATTTTGATAGGCAAAGCTGATTTAAAGCCAAAAGCTCTCACACCCAATATTAAACACAAAGAATGCTATGAAACCCTCAATAAAAAGAAAGAATTGAAGACCCTAAGAAACATAAATGATGTTTAAAAAACGTAAAACTTTGGCCTAATGCTCAAATGAACAAGAGCTTATGGTATAATACTATACCCAAAGTTCAAAGCATCATGAACCAAAGGTGAAAGGAAGGATATTGGCATTACAATGTAAAAAGAAGAGATTTGGAAGTAATGAGCCAAGTTGGAATGCACTAAAACTTAATAAGAGGCAGCTAAGAAGTAGGGGAGAAAAAGCTCCAATTTTGATAAGCAAACCTGATTTAAAGTGCAAAGCTCTCAGAGCACCCAATCAAAAGAAGGGATTGAAGACATCAAGAAAGATAAATGATGACTAAGAAAATTAAATCCTTGGCCGAATGCTCAACAGAACAAGAACATAAGGTATAATCCAATACCCACAGTCCAAAGCTTCAAGAACCAATGGTAAAAGGAAGCATTTTCACATTACAATCTAGAAAGAAGAGATTTGGTAGTAATGAGCCGACTTTGAATGCAAGAAAACGTAATAAGAGGCAGCTAAGAAGAAGAACGAGAGAAAAAAGTCCAATTTTGATAAGCAAACTTGATTTAAATCCCGAAGCTCTCATAGCAGCCAACGTAAAACACAAAGAATGCAATGATACCGACAATGAAAGGAAGGAATTGAAGACACCAAGAAACGTAAATGGTGTTTAACAGAATTAAAACCTTGGCCCAATGCTCAATGGAACAAGAACAGAGGGTATAATCCTATACCCACAGTTCAAAGCATCAAGAACCAATGGTGAAAGGAAGAATTTTCGCATTACAATCTAGAAAGAATAGATTTGGTAGTAATGAGCTGAGTTGGAATGCACTAAAACTTAATAAGAGGCAGCTGAGAAGAAGTACAAGAGAAAAAACTCCAATTTTGATAAGCAAACCTAATTTAAAGCCAAAAGCTGTCATAGCACCCAATGTTAAACACAAAGAATACAATGAAACTCACAAAACAATGAAGGAATCAAATACCCCATGAAACATAATTGAGGTTTAACAAAACTGAAACCTTGGGCCAAAGCTGAAAGGAACAAGATCTTAAGGTAAAATCCTATACCCATTGTTCAAAGCATTATGAACTAAAGGTGAAAGGAAGGATATTGGCATTACAATCTAGAAACAAAAGATTTGGTAGTAATGAGCCAAGTTGGAATGCAACAAAATGTAATAAGAGGCAGCTAAGAAGAAAAACAAGGGAAAACCTCCAATTTTGATAAGCAACCTGATTTCGAGCCCAAAGCTCTCATGGCACCCAATGTTAAACACAAAGAATACAATTAAACTCACAATGAAAAGAAGGAATTGAAGACTCTATGAAACATAATTGAGGTTTAACAAAAGTAAAACCTTGGCCTAATGCTCGAAGGAACAGGAATTTAAAGTATAATCCTATACCCACTGTTCTAAGCATCATGAACCAAAGGTGAAAGGAAGGATATTGGCATTACAATCTAGAAAGAAGAGATTTGGTAGTAATGAGCCGAGTTGGAATGCAACATAACCAAAGCTCTCACAGCACCCAATGTTAAACAAAAAGAATGAAATGAAGCCCACAATCAAAAGAAGGGATTGAAGACACCAAGAAAGATAAATGATGATTAACAAAATTAAAACCTTGGCCTAATGCTCAACAGAACAAGAACATAAGGTATAATCCAATACCTACAATTCAAAGTTTCAACAACCAATGGTGAAAGGAAGAATTTTCACATTACAATTTAGAAAGAAGAGATTTGGTAGTAATCAGTCAAGTCAGAATGCAAGAAAACGTAATAAGAGGCAGCTAAGAAGAAGAATGAGAGAAAAAAGTCCAATTTTGATAAGCAAATCTGATTTAAAGCCCAAAGCTCTCACAGCGCCTAATGTAAAACACAAAGAATGCAATGCTACCGACAATGAGAAGAAGGAATTGAAGACACCAAGAAACATAGATGGTGTTTAACAAAATTAAAAGCTTGGCCCAATGCTCAACGGAACAAGAACATAAGGTATAATCCTATACCCACAATTCAAAGCATCAAGAGCCAATGGTGAAAGGAAGAATTTTTGCATTACAATCTAGTAAGACAAGATTTGGTAGTATTAAGTCCAATTGGAATGTACTAAAACTTAGTAAGAGGCAATTAAGAGGAAGAACAAGAGAAAAAACTCCAATTTTGATAAGCAAACCTGATTTAAAGCCCAAAGCTCTCATAGGACCCCATGTTAAATACAGAGAATACAATGAAACTCACAATCAAAAAAGGAATTGAAGTCCCTATGAAACATAATTGAGGTTTAACAAAACTGAAACCTTGGCCCAAAGCTGAAAGGAACAAGGTCTTAAGGTAAAATCCTATACCCACTATTCAAAGTATCATGAACCAAAGGTGAAAGGAAGGATATTGGCATTACAATCTAGAAAGAAGTGATTTGGTAGTAATGAGCTGAGTTGGAATGCAACAAAACGTAATAAAAAGCAGCTAAGAAGAAAAATGAGAGAAAAAACTACAATTTTGATAAGTAAACCTGATTTAAACCCCAAAGCTCTCATGGAACCCAATGTTAAACACAAAGAATACAATGAAACTCACAATCAAAAGAAGGAATCAAAGACCCGATGAAACATAATTGAGGTTTAACAAAAGTAAAACTTGGCCTAATGCTCAAAGGAACAGGAATTTAAGGTATAATCCTATACCCACTATTCTAAGCATCATGAACCAAAGGTGAAAGGAAGGATATTGGCATTACAATCTAGAAAGAAGAGATTAGGTAGTAATCACCCGAGTTGGAGTGCAAAAAAATGTAATACAACACAACTAAGAAGAAGAACGAGAGGAAAAACTCCAATTTTGATAAGCAAACTTGATTTAAAGCCCAAAGTTCTCGTAACACACAATGTTAAGCACAAAGAATGCTATGAAAGCCACAATCAAAAGAAGGAATTGGAGACCCTAAGAAACATAAATGATGTCTAACAAAAATAAAACCATAGCCCACTGCTCAAATCAACAAGAACATAAAGTATAATGCTGTACCCATAAATCAAAGCATCATGAACCAATGGTAAAAGAAAGGATATTGGCATTACAATCTTGAAAGAAGAGATTTGGTAGTAATGGGGCGACTTGGTACGCAACTAAACATAATAAGAGGCAGCTTAGAAGAAGAACTAGAGAAAAAAACTCCAATTTTGGGAAACAAACTTGATTTAAAGCCGAAAGCTCTCATAGCTCCTAATGTTAAAGGCTAAGAATGCATTGTAACCCACAATGAAAAGAAGGAGTTGAAGACCCCAAGAAACATAATTGAGGTTTAACAAAAGTAAAACCTTGGTTCAATGCTCAAAGAAACAAGAACTTAAGGTATAATCCTATACTCACTCTTCAAAGCATCATGAACCAAAGGTGAAAGGAAGGATATTGGCATTACAATGTATAAGGAAGAGATTTGGTGGTCATGAGCCAAGTCAAAATGTATCAAAACATAATAAGAGGTAGCTAAGAAGAAAAACTAGTGAAAAAACTCCAATTTTGATAAGCAAACATGATTTAAAGCCCAAAGCACTCATAGCACCTAATGTTAAACACAAAGAATGCAATGAAAGCCACAATCAAAAGAAGGAATTGAAGACACCAAGAAACATAATTGAGGTTTAACAAAATTAAAACCTTGGCCCAAAGCTCAAAGGGACAAGAACATAAGATATAATCCTATACCCACAGTTCAAAGCATCATGAACCATTGGTTAAAGGCAGGATTTTCACATTACAATCTAGAAAGAAGAGATTTTGAGTAATGAGCCAAGTTGAAAAGCAATAAAATGTGATAAGAGGCAGCTAAGTAGAAGAATGAGAGAAAAAAAACTCCAATTTTGATAAGCAAACCAAATTTAAAGCCCAAAGGTCACATAGCACCCAATGTTAAACACAAAGAATGCTATGAAACCCATAATCGAAAGAAGAAATTGAAGACCCCAAAATCATAAATGATGTTTAACAAAATTAAAACTTGGCCCAATGCTTAAAGGAATAAGAACATAAGGTAGAATCCTATACTGACAGATCAAAGCATCATGAACCAATAGTGAAAGGAAGGATATTGGCATTATAATTTAGAAAGAAGAGATTTGGTAGTAATGAGCTGAGTTGGAATGCAACAAAACATAATAAGAGGCAGCTAAAAAGAAAGACTAGAGAAAAAACTCCAATTTTGATAAGCAAACCTAATTTAAAGCCCAAAGCTCTCATAGCACCTAATGTTAAACACAAAGAATATAAGGAAACACACAATCAAAAGAAGGAATTGAAGACACCAAGAAACATAAATGATGTTTAACAAAATTAAAACCTTGGCCCAATGCTCAATAGAACAAGAACATAAGGTATAATCTAATATCCATAGTTCAAAGCTTCAACAACCAATGGTGAGAAGGATTTTCGCATTACAATCTAGAAAGAAGAGATTTGGTAGTAATGAGTCGAGTTGGAATGCAAGAAAACATAATAAGAGGCAGCTAAGAAGAAGAACGAGAGAAAAAAGTCCAATTTTGATAAGCAAACCTAATTTAAAACCCAAAGCTCTTATAGCACCCAATGTAAAGCACAAAGAATGCAATGATACCCACAATGAAAAGAAGGAATTGAAGACACAAACAAACATAAATGGTGTTTAACAAAGTTTAATCCTTGGCCCAATGCTCAATGGAATAAGAACATAAGGTATAATCCTATACCCACAGTTCAAAGCATCATGAACCAATGGTGAAACGAAGGATATTGGCTTTAAAATCTAGAAAAAAACAGATTTGGTTCTAATGAGCTGAGTTGGAATGCTACAAAACATAATAAGAGGCAACTAAGAAGAAGAACAAGAGAAAAAAGTTCAATTTTGATAAGCAAACCTGATTTAAAGCCTAAAGCCCTCATAGTACCCAATGTTAAACACAACAAATGCAAGGAAACTGATGTGGAAAACTCCAAAAAGATGTGGCTTGGGGATCCAATGCACACAAGGAATGAAAGAACAACTAAGAAAGCTAAATCAGAGTTTAATAACATAAACCCTAGACCCAACATTCGAAGGAACACAAACTTAGGGTATTTGAGAAGGATATGGACGCCACACTCCAGAAAAGAAAGGAATTAGGAATGATAAGTCGATTGGAACACCACAAGAAGAAGTACCTTTTGATAAGTTCTTTAGTTCTCAAAAGAACTAAGGGAGAAAAACCCTTGCATTCTATTTCACTCAAAGTTGTTTGATTTGATTGTCTGATCTGATTTTTCAAAGCTTATAAGGGGTGCCTATTTATAGGCTAAGATAGCAATCATAAAGAGGCATAAATTCCTTCTTAGGACAATTCCTTATTTAGGAGGAATTCCTATCTAAGGACAAATTCTTAGACAAAAAATAAACTCCTAATTTGGAGTGATTGTTATTACTTAGTCCTAACTCTTTAAGTACTCCAATGATATTAATAAGGCTTGGAGTCTCTTTCAAGCTTGGTTGGCCTGAATATCCTTAATCAGCCCATTTCGTGCTTCTTTCATCTTTTTGGCTCTAGCCTGTGTTATTGGGCCTCTTGGAATGTGCAATGGACCTCTTTCATCCATTAAAGCCTTCCACCCATCATCTTTATGGTTCTCATCATTCCCCCTTTCCTCAAAAGGATTCATCCTTGAATCATCACCTTGTTTATACTTGATGATGTAAGGAAAGGTTTGAATGAATTTGATCCACTTGGCATGTCTTTTGTTCAACTTTTCTTGTACAAGTAAGAGAGGTACTACACAATGACTCATGTTTTCCCTTACATATCCTTTCAAAATAAGTTATTTAATCTACCTTTTAAGCTCTTTTGTCTCATTGGGATTACTCCTAATTTCTGGCTGGTTTGCAAAGGATGCACTAGGGATGAAATCAATTTGATACTCAATTCCTCTCTTAGCTAGCAATTCACTTGGGATATCGTCAGGGAATACATTTTCAAATTCCTACTCTTTTTATATCACTTTTTTTTTGCATAGAAACTTTCTGTTTTCTGTTCACTCTCATTTTTAATCCTTAATTGATCCTCATAAGCTTATTGAGGTGATAATGGTACAAGAGTGATCAGTTTTTCATTCATTACAAAGGAATATCGATTCTTAAATCCATCATGCATAACTCGCTTGTCAAACTGCCATGACCTTCCTAATAGAATATGACCCACATGCATAGGTATAACATCACATAAAACCTCATCACAATACCTTTCAATAGAAAATGATACAAGCAGTTGCTTATTTAGTATTCATGTACTCAAATTAAGAGTTTATTCTTTGTGTAAAAATTTGTCCCTAGATAGGAATTCCTCCTAAATAAGGAATCGTTCTAAGTAGGAATTTGTGTCTCTTTAAGATTGCTATCTTAGCCTATAAATAGGCACCCCGAATAAGCTTTGAAAAATCAGATTAGACAATTTATTAGACAACTTTGAGTGAAATAGAAAGTAAGGGTTTTTCTCCCTTGGTTCTTTTGAGAACTAAAGAACTTATTAAAAGGTACTTCTTCTTACCCTAGGTCTATATTCCTTCAAATGGTGAGTCTAGGGTTTGTGTTATTAAACTCTGATTTAGCTTTCCTAATTGTTCTTTGATTCCTTGTGTACATTGGGTCCCTAAGCCACGTCTTTTTGGGGTTTTCCACATTAGTTGGTATCAGAGCCCAACTCTAAATTGTACCGATTAATTCTTTAATTTGCTACTTTGTGATTTATCTATTATCATTCAAACGTTCTAATCTATCTTTTTGCAACCCTTCTTACTTTGCTCGTTTGTTTGAGATCATAACTATAAAAAAGTGCAAATTTCAAAACCAATTGTTGTCTTCAAGTATTATACTACTATTTTGTGTTGAAAAAAAATAAATGGAAAAAAAGAAAAGAAAATTAGACAATTTATTAGACAACTTTGAGTGTAATAGAAAGAAAGGGTTTTCTCCCTCGGTTCTTTTGATAACTAAAGAACTTATCAAGAGGTACTTCTTCTTTTGGCATTCAAGTTGACTTATCACTTCCAATTCTATTCTTTTCAGGAGTGTGGCATCCATATCTTTCTTAAATACCCTAGGTTCATGTTCCCTCGAATGTTGGGTTTAGGGTTTGTGAAATTAAACTCTGATTACCTTTTATGGTTGTTTTTTGATTCCTAGTGTGTGTTGAGTCCCTAAGCCACGTCATTTTGGGTTTTCTGCATCAGAAACCCACAACCAAAAGAAGGGATTAAGGACCCCAAGAAACATAAATGATGTTTAACAAAAGTAAAACCTTTGCCCAATGTTCAAAGGAACGAGAACTTAAGGTATAATCTTATACCCATAGTTCAAAGCAACATGAACAAATGGCAAAAGGAAGGATTTTCGCATTACAATCTAAAAAGCAGAGATTTGGTTGTAAGGTGCCAAGTTGGAATGCAACAAAATGTAACAAGAGGCAGCTAAGAAGAGAAACTAGAGAAAAAAACTCCAATTTTGATAAGCAAACCAGATTCAAAACCCAAAGCTCTCATAACACCCAATGTTAAATACAAAGAATGCTATGAAACCCATAATCAAAAGAAGGAATTGAAGACCCCAAGAAACGTAAATGATGTTTAACGAAAGTAAAACCTTGGCCTAATGCTCAAAGGAACAAGAACATAAGGTATAATCCTATACCAACGGTTCAAAGCATCAAGAACCAATGGTGAAAGGAAGGATTTTTGCATTTTAATCTAGAAAGAAGAGATTTGGTAGTAATGAGCCCAATTGGAATGCAACAAAACGTAATAAAAGGCAGCTTGGAAGAAAAACTAGATAAAAAAACTCCAATTTTGATAAGCAAACCTGATTTAAAGCCCAAAGCCCTTATAACGCTCAAAGTTAAAAACAAATAATGCAATGAAAACCCTAATCAAAAGAAGGAATTGAAGACCCAATGAAACATAATTGTGGTTTAACAAAAGTAAAGCCTTGGCCCAATGCTCAAAGAAACAAGAACTTAAGGTATAATCCTATACCCACTGTTCAAATCATCATGAGCCAAAGGTGAAACAAAGGATATTGGCATTACAATCTAGAAAGAAGTGATTAGGTAGTAGTGAACTGAAGTGGAAAGCAACAAAACATAACAAGAGGCAGCTAAGAAGAAAAACTAGAGAAAAAACTCCAATTTTGATAAGCAAATCAGATTCAAAACCCAAGGGTCTCATAACAATCCATGTTAATCACAAAGAATGCTACAAAACCCACAATCAGAAGAAGGAATTGAAGACCCTAAGAAACATAAATGATGTTTAACAAAAGCAAAGCCTTCACCTAATGCTTAAAGGAATAGGAACTTAAGGTATAATCCTATAGCCATAGTTCAAAGTATCATGAACCAATGGTCAAAGGAAGGATTTTCATATTACAATCTAGAAAGAAGAGATTTTGTAGTAATGAGCCCAATTGGAATACAACAAAATGTAATAAGAGGCAGCTAAGAAGAAAAACAAGAGAAAAAACTCCAATTTTGAAAAAAAAAAAAAACTATATTTAAAGCCCAAACCTCTCATAGCACCCAAAGTTAAACACAAAGAATGCAATGAAACACACAATCAAAAGAGGGAATTGAAGACCCACGAAACACAATTGTGGTTTAACAAAGGTAAAACCTTTGCCCAATGCTCAAAGGAATGAGAACAATTCAAAGCATCATGAACCAATGGTGAAAGTAAGGATTTTCGCATTAAAATCTAGAAAGAAGAGCTTTGGAAGTAATAAGCCCAATTGGAATGCAACAAAATGTAATAAGAGGCAGCAAACAGGAAAAATTAGAGAAAAAACACCAATTTTGGTAAGCAAACCTAATTTGAAGCCGAAAACTCTCGTAACACCCAAAGTTAAACACAAAGAATGCAATGAAACCCCCAATCAAAAGAAGGAATCGAAGACCCCATGAAACATAATTAAGGTGTAACAAAGGTAAAACCTTGGCCCACTGGCCAAAGGAATAAAAACCTAAAGTATAATCCTATACCAACTTTTAAAAGCATCATGAACCAAAGGTGAAAGGAAGGATATTGGCATTGAAATCTAGAAAGAAGAAATTAAGAAGTAATGAGCCGAGTTGTAATGCAACAAAACATAATAAGACACAGCTAAGAAGAAGAACGAGAGGAAAAGCTTCAATTCTGATCAGCAAAGCTAATTTAAAGCCCAAAGCTCTTATAGCACCAAATGTTAAACACAAATAATGCAATGAAACTCACAATCAAATGAAGGAATCGAATACCCCATGAACATAATTAAGGTTTAACAAAAGTAAAACCTTGGCCCAATGCTCAAAGGAACAACACATCTACAATGTTGACCTGTTTAGCCATAATAATGTAGTCCCATTTGATAATCAGTGGGACGTGATACCATACAATGAGCATTAATAATGGGTCTTTAACCTTTTCATTCATTTCATAAATTGTTCATAAATAGTTCTTATTTTGTAAAGTAAGGTTAGATGACTTAAACCCTATTTGAAAAACTAGGTTTTAAACCAGTTTGGAAATTTTTTTGGATCATTTAGAAGAATATCTGAATGAACCAATTTCTTTTTCTTTACCTATTTTCATATAATAAGGCTCTTTCTCATACTTCAATTTAATCGAAGTAGTTATAAGATTTAACCTTTCACCATTCTTTCAGATCCTTATAGCCAAAGAGATTACCTTGCCAATCCTTTGAATAAAGAATTTTCTTTATTTTGAATTTGATATAGGCCTAATCTCTAAAGTTATAACCAAATCCAGTTTCTCACTCTAGGGGTTTAACAACCGCTGAGCTTATTTCATGTAATATTTGTTAATAGTACAAGCAATCCTTCTTATTGATATAAGGACATATATCATCTTTAAGATAAAAATGAACAACCTCATTAGGTTTAAATTGAGCATAATTATTCTCAACAAAATAGAGAAAGTCTATGTGTCTCAAAATTAAAGGATACATTATGGATTTATCCAAAGCTAACTTTTAAGTATCACTACAAAGTTTATCAACTTCTTTTGATTTTGCATCTTTAGCTAGTAAATTAACTAACTTTGCTATGGACTAAGGCCCTTGTTTGAGAGGTTTTTACTTATGACATAGTTCTCTATAAAAACTCACAAGTTAGGAAATCAGGTCAAGAGTTAATATTTCTTTTCATAAACTTGATATCAATATGAAACACAAATAAAATTATTTGCCATCTAGTAAAGAATTGTTTAGAGGCAATGTTCTTAACATCTTTAATAAGGACATTTTTCATTTCTTCCAAACAAGCCTCATTGTTTCAAATGTTGCATGCTTGTAAGTAAAGCTAACAATGATAAATAACTCTTTTGTTTGATCAAATTCAATAGATTTAGAGTACCAAAGGTCTAAATATGTCTTTGTGACACAAAATATATTGTTTGTGGCAGACATAAAGGTTAATTTGAAGATTATTTTGTTTGAATAAGTCCCTATAATGAAAGGATGAGCCTTATGCCAAAAAAATCAAAGAAATGGTCTCATTATTCATAAATTAAACCATTGCATACTTGTAAGAAAAGCTATTAATGATTAATGATTCCTCAGTTTCTTGGTATCCAATGGATTTAGACTACCAAATGTGTACTAGTGTGCTTGTTGCAATGAAGATAATGTTTGTTTTGGGCATAAAAGTTATTTTCAAGGTCATTTTGTGTGTATGAGTTGTTGCAATGAAAGGTGGAGCTTTGTTAGCAAGAAATAAGGAGTTGGTGTCATTATTTTGGAATTGAACCATTGCATACTTGTAAGAAAAACTAATAATGATCAATGAATTCCTTGTTTGATGGAATTCAATGGATTCAAGCTACCAAATGTCTACAATCCTACTTGTTGCAACAAAAATGATGTTTATTATGGGCAGAAAAGTTATTTTAAAGGTCATTTTGCATGAATGAGGTCTTGTAATGACCTACTAAAAAAATCACACCAATCTTTAGGTCATTAGAAAAAAAGTTGAAAATAGTTATTGTGACATTAGAAACAATTTGGTGAAGATCATGAATCCTTCATCGTCAAATCAAAACCATGCAACAAAGGGATAACCATCTATAACAATAGTCTTCTTTACCTAATTAACAACCATCCTTGCTTCATAATTATCAATGCAACTTTCTACTACCTTATTTGGCAAGGCAAAATGTCTTATTTTTAAAACTTGACATATAGGTGTCAAAATCCTTGCACTGTACTGATGTTCAATGTATAGCTTTGAACAACAATGAATCTAATAAATATGGGAAGTACTAAGAACATGGTAGAGACTTCCTTTGTTTTTTTAACTTGTGGATAAATTAGCAAAAGAATTCGCACAAGTGGCTGAGAAAATTTTAAATTAGCAGAATTGTAATAATATGCTATATGCAAACATTGTTGCTGAATGTTAACTTTTTGACCTAACATGAGCCATGTGAAATTTGGACAATTATCAATCTTTTGGGAAAGAGAAGAACCTCAGCTTATTCATAGTAAACCCACTCACTTATACCCTACTGGGTTAAAAGGAAAAAAATATAGATAAAAATCAGTTGCCTCAAGAACTACATTGGGGTTTACATCTGAAAGAGTCTGAGCAATAGTATTAGTCACTATCATGCCAACCTGTGAATATAGTTTATTAGTTAATGATGAAGATAACATTTTCCTTAATATTGAATACAAAAGATTCAAAATCTATTTTTTCACAAAAGCTTCCAATATCTATCATAGTGACATCTAAAAGGAACTTGCTATAACCAATACTTTCTAATTTTTAGTTTTATATCCATAATACATACAAAAAGCTGATAAATATAAAAGAGGGGGCAGAAAAAAGCCTATTCAAGTTAGCTAACTCCACTTTGTCATAATCGTACAACAAAAGACAACTTATGCCACACCTTGTTAACATCTCAGCTACAACACTGCCAATGCTACTGATTCCCTGAAAGTACAAAGAGATAAACATTTTTCTAGGAGTTCATTCCAAAGAAATGTAAAAGTATAAAAGAAGACTCCATTATACTAATAAAATAGTTCTTTTTCCTTAGATGCTGAACTTAGATCTATGCAAGTTGAAAAACTTGAAGCTTTTGGTGAAATGCACATAATGAAATTTCAGATAAGAAAATAAAAGTATCTCCAAACCTCTGTAATGACACCACAAATCAGTAAAGGAAACCACACCATGATCATTTTAAATAAGTGCATATGTGATATTTGCGTTGATAAAAATTGAAGCTATTCTAGTATTCTCGAGGATTTCACTCTATCAAACACCACATAAAGCCATAATTTCTAAGATGATAATAAAATGTTATGCCCTCCATGCTAAATAAATGAAGCTGCTGAGTGCTATTCATTTAATTTGTCCATACACATAGTTAAACACACATAATTGCATTATGGCCTGCATTGGTGGCACTTGGTAAACTTAAATCTAAACTAGCAAAAGTAACATAGAAAGAGGAGAAGAATATAGACAACAATGGCAATTGAGAATTCCCATATTCTCTCAGGAGTTCTTGTGTGAATGCATGAATGAAGTGATGGTCTCATAGTTTGCTTGAAAGATGAGATTAACACTTTCTTTTGTAGCTAATAAGTTTATCTTTTCATTCCATGGAGTCATTCGCTTAATCTGACAAAATATCTATTACTCTTTATTAGTTCTCTTTACTATGAGATAATCATTGAACTCCTTTTCATTACTTGATCATAGGATTTCTCCCTTAGGTTGTCCAAATCCATTTAAATCCTTCAAATAAATGAGCTATTACTATTAATTAGATTTCTTTTCTAAGAGAGAATCACTTATTGCTTGAATTAATCAAATAAAAGAGTCATTAATCTTGATTAACTTTTCTTATAGGGTTTGAATGCTTTAATTCTCAATGAATGCTATTGTCACCAAACATTATATTCATTACGACAAGCATGTCAATACACTTTTTGTAATTGACCTTGATTAGCACTTTTTGTCTTGGATTGAATAGTTTGTTATCTTAAACATAAGACTATCAATTCATTTCTTGCTAACAAATCTTCTCCCTTGTTCTAAAAACTCACTTACACAAAATGATCATAAAATTAACATTTGAATTTATACCAAACATTATATTCAGTATGACAAACATATAAATACACCTTTGGTAGGCTAAATCTATTTAAGTCCATCAAACATTGAAGTCTTGGATCTCAATTAGCATTTCTTACTTGGATAAAATGGTTATTACTTGAAAGATGAAGCAGCCACTTCATTTTTTTGCTAATAAGACTTCTTTATATTATGGAAGGAGTCAATCACATAAAAAGATCAAGCAATTGACTTTGTGTATGTGCCAACCATTATATTTCTTGTGACAACCACTCCAGTACATCTTTGGTAGTTTAAATCCATTGAAATTCATCAAACATAGGAGTCATTGATCTTGATTAGCTATTGTCATATTGTATGAATGGTTAATTTTCTAGAAGAAGAGACCATCACTTAATTTCTTACTAATAAGACTTGTACTTTCATTAAAAAGCATTAGTCACAAAAAAATGAATGTGAAATACACCTTTTGTAGTCTAATTGTATTGAAGTCCATCAAGCATAGGATACATTGATCTTCATTACCTTTTCTTAAAATTATTGAATGATTTGTTGCTTGAAATATAAGATTGTCACTTCATTTCTTACTAATATGGATTTGCCTTTCCTTGGACAAGGTCACTCACATAATATGATCGTGATATTAAGTTTTGTGCCCACACCATAAATTATATTCTTTGTGAGAAGCTTGACCTTAGACCTTTGGCACTATGAATGCATTGAGTTCCATCATACAGAGGAGTCATTTATCCATTAAAGTCCACTCCTAAGTAGCAGTATGTTATAAGGTAGGGCTTTGTTATAAAATAGGAGTTTACAATAAAATAAGAGTGTTCCTATATTTTAGGAGTATATCATTATCTTTACATTTAGGGTTAGGGTTGTTATTTCAGCCTATAAATATATTTGATATCATTGTTAAAAGATATAAATCATTGGTAAAAAAAAAAGTGAGAATTTTCTCTTTTGGTTTTTCATTAAACTTTGCAAATTTATAAAGATTATTTTCTTGTGACATTCCAACCTAACTTATCACTCCTAAATCCCTTCTTTTTGAAGTGTGGTGTCCATATCCTTCATTATACCTTGGTTTGAGTTCCTTTAAATATTGAGTTTAGGTTTATACCTTAGGTTTGTGTTCCTTTGAACATTGAGTCAAGGTTTTACTTTTACTAAACTTGATTTAACTATCTTAGGGTTTTAAAATCCTTATTTTGCTTATAGGTTTCATTGTGCTATTTAGGGTTCACCTCAATTGATATTAGAGCATTAAGGTTTAAATCAAGTCTACTTATCTAAATTTTGAGTTTTTCTCTTATTCTTCTTCTTAGCCGCCTTTTATAACCTTTTGTTCTTTAAATCCACCATACCTTAGTTTATCTTTTGTTGTCTTTAAATTCATGGAAATAAAGGAAAAGAAAAGGAAAACAAAAAAAGAAACATACAAAAAGAGTGACAAAAAATCAAAAAATAATTCACATTGGGACAATAACTCAATGGTTTAGTCAAACTAGACATAATGACAATCTAGTCCTCTAGCCTGACACCACTTCCATGATCTATTTTCTTGTTCTATCATCCAAGTACTTATTTCCTTTGAATCTACTTCATTAAATTTATTTTCCTTGATGTTTTTTTTTTTGTTTTCTAATTTCTTGCTTTCCATTACGTCATTTCTATCCTATCTATTTTATTTTATGAGTTGGTTCACTTAAGATTAATCTTATTGATTTAACTTGTTTAGTTCCTTAAAGAGTTGAAAAAGGAAGTTAAGAGTGGTAATAGGTAAAAGTGTGAGCTCATTATAAGAAATGAAACTAAAGAGGAGAAAAGATGAGGGTTTGGTAATAATAATTGAGATAAACATGTGAGGAGTGTGTGCAAGATTATTTCTAACATTTTTGACATAAGTGATGATTTAAGGATGAATCCATTTAATAAGAGTACAAATGATCAAATTCATAAAGGAGTCAATGCATGAAGGGCTTCTAAGGATCCATTAAGTATTCATGAAAGGCTAATAAGATGTTCAAGTGCTAAAAGGACAAAAGAAATACTAAATGGGCTGATTAAGGATATTCCAACCAAGTAACAAATGGCATGAATTTAAACTTGAAGGAGGAGTAAGGCTTCATTAATATGATTAGAATGCTTAATAGGTTAGTGTTAAGTAATAAAATCTATTCCTATATAGGAGTTTATTATAAAGTAGGAGTTTGTTATAAAATAAGAGTTTATAATAAAATAGGAGTGTTCCTATATTTTAGGAATATATCATTGTCTTTACTTTTAAGGTTGGGTTATTACTTTATCCTATAAATAGACTTGATTGCATTGTTAAAAGATATAGATCATTGGTGAGAAAAAGTGGGAATTTTCTCTCTTGGCTTTTCATTAAACTTTGTGAACTTATCAAGATTATTGTATTGTGGCATTCCAACCTAACTTATCACTCCCAAATCCCTTCCTTTTGGAGTGTAGCATTTGCATCCTTCTTTATTCTTTTTGGTTCATGTTCCTTTGAACATTGGTCTAAGTTTTTACCTTAAGTTTGTGTCCCTATCAACAATAGGTCAAGGTTTTACTTTTGTTAAATCTAATTTAACTTTCTTAGAGTTTTGAATTCCCTTATTTGCTTATGGATTTCATTATGCTTTTTAGGGTTCATATCAGATCAAAAATATTAAATGTTACACTCACATTACATTCCCTGAGAAGGTCCAACTAATAAGAATTGTCATTAATCTATGTCATCAGTTGAAATGGACTTAATGGCTAAAATAAGCATACCATTCACTATGAAACACACTTTTAAACACAACACTTTATTTACAACAAACAATATAATATAAAGAGAAGAAGAGGAAACTTACAATAATAAAGATTTCATTGAATATTAAGTGTTGTTACAAGCTTTGAAGAAAGAAAGAAAGTTTATAAGTTCAAAGAGAGAGAAAGAGAAGGAGAATGAGAATCTAAGTTTATAACCTCTCTTTTGATACAAACTTAGGTTTATTAATATAGACAACTCCTTTTGTAGTGTAGACTCCATCACTAAAAAAATCAAACTTTTCCCACCAACGGATATTAATCCATCTAACTAGCCATGAAACATGATAGTGTCTATATCCAAAACATTTATTTGCTTGGCCATAACAATGTAATCCAATTTAATAATCCATGGGACATGGTACCAAGAGGCAAACATTAGTAAGGGGTCCTTAACCTACTCATTAGCTTCATAAAACTATTCATAAAAAATTTTTTCCTTATAAGGTAATGTTAGATGATGTACACCCCATTTGAAAGACCAAATCTTAAACTGGTTGGGAAATTTCTTTAAATCATTTGGAAGATGTATCTAAATGAACCAATTGAATTTCCTTTGCCTGTTTTCATATATTAAAGCCTTTTCCCAAGCTTCAATATAATCAAAATAATTAAAGGTCTTAACCTTCCACCATTCTTTTAATTCACATTAGCTAAAGAGATCAATTTGCTAATCCTCTAGATAAAGAATTTTCTTTACCTTAAATTTGGCATAAGCCCAATCTCTAAAGCCATAACCAAAGCTACTTCTTGAGCCTCTTTCAATGGGTTTAATGACCATTGAGCCTGTTTCATGAAGTATTTATTGATTATATAAGCAATCTTTCATATTATTTTGTGGAAACATATCATCTTTAAGATAAGATTTAGTGACCTCATTCGGCTTAAGCTGTGCATAATTATTTTTCATAGTACACAAAAAATTTGTATGCTTTTTAATCAAAGGATATAGGATGGATTTATCCAAGGAACGCTTATAAGCACCATCTCAAAGTTTATCAACTTCCTTTCTTGTATCAACACCTTTAGTTGGTGAATTAATCAACTTTGTTGGGGATTGAGGCCTTTGCATCAGTGGTCTTTTACTCATTGATTAATTCCCTACAAAAACTCAAGAGCTAGGAAATTTAGTAATACATTAGAATTTCCCTTAATAAACTCAATCTCAAAATCAAATACAGAAAGTATTCTTTGCCATCTTGTAAAAATTTGCTTAGAGGCAAGATTTTTAACATCATTAGTAAGGACGTCTTTTATGGCCTTACAATCAATTCTTAAAAGAAACTTTTAAATTTCTAAATGCATAACACAATAGGAAGAATTTCTTTTTCGTTAGTAGAGTAATTAACTTTAACTCCCTTCTAGATATCGAAAGTGAATCAAACTAACTATTCTTTTGAGTTAATCCTTTACTTAGGGATTCCTCCATAACCCTTATCTGATGCATTAGTTTCAACTATTTTGAATACATTAGGATGCGAGGGCTAAATAGGATAGTTCTTTAGATTTTAACTTTATTCTCCTAATGGTCTTTGTGTGTTCATCCTTCCATTTAGGAGGATTCTTCTTTAACCTTTGAAATAAAGACTTAGCATCATAAGCTAATTCTTTATAAAAATCTAAAATATAATTCAAACATCTAAAAAACCTTTGTAATTATTGCTCTTCCCTAATTTCATTAGGAAACTTAGAAGCAAATTTAATTGCTTAGTTAATAGGAATGATTGTACCATTCTCGATGAAGTGACTAAGGAACCTAACCTTGGTTTGAAATAACTTCATCATTCTTACTAATATAGCAAGACTTGCTTTTTCAGTAACCTTTAAGAAAAGGTTTAAATGTTTAAAATGTTGATCAATTGTGTTAAAGAATACTAATATGTCATCAACATAAACAATAAGGAATGTTGTAATATCTCATTCATAATTTTCTAAAACTCTGAGGGTGCATTCTTTAACCCAAAAGGCATCACATTTCATTCATAATGTGTAAACAAAATTGTAAATGCCATCTTATACCTATCCTTTTCATAAATATGGGTTTGCCAATATCCTAATTTCATGTCAAACTTTGAAAATATTTAAGCTTTATAAAGCCTATTCAATAAATCCCTTTTATTAAGTATTGGATACCTAACCAACCCTAATGCCTTACTTAAAGGCTTATAATTAATAACTAGTCTTGGAACTCCTCGTTCCACCTTAGCAACATTTTCAACATCAAATTCCAAACAACTCCATAGGCTATTGCTTTTTTTAATAAGCCCCTTTTGTAGGAGATCATTTATCTCAATTTTATAGGTTTCTAAGTGTCTCGGTCCAATAGCTATGGGTCGAGCCTTAGTGGGAATCTGACTTTCATTAAAAGTCACCTCATAAGGTAGCCTCACCATGTGCCTTTTCCTATCCAAAAAGTAGTGGGAATCTTTACACAGACTAAATCTTCAAACTTTTTTTTGTATCTCCTATCTTTTATTTTGAATAGTAGGAGAGTTAATCTTTTCTAAAAGGTATTTACCCTTTACTTCACTTTAAACAGATTAAATAAATCTCTCTTTTCTTCTAATTGATTTCTATAGCAAATCTATCTCCCTAAATTAAGGAGTAGATATAAATTTAAAACTTAGAAGCTTTCCATTAATTTTTGAGAAAATTTCTTTATCGTTTATCCCCTTAATAGGATATAACATATAAAGAAAAGGATTTTCCAGAATCACATCTTGAAACAAGTTCTTAACTAGTATAAATGGAATCTCAATATAAATGCCTTTATTACAAATAACAACATAAGATAGCTTGTATTTAATAACAAGTTTACTTCCATTAGCAGTGTTTAACACTTTCATTATTTTTGAAAAATATTTTGAAGGAACTATGCCTTCATTAATGTAGTTCATATCAGCACATGAATCAATTAAGGCAACTATAGAAAAGACATTCTTTGTTGACTACTACTGTGATCTGTTATATCAACATATTGAAGAGTACTTAATTCTTCCTTTAAGGAAGTTTTCAAAATATTTGAGGGATTAGAAAGATCATTACCCTGATTAGATATTGTCTCTAATATTATTACTCTTCCTTTTAATTCTTTTATTTTTGTTTTTTAACTAATTAATTTCAACTTTAAACTCTATAGTAAAAGGTTTTATTGCCATTATAGTTTTTAAACTAGAATTACTAGGGTGATTATTCTTAATTCTTTTAGTAACAGTTTTTAAACTATACTTTTATACTGGATTTTTGACTTTATTTTCATTTCAAAACAAATGCAGATATTTTTCCAATTGCTCTCTTTTCTCTTTTGGATCTATAATTTTATTAATAAGATCTATAATCATATTCTCCTCTCGTGTTAGGATTAATAAGTCATTACTTTTAGACAATGCTTGACAATAATTGCACTATTCATCATAACTATTATCAGTCTCTTCCTTAAAGGTGGTTTCTTCTTCAAGAACTACCTTTAGATCCAATTTCTTAGATTTATTTTCTAATAAGAATATGTACATTAATGACCTCTTGGGGTCCTTATCAATAGATAATTCTTGCATTTTATGTTTTATTTTACATTTAGTTGAATAATGACCTATTTCTTTGCATTTATAAAAAACAACTATCTTTCCTTTCTTTTTTTGTGGACTAGGTTTTTCTTTTCCCCTTTAATTGTTCCCTTTCATAAAAGGGCTTCTTTTGAGGAATGGGTATATAACCCTTATTTACTTTCTTTGGAGGCTTTATGGGTCGATCACCCATCTGTTCATAGAAATCACCTAGGGCCTTTCTACCTTAGGTCTTATTTTTCCAACTGTTTAGGCAACTTTATCTCATTACAAAGTTTAACTCCTTTAGCAATTACTTCAGCTACTAACTCACCATAGGTGTAACTGGAGTAGTCAATAACTCCTCCATGATAAGATTTTAATCTATTTTTAACTCTTTCAAAAAATAAGGTAGGTAACCTAAACAAAAACTTTTTTTTCCAAAAACTACTTTGACTATGTTCTTAAGTAAAACCTTTTGAAAAGAAAACATTTTTATACCACGTGAATTGGGATAAGTCCGAACATCTTAAATTAGTAAGCTATTCATAAGTTCTATCAACTAGTAAAGTAGCCAAGCCAATAAAATAATTTCTCATATTGTAAATTAATGTATTAACACTATCAAGAACTGGCAAATCTTTTTTTGTTTTAACAACATTAAAAATTTGAAGTTTAGCTTCACTTGGTAAATAAAAATCACACCAACCTTTAAGTTGGTCTGTGTTAACAATAAACCTTGCTATATCAAGGTCAGCATTATTCCCAACTTTTGTAGTTGTTGCAAATATCATCATGTAATATAGCAGAATGAAAATCAGATTTTCATACATTTTATCCAGATTCCATTCTACTATACATAATTGTACTTAAACTATTCCTCTAATGAGACGTCAATTGACATAAGTCTTGGGTAATATAGTTTTGTAGGTGCTTTATTAAAAGTCATTTTATTAATTTCCGTAGTTCCTCCCTTACTAGAGGATGATGGATCTTAAGGACTTTGTTTTGATAAGAACATCTCTTGAATTTTCTCAATATAATCTTCAGATTCTAACACTTCCATTGTTATTACTTCTTTTCCTAATACAAAGACATCTTTTTCCTTTAGTCCAAGGTTACTTAACCTTTTGACTATCTTGTCAACCATTTCTAACTTTTTAGGGGTTTTACCTGTCATATTATAATTCTTTTTTTTTTTTTTTTTGACATCATGGGTTTAAATAAAACACTTTTTTTAATCTCTAGTTTAACCAGAGGTCTTGGGGTCTGCTGTATCATAGATTTTTGTACTACTTCATCTATTTTTTTTTAACTCTATTAAGTTAACTTCCAACTAATTGAAGGTACAAATTAGTATAGTTCCCCTATTCCACAATAGCATTTGTAGGAGGTCTCTCCTTATAAGGAGAGGTTAGTACTTCTCTATCATCAATTTTATCACTTAAATTAAGTGCAAGAGGGTGAACAACATTAACCTTGTTAAGTAGTCTTAAGGGCTTGGATTTGTTTATGACTTATTGTTGAAACCTTAAGTTGCATTGCCTTTATACCTATTGTTGCTATATTAACATGTTAGGGTTGTGGCTTAAATTATTAACAATGATATGATAAGGTATGGATAGGTTATTTAGAAGTAAAAGTTTAATTAAGGATAGTAGTAATAATAGTAGATTTTCTAAAAATAAATAAATAATAATTAATGAAAATTTAAATAATAATTATTTGAAAAACTGGACTTTGCCTTCTTCTTCCTCTTCCTAGGTTTATAAATAGGGAAGTTTCTTTTCAAAAATTGATTATGTTATAAAAAATAGTTGAACAATCTTTGCCCTTAACTCAGGGTTATAATGATTTCTTTTTGTTATCTCAAGAGCTTATTAGCTCACACCAACATGAGTATAAATTTCTTTATGTTGGTATGGTACAAGTAGTTTTGAAACTTCCTACTAGATTGGGTTTCAATAACTTAGCAACAATATGTGTCAGAGATAAGAGACATAATCATTTTCATGACTCCTTATTAAGAGTAATTGAATCCATACTAAGTGATGGAACTATTAGGTTCTCCTACTTTTCAAACTTTACCTTGTCATTTCAGATCCAAATTTAATGCATGCTTTATGCTTGGATATTAAAACTAAAGGATTTCATATGATGTTTGTTTTGGAGAATTTGATCCTTATTTATAGGATACACTATAAGGTTATGAACACATAGTTCCTAAAATTAGGGAAATCCCAGCGAGATACATTGATAAGGGAACCACTACATTATTTTTTATTAATAGGTCAAAACCTAATGTAATGATTCCAAGAACTATAACATAAGATTAGGTTAAGTTACTTGAAAAATGGTTCTTAGAAAAGGCCATTAAACCTGTTAAATAGGTTAACAAACAAGTCTAAAAAGTTGTTGAATATCAAGATAGAGATGTCAAAATTCAATTTTCTCCATCTAGAAGTGTGAGGTTAAACCTCAATAAGGGTAAAGAAAAAGTTAAACCTAGATATTCTACCTCATTGGTGCCTATCACTGAGTTAGATAATATTTGAAGGACAAGAGAGCAGCTTAATCAACACTAGTACAAGTTTGACTTCCCTTCTTTAACTTTGGCCTCTGTAGTTAATGAACCACAAGATACACCCAGTTAGTTCCATAGGCCCAAATCTCCTTCTTTCTCAAATATGGACTATTCGAATGAAGACAGGAGCCTTTATGTTTTATAAAAGGTTGATGAAACTGAAAAAAGTTAAAAGAGTTATTTTCCTCTTTTGAGAATAAGTTTAAAAGAAAAGGGTTCTTTGTTACCTTCAATGAGAAACAAAGAGTAGTTTGGAAAAAAAAAAAAGCCATAAAATGTATGTGGAAAAAAAGAAATTGGTTGAAGAACCAATTGATAAATTTACTTATTTAGAAAAGGTTTATAAACTTAAGAAAAAATAGTTTCCAGATTTCTTTTCCCTAGAAAAGTGTATGGTTTTTGAAAAGGCATATCGAGAATATGTTACACGAAAAGGGAATAGGGTTAATGTTGTTCACCCTCTTACACTTAATTTAAGTGTTAAAATTAATCATAGAGAAGTACTAGCCTCTCCTTATAAGGAGGTACCCCCCACAAATACTATTGTGGAATAAGGGAACTATAGCAATTGATACCTTAAATCAATTGGAATTAACTCAATAGAGTTGAAGAAAAAATTAATGTAGTACAAAAATCAATAATACAGTTGACTCTAAGACCTTTGGTTAAACTAGAGATTGGAAAAAGGGTTTTATTTAAACCCATGACATTTGAAAAATATATTATAATATGATAGGTAAAACCCTTGAAAAGTCAAAAATGGTTGACAAGATAGTCAAAAGGTTAAGTAACCTTAGACTAAAGGAAAAGGATGCCTCTGTATTAGGAAAAGAAGAAATGATAGAGGAAGTATTAAAATCTAAAGATTATATCGAGAAAATTCAAGAGATGTTCTTATTAGTACAAAGTCCTAAAGATCCCTTGTTCTCTAGTAAGGGAGGAACTACAAAAATTAATAAAATGACTTTTAATAAAGCACCTACAAAACTATATTACCCAAGACCTACGCCAGTTAACCTCTTATTAAAGGAACAATCTGATTTCAATTATGTACAATACGACGATAGTAGCATTATAGAATAAAATTTAGATGGAATGTCTAAAAATCAGATTCTCATTTTGCTACATTACATGATGATATTTGATACTACTACAAAAGTGAAGGGTAATACTGACCCTAATATAGAAAAGTTTATTGTTAATGGCTTTAGGCCAACTTAAAAGTTGCTAAGATTTTTATTTACTAGGTGAAACTAAACTTCAAATTTTTATTGTTATTAAAACAAAACAAGGTTTGCCAATTTTTGATAATGTTAATACATTAATTTACACTATTACCAACCATTTTATTGGTTTGGCTACTTTACTAGTTGATAGAATTTATGAAGAGCTTATTAATTTAAGATGTTTGGACTTATCCTAGTTCAAATGGTATAAAGATGTTTTCTTTTCTAAAGTATTTACTAGAGTAGATAGTCAAAGTATTTTTTAGAAAAAAAAGTTTTATCTAAATTACGTACCCTATTTTCTAAAAGAGTTAAAAATAGATTAAAAATCTTGTCATAGAGCAGTTATTGACTACTCTAATTACACCTATGGTGAATTAGTAGGTGAAGTACTTGCTCAAGAGTTAAACTTTGTAATTAGATAAAGTTGCATAAACAATTGCAGAAGGAAAAGACCCAAGGTAGAAAGGCCCTAGGTGATTTCTATGAACAGATGGGTTATCCACCCATAAGGCCTCCAAAGAAAGTAAAGCAGGGTTATAAACCCATTCCTCCCAAAAAGCCCTTTTATGAAAGGGAAAAATTTAAGGGAAAAAAGAAACTTGCTCTGTAGAAAAAGAAAGGAAAGACAATTGTCTACCAAAATGTAGAAAAGTAGGTCATTATTCTAATAAATGTAAAATGAAACAAAAATCCAAGAATTATCTATTGATAATGACCTTAAGAGGTCATTAATGCATATCTTCTTATCAGAAGATAAATCCAAAGAATCATATCTAAAGGTAGATCTTCTTGAAGAAGAAACCACCTCTTAAGAAAAGACTAATAGTAGTTGCGACGGATAATGCAATTATTATCAAGCTTTGTATAAAAGTAATGGCTTATTAGTCCTTACACGATAGGAGAATATGATTCTAGATTTTATTGATAAAATTAGAGATCTAAAAGAGAAAAGAGAGTAATTGGAAAAATATCACCATTTGTCTCAAAATGAAAATAAAGTCAAAAATCCAATGAAAGACTATAGTTTAAAAATTGTTATTCGAAGAATTAAGAATAATCATCCTAGTAATTCTAGTTCAAAAACTAGAACAACAATAGAACCTTCTATTTTAGAGCTTAAAGCTAAACTTAATCAGTGAAAAACTAAAATAAAAGAATTAAAAGGAAAAATAACAATATTAGAGATGGTATCCAATTAAGGTAATGATTTTTTTGATCCCTCAAATATTCCAAAAACTTCCTTAAAGGAAGAATTAAGCAGTCTTTAATATGTTAATGTGATAGATCAAGTTATTACTCATAAATGGCATACTCATATCAACAAAGAATATGTCTTTTCTACAATTGCTTTAATTGATTTACGTGCTGATATGAATTGCATTAATGAAGGCATAGTTCCTTCAAAATATTTTTTGAAAACAATGGAAGTGTTAAACATTGCTGATAGAAGTAAGCTTGTTATTAAATACAAGCTATTTGATGTTGCTATTTGTGATGAAGGGATTTGTATTGATATTCCATTTATACTAGTTAAGAACCTGTCTCAAGATGTGATTTTGGGTAATCCTTTTCTTCATATGTTATATTTTATTGAGGAGATAAACAATAAAGGGATTTTTTTAGAAATTAATGGAAAGCTTATTAGTTTTAAATTTATATCTACTCCTCAATTTAGGGAGATAGATTTATTGTAGAAATCAACAAGAAGAAAAGAGAGATTTATTCAATCTCTTCAAAGTGAAGTAAAAGGTAAATACCTTTTAGAAAAGATCATCTCTCTTTTTATTTAAAATAAAATACAAGAGATATAAATAAAGTTTGAAACTTTAGTCTGTGTAGAGATTCCCATTGCTTTTTGGGATAAGAGAAGGCACAAGGTAAGACTACCTTATGAGGTGACTTTTAATAAAAGTCAAATTTCCGCTAAGACTTGACCCATAGCTATGGCACTAAGACACTTAGAAACCTATGAAAAGGAGATAAATGATCTCTTGCAAAAAGGACTTATTAGAAAAATCAATCGCTTATGGAGTTGTTTGGCATTTTATGTCAAAAATGTTATTGAAGTGAAAGGAGGAGTTCCAAGACTAGTTATTAATTATAAGCCTTTAAATAAGTCATTAAGATGGATTGGGTATCCAATACCTAATAAAAGGAATTTATTAAATAGGCTTTATGAAGCTCAAATATTTTCAAAGTTTGACATAAAATCAGAATATTGGCAAATCTAGATTCATGAAGAAGATAGGTATAAGATGGCATTTACAATTTCACTTGGACATTACAAATGAAATGTGATGCCTTTTGGGTTAAAAAACGCACCCTCAAAGTTTCAGAAAATTATGAATGAGATTTAATGTTTATACAACATTCATTATTGTTTATGTTGATGACATGTTAGTATTCTCTAACATGATTGATCAACATTTTAAACATTTAAACCTTTTCTTAAAGGTTATTGAAAAAACAGGTCTCGCTATATTAGTAAGACAGATGAAGTTATTTCAAACCAAGGTTAGGTTCCTTGGTCACTTCATCAAGAATGGTATAATCATTTATATTGACTAAGTAATTAAATTTGCTTTTTAGTTTCCTAATGAAATTAAGGAAAAGCAACAATTGCAAAAGTTTTTAGGATGTTTGAATTATATTTTAGATTTTTATAAAGAATTGGCTTATGATGCTAAGTCTTTATTTGAAAGGCTAAAGAAGAATCCTTTTGAATGGAAGGATAAACACACAAAGGTCATTAGAAGAATAAAGTTAAAATCTAAAGAACTGCCCTATTTAGTTCTTTTACATACTGATGCATTCAAAATTGTTGAAACTGATACATCGAGTAAAGGATACATTTCTTATACCTTGATATTGAGACTAAAGGATTTGATATGATGCCTACTTCAAAGAATCTAATCCTATAGTTATTCTCAATAGTATAGAGAAAGTCTATTTGCTTTGGAATTAAAGGATACATTATGGATTTATCCAAAGCTAACTCATAAGTATCACTACGAAGTTTATCAACTTCTTTTGATTTTGCATCTTTAGCTAGTAAATTAACTGACTTTGTTGTGGACTAAGGCCCTTATATGAGAGGTTTTTACTCATGACATAGTTCTCTATAAAAACTCACAAGTTAGAAAATTAGGTGAAGAATTAATATTTCATTTCATAAACTCGATATCAAAATCAAACACAAATAAAATTCTTTGCCATCTAGTAATGATTTTCTTAAAGGCAATGTTCTTAACATCTTTAATAAGGATGTCTTTTACTTTCTTACAATTTATTGTGAAAAGAAATTTCTAATTTAACAAGTATGCAATGGTTCAATTATTGAATAATGAGACTATCTATTCATTTCTTCCAAACAATGCTCATCATTTCAAATGTTGCTTGCTTGTAAGAAAAGCTAACAATGATAAATGACTCTTTTGTTTGATCAAATTCAATGGACTCAAAGTACCACCAGTCTACAAATGTGTTTGTCACAAAATATATTGTTTATTGGATTTTAATGGATTTAGAGTGCCAAAGTTGTGATAACATGTACCTCACATTAAATATAATGTTTAGTGTGTGATTATTTTCTATGAATGACTCCACATAACTAGAAGAGAAGTCTTATTAGCAAAAAATGAGTTACACTCTTATCCTTAAGGAATCAAACCATTTAAACCCAGTAATAAAAGATAATAAAGATCAATGACTCCTTGTTTGATGGAATTCAATGGATTCAGGTGCCAAAGTTGTTATAATGTACATCTCACAATGATGATCATGTTTAGTGCAGATACAAAAGTTAGTTTCACAATCATTTGGTGTGAATGAATCTTTTTAATTAGGATAAGTTTTGTTAATGAGAAATGAAGTTACGAGCTCATCATTCAAGAATTAAACCATTCAAAATTGGCAAGAAAAACTAATTAAGATCATCGACTACTTTGTTTACCAGAATTCAATGGATTCAAAGTGTCAAACTTTTAATAACATGTATCATGCAATAAATATAATGTTTGGTGTAGAAATAAAAGTTAATTTCATGATTATTTAATTTGAATAACTCGCAATGAAAGGATAAGTCTTGTTAGTAAGAAATTATGTAATGAGCTCATCATTCAAAATTGGCAAGAAGAGCTCATCAAGGTTAATGACTTTTTTTTTTTTTTATGGAATTTAACAGATTCAAACTAACAAAGTTGTCATCATAAGGTTGTTATAATGAATATAATGTTTAGTGCAAACACAACAGTTAACTTAATGATCATTTAGTATTAATGGCTCAATACAACGAAAAGATAAGTTTAATGGTTTTATCCAAAGCTTGCTCATAAGTATCATCACAAAGTTTATCAATTTTGTTTTCTTTTGCATATTTAGCTAGTGAATTAACTGACTTTGCTAATGACTAAGTATTGGAAGCAAGAAATGAATTGTTGGGCTTATTTTGCAAGAGTTTTAGCATTCAAACTAGGTAAGAAAAGCTAATCAAGATCAATGACTCAATTGCTTGATAGAATCAAATGAATTCATAGCACCAAAGTTATAAAGACTTGTCAAATTAAATGTAATGTTTAGTGTAGGCACAAAAGTTAATGTCATGATCATTTTGTTTGAATGAGTTTACACAATGAAAGGAGAAACCCTATTGGCAAGAAATGAGTCCTTATAACTAAAGGAGAAACCTTGTTTGCAAGAAATAAAGTGCTAAGCTCACCCTTCATGAATTAAACTATTCAATCTATGTTGGAAAAACTAATCAAGATAAATGACTACTTTGTTTAATGGAATTAAATAAATTCAAAGTACCAATATTGTAAGGATATACTTGTTGCAATGAATATAATATTTGTCATAAATACAATATTGTTTGAATGAGTCTTTCCAATCAAAAGAGATGCCTTGTTTAACAAGAAATGAAACAACTTTTAATTATAATACCTATTAAGATTTATTAGTTTTTATTTCAAATTTGATTCTTTACTTTGAATTCTCATGTTCATTTATTATAATTGCTTATGATTATGTTATTTAATTGCTATGATGTATACTAGACAATCATACTTTATGATCTAATGCTAGTTTAGAATTCAAGTTCATAATTACTTAACAATTCTAACTATTGGTGGTAAATAGAAATTGACAATTATGGTCAACCTTTTGTTTAATTTCTATGAAGTTTAATTTCTATGAAGAACGTGGTTTAAAATTAAACAAACTAGCTTGTAAATTTGTTGTTTAGATTCAGTTATCTTTCTTATCTTAATGTTATAAATAAATTATATCTAGAGAGCTTGTCCTAGGTAGTTTAATTAAAGTGTTTGTCTCAATTAAAATTAAAGGAAAATTTTAAATAATATAGCTTGTCAATACTCTAACCTAAATATTCAATTAAAGAATTGATGGCTATTGGTGTCAATTATCGATATGTTAATCTAATGATATAAATATTCTTATTACTAAAGGTGTGTTCATTAATTGATTTTATTTGTAATTTGTTTTTAATTTTTATTAGTTTAATTGAAACCAAATTCCTTCCCCTAAATATAATATTTGTTATAGGTACAAAAGTTATTTTCAAGATCATTTTGCTTGAATGAGTATTTGTAATGAAAAATGGACTCCTGTTAGGAAGAAATGAAGATTAATAAGCTATTACTTTAAAGAGAGCTTTAAAATAATCACATTGCCCTTAACAACTTGATTTAGAGTTAGAATTAGAACTAGAAGAATTATCTTCTCCTATAATAACACCTAATTCTAGATCCTCTTTTTCTAAATCACTATCAAATAGAAAAATATTTATTAATCACCTTTTAAGGCCTTTATCTGTAGATAATTTTTGAATTTTCCTTTTGTTTTACATTTATTAGTGTAATGTCATCTAGTTTTTATACTAGAATGGTTCTATAAAGCTAATGAATTTCATCAAACAAACAAAAATAGAAGTCATTGATCTTAATTAGCTTTTTTTATAGGTATTAAATGGTTAAATTTTGAAAGTATTAGACTTCCACTTCATTTTTTGCTAATAAGTTTTATCCTTTCATTCCAAGGATTCATTAACACAAAATGATCATAAATTTAATTTTTGTGCCTTCAAATATTATATTCATTTGTGTCAACCATGTGCTTGCACTAGAGTTATTAATTACTCTAGTTGCACTTATAACACATATAATTGTTAAGTTGTTTAAACCCAATCTAGTAAATGTTTTAATGCTACTTGTACCATCCCAATATGGATAAATCTATAATTTACAAATGTGAGTTAATAAGCTTCTAGGATAGCAAAAGGAAATCATTATAACCCTAAGTAAAAGGTAAAGTTTCTTCAATAGTCTTAATAACATAATCAACTTTACAAAAGAAACTTCCATATTTATAAACTTGGGAAGACAATGAAGAAGGAAGAGTGGATCCTTTATGATGAGAAGCATGAAGATGATGCATGGAAGGATTTAAAAGATGTAAGAGGTCCATTGGACATTCCAGAATGTCAATAACACAAGCTAAAGCAAAAAGATGAAAGAAGCACTAAATGGGCTAATTGAGGAAATTTAGGGCAACCAAGCTACCAATGGTACGAATTAAAGATTGAAAGAGAGTCAAGGTCTAATTAATATGATTGGAGTACTTAATGGGTTAGGGTTAAGTAATAGTATTTACTCTTAAATAGGAGTTTATCCTAAATAAGTGATTGTTATAAAAGTGGAAGTTTTTTGTATAAAAATTTATCCTACATAGGAGTTTATCCTAAATAAGGATTTGTCCTAAATAGGAATTTATGACTCTTTTCAATTGCTATCTTTGCCTATAAATAGGCACCTCCTTGTAAGCTCTGGAAAATTAGACAATTTTGAGAGAAATAAAAAGCGAGGGTTTTATCCTTCAATTCTTTGAAGAACTAAAGAACTTATGAAGAAATATGTCTTTTTGTGGCATTCAACTCAACTTATACTCTCAATTCCCTTGTTTTATGTAGTGTGACATCCATATCCTTCTTAAATATCTTAGGATTGTGTTCCTTTGAATGTTGGGCTTGGGGTTTGTGATGTGTTGGGTCCCTAAGCTATGTCTTTTTGAGGTTTTTTTGCATCAGTTGGTATCAAAGCCAAACTCTAAAGCAAGTTAGACCAATTAGTTCTTCAATTTGCTTCCTTGTGATTTATTTATTTAGGTATAGTTTGTCTATTAAGTGCATTATCATTCAAACGCACTAATCTATCCATTTGCAATTCTTTTTACTTTGGTCATTTATTTGAAATCATAACTATCAAAACATGTTATTTTTAATTCCATCTGTCGTCTTTAAGTATTCTACTATTGTTTCATGTTGGGCAAAAGAAGAAAATAAGGAGGAATGAAAAAAAAGGCATCAAATTCAAGTTATTGATAAGAGTTAAACAGTTTGGTCATATTGGCCACAATAATAATATAGTTTTCCTACTCAATTCCTCCATTTCAAGGTAAGAATGATCCTAATGCTAACCTAAAATGGGAAAAAAAGGTTGAATTGGTTTTCGATTGCCACAACTATTTCAAGGAGAAAAAGGTAAAGTTTGCTGCCATTGAATTTATTGATTATGCTATTATTTGGTAGGATAAACTTATTTTAACTAGGAGAAGGAATCGTGAACAACCTATTGATACTAGAAGAAGCCTTACTTTTTTTTTTTTCTCTCAAAGTTGTCCAATATTCCAAAACTTACAAGGAGGTGTTTATTTAAAGGCTATCATAGCAATCCTAAAATAGCATAAATTCCTATTAAGACAAATCCTTCTTTAGGAGGAACTCCTATTTAGGACAAATTCTTGCATAGAAACTTTCACTTTTATAAGGATCACTTATTTAGAATAAACTCCTATTTAAGAGTGAATGCTATTACTTAGTTCTAGCCCATTTAGTACCCCAATCATATTAATAAGACCTTGACTCTCTTCCAAACTTGAATTTGCACCATTTATAGTTTGGTTAGACTAAATGTTCTTAATAAGCTCAATTAGTACTTCTTTCATCTTTTTGACTCTAACTCATGTTATTGGGCCTTCTGAAATGTGTAATGGACCTCTTGCATCCTTCGAAGCCTTCCATGTATCATCTCTAAGCTTCTCATCATTCCCCCTTTCCTCAAAAGGATTTATCCTTGAATCATCACCTACATCAAAAGGGGAAAGATTAGAAACACTAAATGTTACATTCACATTAAACTCATTGGGAAGGTACAACTTATAGGCATTGTCATTAATTCATGCTACAACTTGAAATGGACCATCTCCTCTAAGCTGTAACTTTGAACACCTCTAAGCTAGGGACCATTCCTTGTGCATATGCACCCAAACCTAATCATTAGGTTCAAACACCACCTTCTTTCACCCTTTGTTGACATGAGATGCATATTATTTAGTTCATTTTTTAATATGTTGCCACACCCTCCCATGCAATTTTTTCATCACATCAGCCTTGCGTTCACCATCTAAGCCAACATACTCATCGACAAGTATATGCACCAAAATCCAAAGGAGTCAATGTATTAAAACCATATACAATTTTAAATAGAGAGTAAATACTAGCAGAATGAACAAACTTGACATATGGTAAAGAATCTTCCTTTTTTTTCAAATTCATTTGAATAATAGCACGCAAAAGAGTAGAAAGAGTTTGATTAACCACTTCAATCTACCTAACAGTTTGTGGATGATAAATAGTTGAAAACAATAGCTTAGTACCTAACTTACCCCATAAAGTATTCTAGAAGTAGTTTAAGAACTTTGTATCATGGCCTAAAATAATGCTCTGCAGCATGCCATGCAAATGTACTACTTCTCTAAAGAATAAGTGAGCCACATTGCTTGCATCATCAATTTTATGGCATGGGATGAAGTGTGTCATCTTTGAAAATCTATCAACAATAACAAATACAAAATCCTTATCCCTTTTTTATCATGGAAACCTTAGTATAAAGTCCATAGATAAATCAACCTAGGGATGGCTAGTTATGGGTAAGGGGGTATACGGGTCGTGGGGTAAAACTCTAGATTTAGCCGATTTGCATGTTATGCATTTCTCACATACTCTCTTAACATTTTGTTTCATGTGTGGCCAAAAGAAATGTTTAGTTAGGACATCTAAGATTTTCCTAACTCTGAAATGACCTATTAGACTACCCCTATGAGCTTCTCTCACAACCAACTCCCTTAAAGAACTTATAGGCATGCATAAATGATTTTTCCTAAATAAGAAACCCTCATGCCTATAAAACTGCTCAAAGGTTGACTTCTCATATGCTCCATACACATTAGAAAAGTCAACATCCTCCATATATAAATCATTAATATATTCAAATCATAATAATGTTGCAGTAAGTGTAGAGATAAGGATATACTTGCGAGATAATGCATCAGCTATCACATTTTCTTTACCTTGTTCATATTTAATGATGTAAGGAAAGGTCTCAATGAATTTGATCTACTTAGCCTATCTTTTGTTCAACTTTCCTTGTCCTTTCAAGTACTTCAAGGATTTATGGTCGATATGGATGACAAACTCCTTGTGCCAAAGGTAATGTTGCCATGTCTTCAAAGCTCATGCCAATACATACATCTCTTTATCATAAGTAGGATAATTAAGACTTGCTCCACCTAGCTTTTCACTAAAGTAGGCAATTGGTCACCTTTCTTGCATCAAAACAACTCCAATGCCAATACCCGAAACATTATACTCAATCTTAAAGTTTTTGCAATGTTAGGTAAAGCAAGTAAGGGTGCAGAACTTAATTTTTCCTTAATGCAATTAAAAACCTATCTTGATCACTACCCCATTTAAAACTCATGTTCTTTTTTATAACCTTAGTTAGTGGTGCAGCAATGGTGCTAAAGTCCCTAACAACGCATCTATAGAAACTAGCTAGACCATGAAAGCTACACACTTCACTAATTGACTTAGATATAGGTAAATTATGAATTTCCCTAACTTTTTCCTCATCAACCTCAATACCTTTAACACTTAAAACATAGTCAAGAAATGTGATCTGAATAGTACAAAAGGAACATTTCTTAAAGTTAACATACATTTTCTTATAACATAAAACAATTAAAATAGAATGTAAATGATCAAGATGCTCTCAAGACAAATGAATTTAATGAACTAAACTCACAAAAATCAAGATAAGGGATTAAACCTAGAAGACAAATTTGGATGACATAACAAGAAAATAAATAACAGAATTGGAGTTAAGCAAGAGAACTATATTATTATTATAGCCAATATGACCAAACTATTTAACTTTTATCAATAACTTGAATTTATTGTCATTCTTTTCTATTCCTCTTTTTTTTATTCCTTTTTTTTTCTTTTTTGTTTCTCAACACAAAATAATAATAGAATACTTAAAGATAGCAATTGGAATTAAGATTAGCATGTTTATGATAGTTATGATCTCAAACAAATAAGCAAAGTGAGAAGGGTTGCAAATGGATAGATTAGCAAATTTGAATGGTAATGCACTTTATAGGCAAACTAAACAAAAATAAATAAATCACAAGGCAGCAATTTGAAGAATTAGTTGATCCAACCTAATTTAGAGTTGGGCTCTGATACCAACTAATATAGATAGCCCCCAAAGATGTGGCTTAGAGACCTAACGCATATAAGGAATCAAAGAATATCTAGGAAGGCTACATCAACCTTTAATAACACAAACCATAGACCCAACATTCAAAGGAACACAAACCTAAGGTATTTAAGAAGGATATGGATGCCATACTCCAGAAAAGAAGGGAATTAGGAGTGATAAGTCCAATTGAACACCACAAGAAGAGGTACTTCTTGATAAGTTTTTTAGTTCTTGAAAGAATTGAAGGAGAAAGCCCTTGCTTTTTATTTCTCTCAAAAATGGTCTGGTATTCCAAAGCTTATAAGGAGGTGCCTATTTATAGGCTATGATAGCAATCCTAAAAAGGTATAAATTCCTTTTTGAGATAAATCTTTATTTATAAGGAACTCCTATCTAGGACAAATTCTTACGCAAAAATTTTCACTTTTATAACAATCACTTATTTAGGATAAACTCCTATTTAGGAGTGAATGCTATTACTTATTTTTGGCCCATTAACTACTCTAATCATATTAATAAGGCCTTGACTCTCTTTTGAGCTTGAATTCACACCATTAATAGCTTGGTTGGCCTAAATTTCCTTAATAAGCCCATTTAGTGCTTCTTTCACCTTTTTGGCTCTAGCTTATGTTATTAGGCCTTTAGGAATATGCAATGGACCTCTTGCATCCTTTGAAGCTTTCCACACATCATCTTTAAGCTTCTCATTAGAAAAACATAGTCATAACACCTTTTAGTCAACAATAAGTGCAAAGAGACCAACTTTTGGTTAAGAAAGGAAAGAAAGAAAACTTGTTTGTGAGTAAAGAAGAAGTAAAGTGAGCTTTGTGCATTTCCAGCCAATTCTAATGCTAATAGAAAAGGAAGTGGTGTCAAATGTGAAAACTTTCTTTCCATAACAAATTCATAATATTTTAGAAGAGTTTGTTGATGTGTTTCTAAAAGAGTTTCCAAAGGGACTACCACCAATTAAAAGGATTGAACACCAAATTGATCCCGTGCCAAGGGCTACCCTACCTAATAGATTGGCCTATATAAGTAATCTAGTGGAGGTGAAAGAGTTATAGCAGCAAGTAATCGAGTTGTTGGAGAAGGGTTATGGGAGGGAATTAATAAGCCCTTCTTTAGTAATAGCTTTGTTAGTGCCAAAGAAGGATGGGACAATGACAATGTGTGTGGATAGTTGGGCAATAAATAAAATAAGGTTGAAGTATTACTATCCTATCCTTAAGATAGATGATATGCTTGATTAGTTGCATTGTTCTAAAGTGCTTTTAGAGGTATATTTGAAGTATGGTTATCATCGAATTTGGATGGATGGGGGTGAGTGGAAAATATTGTGAACCCTAAAAGTCATGGGTTAGGGATCTAATACACAACAAGAATCAAATAAGAACCCATGAAAGCTAAATTAGATTTCAATCATACTAGACCTAGACCCAATGTTATACATGAACCTATGGTATAAAGAAGGATATAGACATCACACTCCAAAAAAGAATGGATTTGGAAGTGATAAGTCAAGTTAGAATGCTGCAAAACAATAATCTTGATAAGTCCTCAAAGTTCAAAGAAGAGCCCAAATAGAAAATTTTTCACTTCTCAATTCACATAATCATTTTCCCCTATGAACTTATAAAAAGGTTCCTATTTATAGGCTGGAATAACACACTTAAAAATAGAGATAATGAAAGACTCATAAAATATAGGAATACTCCTATTGTATTAGAAAGGAATTAAATCTCAGCTAGCAAACTCTAATTTCATAGCAAAGTCCTATCTAAGAGTAGATTTTATTACTTAACCTTAACCTGTTAAGCACTCAAATCATATTAATAAAGCCTTAGTCCTCCTTTAAGTTTGAATTTATTCCATATTTAGTTTGGTTGTCCTAAATGTCCTTATCAACCTATTTAGTGCTTCTCTCAATTTTTTGGCTTTAACTCATATTATTGGACCTTCTAGAATGTGCAATGGGTCTCTTGAATCTTCCTGAAGCCCTCTAGCCATCATCTCTAAGCTTTTTATTATAATGTAACGAAAGGAGAAATGTTATTAGAATGAAATAAAGAGATGACCCTACCTTTTAAGCAATGAACCACTCAATCCATGTAAGAAAAACTTATCATGATCAAAGACTCCTTTGTTTGATGGACATCATTTGAATCAAAATATGAAAGATGTATCAATGTGCTTTTTACAATGAATGTAATATTTGGTGTACATACAAAAACTAATTTCATGATCATTTAGTGGGAATCAGTCCCTACAATTATACGAAAAGCTTTGTTAGAAAGGAATGAATTGACTATCTTATCATTCATGAATTGAACAATTTAATCCCAACAAGAAAAGCCATTCTAGATCAATAAATCCTTTGTTTGATGTAGTTTAATTGATTCAAACTATGAAAGCTATTTTTACGCACTTGTTGTAATAAATGCAATGTTCAATGTAAATACAAAAGTTAATTTCATAAACATTTTATGTGAATGAGTCCTTGCAATGAAAGGAGAAGCCTTGTTAGTAAGAAATGAAATGATTGTCTCATCCTTCAAGAATTCAAGTATTCAATCCTTGCATAAAAAGCTAATGTAGATCAATAACTTCTTAGTGTGATGAAATTCAATGGATTTAAAGTGTCGAAGGTAAATTGCTTGTCATAAATGAATATAATATTTCAAGTTAGCATATGTAGTGGTCTATTGCACCTACATAAAGGTCCAATAATAAGTGTTAAAGCTAAAAGGATGCAAAATGCTTTAAATGGGCTTATTGAAGTTATTTGGTGATGAGATCCATGGAAGAGATGATGCAAGGAGGGCTTTTAAGTATCCATTGAGAATTCACAAAAGGCCAATGACATGTTCAAATACTAAAAGGATGAAAGAAGCACTAAGTAGCCTAATTAAGAATATTCAAGCCAACTAAGTAACAAATGGCTTGAATTCAAACTTAAAAGAGAACTACGACTTCATTGATATGTTTAAAGTGCTCAATAGGTTAGAGTTAAGTAATAAAGCTTTTCATCATGAAACATAGCTTGAATTCAACTATTAGTGATAAATGTTGAATTCTCAAAAGTTTGACGAAGCTTGTTAAGCAAGACTAGGAGACAAATTTGGGCAATTAAAATGAGGCAAATTTGGGCACCTCAAATAAATGAGTTACTCATAAGTCTTATTAATTAATAAAGTGGTTATAGTAATAAAAAGATTAGTAATTGTATATAACAATGTATTAACATTATTAGTAAGTTGCATTCCTTACTTTATTTTTACAGTAAAAAATATTTGAGATGGTTTCTTTTGATAAATAAAAATCCCACCATTTTTTAAGTTGTCTAGTAAGTCTACATATTGTAAATCTTGCTATTAGAGGGTCAAAATTACCCTTTGATTTTGCTCTTATGGCAAATATCATTATATAATGCAGTAGAATGAAGATTTGATGTTCAAAAGTCCCATCCAAATTTCATTTTACAATGCTACTTTCATCATACTATATATAATTGTACTTAAATTATTCCTCTAATAAGAGGTCAATTAGAGTCAGTTTCAGATAGTATAATTTTGTAGGGACTTTATTAAAAGTCATTTTGTTGATAATCATCATTTTCTTCTCATAAGAAGGTTATGAATCTTTTAACATAGGATTTTGTTTTGATAAGAACATCTCTTTTATTTTATTGACATATTCTTTAGCCTTTTCTTTTACTTCTTTAATCTATTCTTCTTTTCCTAGAATTAGAATAGATGAGATGTTCAAAATCTTGAGAATTTTATTTTTAACCTTTTGACTATCTCATCTATCAATTTTGTATTCTCAAGATTTTTATCTGACATTTTATAGTTTATTTCTTCTGATGGTAAGAGTTTAAATAAAACCATTTTCTCTATTTTTGGTTCATTTAGAGGTTTTGGAGTTTGTTAAGATGTTTCTTTAATTTTTTAAACTTTATTAAGCTTATTACCTATTGATTAAAGATAAAATTTAATATAATTTCCTTATTATATAAGAGCATTAATAAATCACTTAGCTTTATATGGTGAAATTATAACTTCTCTGACTTCTACTTTTACACTTAAATTTAATGTAGAAGGGTGAACACTAATAATCCTTTTTCCTTTTTTGATAGTGTATTCCTAACATGCTTTTTTAAGGACCATATATTCTTTTGGGATAGAAAAATTTAGGAAAGGTTTTTTCTTAATTTTATAAACCTTTTCCAAATAGGCAAAAATATCTACTACTCTCATTTCAGTAATGTATCTTTTATGGTATTTACACCATAACTCTTGTTCTTTTTCATTAGAGGTCATAAAAAACCATTATATTTTACAGCATCTTTTGGGGAGTAAAATAATTCTTTTACTTTTTCATCTATCTCATTAACAACCTTAAGGACATAAAAATCTCATATTAGACAAAGAAGGAGATCTTGGCCTAGAAGTCTATCTAAATGTTTCTAGTAGTTCATGAATCTATACACATAGTTAAGGATGCATAATTGCATTATGGTCTATATTAGTTGCACTTGGTAAACTTAAATCTAAACTAGCAAAAGTAACATAGAAGGAGGAGAAGAATATAAACAACAATGGCAACCAAGAATTCCCATATTCTCTCAAGAGTTCTTGCGTGAATGCGTGAATGGAGTGATAGCCTCATAGTTTGCTTGAAAGATAAGAGTAACACTCTCTTTGTAGCTAATAAGGTTTATCATTTCATTCCATAGAGTCATTCACTCAAAGGAATCATTAAATTAACTTAAATGTCTACACCAATCATTGATTTCATTGTAAGGTGCATATCATTATGTCTTAGGTAGCCCAAATTCATTAAACTTTATCTAGCAAAATATCTATTACTCATTATTAGTTCTCTTTACTATGAGAGAGTCATTAAACTCCCTTTGCTTACTTGACCATAGGATTTCTCTCTTAGGTTGTCGAAATCCATTTAAATCCTTCAAATAAAGGAGCTATTAATATTAATTAGCTTTCTTTTCTAAGAAAGAATCACTTATTACTTGAATTAATCAAGTAAAAAAGTCATTAATCTTTATTAACTTTTCTTATAGGGTTTTAGTGCTTTAATTCCCAATAAATGACACTATCACTTCATTTCTTACTAACAAATCTTCTTCCTTTGTTGCAAGGGAGACACAAAATGTTCACAAAATCAACTTTTGATTATACACCAAACATGATATTCATTATGACAAGCATGCCAATACACTTTGTGTAATTGACCTTGATTAGCTTTTTTTGTCTTGGATTGAATGGTTTGTCATCTTAAACATAAGACTATCAATTCATTTCTTAATAACAAGGCTTCTCCTTTGTTCCAAAAACTCATTTACATAGAATGATAATGAAATTAACATTTGAATTTATACCAAACATTATATTCAGTATGGCAAACATGTAAATACACCTTTGGTAGGCTAAATCTATTGAGGTCCATCAAATATTGAAGTCATGGATCTTGATTAGCATTTCATACATGGATAGAATGGTTATTTCTTGAAAGATTAGGTGGTCACTTCTTTTTTTTTGCAAATAAGACTTCTCTATACTATGCAAGCAATCAATCATATAAAAAGATCAAGCAATTGACTTTTATGTATGCTCTAACCATTATATTTATTGTGACAACCACATTAGTACAATTTTGATAGTTTGAATCCATTGAAATTCATCAAAGATAGGAGTCATTGATCTTGATTAGCTAATATCATATTATATCAATGATTAATTCTTTAGAGGAAAAGACTGTCACTTCATTTCTTACTAATAAGAATTGGCCTTTCATTGGATAGGGTCATTCATATAATATGATCATGAAATTAAGTTTTGTGCCTACACCATATATTATATTCTTTGCGAGAAGCATGACCTTACACTTAAGGCACTATGAATACATTAAGTTCCATCATGTAGAGGAGTCATTGATCCATTAAAGTCTACAATTTTAATGGATTGAATGGCTTAATTCTTAAATTATGAGCCTATCACTTAATTTATTGGAAACAAGGCTTCTCCCTTTGTTGCAAGGACTTGTTCACATAAAATTACCATGAAATTAACTTTTGTACTTACATTAAATATTATATTCATTATAATAATAATGCTCATTTACAAGGGCTCATTTACACAAATAATCATGAAATTAACTTTTGTGTCTACATAAAACATTGTATTCACTATGAGAAGTGCATTAATAGACCTTTGGCAGCCAAACTCCATTGAAGTCCATCATAAATAGAAGCCTTTGATCTTGATTAGAATTTCTTACATTTTTTGAATTGTTTCTTCCCTAAAAGATAAGTTTGTTAATTTATTTCTTACTAATAAGGCTTCTTTTTTTGACACAATAAGACATTCATACAAAATTATCATGAAGTTAGCTTTTGTGTATACATCAAACATTATATTCATTGCAATAAGCGCATCAATACACCTTTTGTAGTTTGATTTGATCAAAGTCCATCAAGCGTAGAAGTCATTAATCTTGATTAGTTTTTCTTACATGTATTGAATGGTTCATTCAATGAAAAAAGAGACTATCACTTTATTTCGTACTAACAAAACTTCACCTTTCATTTGATAGAGTCATTCACACAATATGATCATGAAACTATGTTCTAGGTCTACACCAAATGTTATGGTCATTGTGACAAACATGTCTTTACACCCTTAGTACTCTAAATCTCTTAAATTCTGTCTAACAAAAGAGCCATTGATCTTAATTAGCATTTCATATAGGAATTGAATGGTTCAATTCTTAAAGAAGGGGACCATTACTTTATTTATTGCTAACAAGCATGATAATTAAGGACAGCAAAAGGAGAGAACCAAAGGAAATTGAAAGAAAAGAAGAAAATTGATAGGTCAAACAAAAAGAAATTAGTGGTCTATTACAAATGTGGAAAAATAGGTCATTACTCTAATAAGTGTAAAATGAAACAAAAGATTGAAGAATTATTTATAGATGCATTAAGGACACCATTACTTCATTTATTACTAATAAAGTATTTGGCTTCAGTTTTTAGAACTTTAAATCCATTGAATTTTTCCAAATAAAGTAGTCATTGACCTTTATTAGCTTTTCTTATAGTTATTGAATGATTTAATTCTTGAATGATGAGATTGTGATGAGATTCATGGAGGTGCTAATACATAAAGGGCTTCTGAGGATCCATTGAGCATTCAAGAAGGGCCAATGGCATGTTCTAAAGCTAAAAGCATGAAAGAGGTACTTCACAGGTTGATTAAAGACATTTGGGCTAAGGAAGCTAATTCAAGCTTAAAGGGCAACAAAGTATATCTTAATGTAGGCTAACACTTTCTTAATTATGTAGGCATGCTAAATTAGCCTAAGTTAGATAGTTGTGAAGAGTTGAAACAATAAAGTAATGGAATTAGTAAGTTGGACTTATTGCAATGTTTGAAAGTAAGTTGGACTTATTGCAATGTCTGAAAAATGGAGGATAAAGAGTGGACTAATCATAAAATTGGTTATAGGATTGGTTTGCTAACAAGGCTTCTCCTTTTGTTGCAAGGACCCATTTGCACAAAATGATTGAAAATTAACTTTTTTTTCTATATTAAACATTATATTCAACCATAATAGACGTCTTCTAATGATCCATTGAAAATTAACTATTTTTCTAGTTTCAATTGTGATCCTTCTAATTACTTAGATGAAGAACCCCTGCAAATAAATGAATTCCAAACCTCTTTTTTAGAACCTGAATCCAAAGAAATCAATATGAATGAAATGTGATGCCATTTGGGTTAAAAAAATACCCTTCAGAATTCTAAATAATTAATGAAATTTTTCAACCATACTTAATTCTCTCCTATTTACATTGATGACGCTTTAGTTTTTTTCAAAATTTATTGAATAGTATTTTAAACATTTAAAATTGTTTTTCAATGTTGTTGAAACTAATAGACTTGTAATATCAGTCTAAGATCTCTTTATTCCAAACTAGAGTGAGATTTCTTGAGTATTATATTTCTAAGGGAACCATTACCCTCATTGAGAGAGCACTAGCTTTTTCTAAAAACTTCCTTGACAAAACCACTGGAAGATCTTAACTCTAGAGATTGTTAAGAAGTCTTAATTATATTTTGGATTTCATTTTAAACATAAATTGTATTGAAAAACCCTTCCATGATTGTCTCAAGAAAAACCCTATTCCTATGATGAGAGCTACCATTAACTAGATACTCCTCTCCATCAATTTCACCCTCTGATGATGGCACAAAATCATCATTTGATTCACTTGTAGTTTCAACATCATCGTTACCTCTTAAGATCATTACACGTTTATTTAGACATTGAGATGCAATGTGACCCCTACCCAAACACTTAAAACATTTAACATCTCTATTTTTACTTGGTTAGGGTTCAAAATTACCTACCTCCTTATTAGAAACCACATTATTGCATTTAAATAGCTTGGCTATGGACTTGTAATCAGCCTTCTCATCCCTTTTGCTCCAATTCAGCTTAAAAAATGAGGTGAAATCCTAATTCTATCCAAACCATGTGGAACCCTTTTGTTTAAGTTGTCTTTCAACTTTCATTGACATGTGCACCATATTTTCTAATTCCACGTAGTGTTGCAATTCAACCACATTATCTATGTCTCTATTTAGCCCTTGCAAAAATTGAGCTATGGTTTCCTTTCTATCTTCTTCTACATTTTCTTTAATCATGGAAATCTCCATCTCCTTGTGGTAGTCTGCCACACTTTTGGTGCCCTAAGTAAGCCCTTGCAGCCTTTAGTCAACTCCCTATAATAGTGATTAGGGACAAACCTCCTCCTTATAATAGCCTTCATCTCCTCCCATGTATCAATAAGCTGCTCATGATTCCTTCTCCTACTTAAAACAAGTTGTCCTACTAAATAATAACATAATCAATAAATTCAAAGACAACAAGTTTTACCTTTTTCTCCTCGAAATAATTGTAGCAGTAAAAAATGAATTTGACCTTCTTCTCCCATTCTAGGTATGCATCAAGATCATTCTTACCTTAGAATAAAGGAATTGTAATTTTAATACTACCCAAATCATGATCATAGGTGCCTTGCCTCCCAAAATCTCTTTGATCCCTTCTATTATTGGTAGTTCTAACCATAGTAGTTCGATCATCAAATTCATCATCTTCTGCATCATCTTCATGGTCATAGGCACGTCTCAATTGCCTTCTTACTTTCAAAGCCTCATATTCCCCATGCCTCTTTTGCAACTCTACTATGATTAGGATACCTCACAAAACACTCTCTTACATGTTTCACTCAAAAGAAGAGAACTCTACTATGATTAGGATACCTCACAAAATACTCTCTTACATGTTTCACTTAAAAGAAGAGGTGTCACTCTCTCTTGTTTTTACACTTTTTATGGCTTTTCTTAATATGAACTTGCACTCTTGCCTTTTACCACTCAAATTTCCCCTTTTGGCTCTTTAAAAAACTAAACAAACTAAATCAAGAGGATTGATTTTAAACAAAATAAGACTAATGGTGTAGAATTGAACAAATTAGAGAACAAGGAGTTAGAAAAACACAAATGAATATCAAGTCAAACAAATTTAATGAACTAAACTCACAAAAATTAAGATAAGGGGTTAAAGTTAGAGGACAAACTTGGATAACAAAACAAGAAAATAAAGAGCAAAATTGGAGTTGAGTAAAAAAACTATGTTATTACTATGGTCAATATAACCAAACTATTAACTTTTATCAATAAATTTATTTTGATGTCTTCTTTCTTTTGTATCTCTTCTTTTCTTTTTCTTTTTTTCTTTTTCTTTCATTGCTATTTCTTTTTTTTTTTCTCTTTCTCAACAAAAAACAATAATAGAATACTTAGACACAACAATTGGAATAGAAATTAGAACATTTCAATAGTTATGATCTTAAACAAATAAGCAAAGAAAGAAGGATTGCAAGCAAATAGATTAGTGCATTTGAATGGTAATGCACTTAATAGACAAACTAAATAGAAATAAATAAATAACAAGGTAGAAAATTGAAGAATGAGTTGATTCAACCTAATTTAGAGTCGGGATTTGATTCCAACTAATGCAAAAAACTCCAAAAAGATGTGGCTTAAGGACCCAATGCACACAAGGAATTAAAGAATAACTAGAAAAGCTAAATCAAACTTTAATAACACAAACCTTAGACCCAACATTCAAAGGAACATGAACCTAGTGTATTTAAAAAGGATATGGATGCCACATTTTAAACAAGAAAGGAATTAAGAGTGATAAGTTAAGTTAAACGCCACAAGAAGAAGTACCTTTTAATAAGTTCTTTAGTTCTCAAAAGAACCGAGGGAGACAACCTTTGCTTTCTATTTCACTCAAAATTGTCTAATGTTCCAGATCTTACATGGAGGTGCCTATTTATAGACTAAGACAACAATCCTAAAGAGGCACAAATTCCTACTTAGGACAAATCCTTATTTAGGAGGAATTCCTATATAGGGAAAAATTCCAACATAGACAATAAACTCCTATTTAGGAGTGAATGCTATTACTTAGTCCTCACCTATTAGGTACTCCAATCATACTAATAAGGCCTGGACTCTCTTTCAAACTTGAATTCACACCATTTGAAACTTGGTTGGTCTAAATATCCTCAATCAGCCTATTTAGTGCTTCTTTCATCTTTTTGGCTTTAGCTCGTGTTATTGGGCCTTCTGGAATATGCAATGGATGTTTTGCATCCTTTGAAGCCTTCCATCCATCATCCCTAAGGTTCTTATCATGAACACAAGAACATTTCTTGATATCTTGAATCTGTGTTAATAACATATGTAAACTAGCCACAAGGTCATGACTTATGTGACCACTATTATGTGATCACGTAACAATACATTCAAAACATGTGAGAACATCTACCATGTAGCTAATCTTGCATACTAGCATCTTTCAACTACAAGGAACAAAAGTTGCCAATTGCTTATGGCTTTCTCAAAGCTAAGTAAAAGTAATTAACTACTTGTGTTTAGTTAGACCCCTTATAGGCTTTCATAAAGCCATTTATGCTAGGGGTAATTTTAATTACCCATGGCCAAGTGAAGTGTCCTTATGCCTTAAAAGCCATAGGCCTTTCAGCTACCAATCATGTTTTGACAATCTCTTTTTGTTGTTTTTCTTTGACCAAAATTAAATTGGAGAAAACATATTGATTTGTAGTAACAATAAATCAACATATAAATCAATCAAATTGATAATCAATAATAAACAAACATGCAATCAAATTATATTTAACAAGTCAACCTAGACTTTGATACCATTGCTAGAAATTATAAAAGTATTTATCTAATAAATATGCAGTGGAAAAGATGATTTAATTTTTTTTATTCCTAAAAGCAAATTGATTGCTTGTCAAATATAATAATAATATAACTTAAAATTGAATAATTATTGAAGTAATCTTCAATTCTTCTCTTTCAAGTGAATTAATGGGTTATTACAAACTGCCACTTCCAAGCATCTGGGCTCTAATAGTAATTTACACAGACAAGGAGCAAATAACTGGTTTAACTTAAAACCCTTTTAGGAAGAGAGGCAGGAGGAGACTAGCAACCCTAATGTGTTAGGTATATAGCATCTAACTATCTTATGGGATATTTATAGGGATTTTAGTTCTAAAATCTCATTTGGGTGACTTATGCCAATTTTCGATAAATTGCACTTTAGTCTCTATATTTTCAAATATCATATATTTCACCTCATAAGTTTCTCAAACTTTTCAATGAAGTCTAACTTGATTTTTATTTTATATTTCCTTAATTGTTATGAAGTGTGTGACCTTTTAGGATCTTAAATGTTAAGATTATCAAAATGGTTTGAATAATCCCTTCAGTGCATAATCTATCAATGTAATTCAATACTTTCATCATACTAACATTCTAATTAAATATAAATATGAAATTAGTGTCTACTCTATATTGTCTAATTATATTAGTTTGTAAACATTCATATGGTTATTAATTCCATGAATGAGATCAAAACTACTTATGAATTATCATTTCACCTAATGTAAGGATTTCTTAAATCAATACTCATTGAGAATAAATAGAACATTCTCCTATGATTAATGATGAATTCTTTATTGATCACTTAATTATCTCCATATAGTTCATGATATGCCCAATTTCATCTCCATAAGTGATCTTTAATTAGGACAACCTAGAGGTATGATCAAAGCATACCAATATCTACATAAGATACCTTGGTGATCTTATGTCTAATGATCACTTATATGATCATCACATGAGAAATTTTTTATACACACAAGTAATGTTCCATTTGGGAATTCTTATAATGGGTCAATTTAGTAAACTATTTTTTTTTTCAATTAACAAGCACCCACATATTTATTTAAGTATCTTTATACTTTAGTTCATAGACATGATAGAAAGGTTTATTAAGGCATAAATAAATTTTATTGAATGGTCCAAAAATTCCAATATTGTAATTTAAGTTTTTTAATGATGAGGTTTATATGATTAGAGGTATCATCTGCATAAATGGTCCAAAAATTCCACCAATGCCTATTCCTTTTGGACAGTCTTATTAAGGAATCTAACCTTAGTTCGGAATAACTTCATTTTCTTTGCAACTACCTTTTCTATAACCTTTAAGAAAAAGTTTAAATGTTTAAAATGTTGCTCAATAGTATTGGAAAATACCAAGACATCATTGATATAAATAATCATGAATGTTGAATCAGTATTAAATATATATTATGAAGAAAAAATCATTGGAGTTCATTTGCATAAATGGTCCAAAAATTCCACCAAAGCTTATGCCTTCTGGATGGTCTCATTAAGGAATCTAAACTTAGTGTAGAAAGGAGTCCATCAACCCTAAAAGCTAATTTCATGAAATTAACATTTGAATTTATACCAAACATTATATTCATTATGACAAACACATGAATACACCTTTGGTAGGCTAGATCTATTGAAGTCCATTGAACATTGAAGTCATGGATCTTGATTAGCTTTTCTTACATGAATAGAATGGTTATTACTTGAAAGATGAGACAATGGCTTCATTTTTTCACTAGTAAGACTTCTTTATACTATGCAAGGAGTCAATCACATAAAAATATCAAGCAATTGGCTTTTATGTATGTGTCAACCATTATATTTATTGTGACAACCACGCCAGTACATCTTTGATAGTCTAAATCCATTGAAATTCATCAAACATATGAGTCATTGATCTTGATTAGTTATTATCATATTGTTTGAATGGTTAATTATCTAGAAGATGAGACCATCACTTCATTTTGTTGCTAATAAGACTTCTGCTTTCATTGAAAAGCATTAGTCACATAAAATGAATGTGAAATACACTTTTTGTAGTTTGATTGTATTGAAGTCCATCAAGCATAGGAGTTATTGATCTTCATTACCTTTTCTTATAGTTATTGAATGATTTGTTGCTTGAAAGATGAAACTGTCACTTCATTTCCTACCAATAAGGATTTGCCTTTCATTGGATAAGGTCATTTATATAATATGATCATGAAATTAAGTATTGTGCCCACACCTTACATTATATTCTTTGTGAGAATCATGACCTTACACCTTTGGCTCTATGAATGCATTGAGTTCCATCATATAGAGGAGTCATTGATCTATTAAAGTCTACAATTTTAATGGATTAAATGGCTCAATTCTTGAATAATAAGTCTATCACTTAATTTATTGGAAACAAGTCTTCTCCATTTGTTGCAAGGACTTATTCGCATAAAATGACCATGAAATTCACTTTTGTTTTTTACATTAAACATTACATTCATTGCAATAATAGTGCCAATGCTTTCCCTTACATACCCTTTTGAAATAAGTTCCTCAACCTACCTTTAAAACTCCTTTGTCTCCTTAGAATTACTCTTATATGCTAGCTGATTTGGGATGGATGCACTAGAGATGAAAACAATTTGATTCTTAATTCCCCTCTTAGGTAGCAATCCATTTAGGACATCATCATGGAATACATCTTCAAATTCCTGCAATAGAACAACAACAACACTAGGTAAAGATGGTTCAAGTTTATGAGTATTAAAATAAGCCTCTTTGTATTGTATGATCATAGGTTGTTTGGCAAAAATTGCTCTTTTGACATCACTTTCTTTTGCATATAAACTTTCTATTTTCTTCTCTTTCTCTTGTGTTCTCACTTTTTCTCCTCTCTTTTCTCTTTTTTCGATCTCTCTTTTCTATTCACTCTCATTTTTAATCCTTAGTCGGTCCTCATAAGCTTGTTGAGGTGATAATGGTACAAGAGTCATGAGTTTTTCATTCATTACGAAGGAATATCGATTCTTGAAGCCATCATGCATAACTCACTTGTCAAACTATCATGGCCTTCCTAATAGAATATGACCCACTTGCCCAGGTATAACATCATATAAAACTTCATCAGGGTACCTTTTGATAGAAAATGACACGAACACTTGCTTATTTACCTTGACTTCACCACTCTCATTAATAATGAGAATAGTAAAGATCACGAGCTAGAGCTTTAATGGATGCAAGAGGTCCATTGCACATTCCAAAATCCCCAATAACGTGAGCTAGAGCTTCAATCGATGCAAGAGGTCTATTACACATTCTAGAAGGCCCAATAACACGAGCTAGAGCCAGAAAGATGAAAGAAGCACTACATGGGCCGATTAAGGACGTTTAGGCCAACCAAGCTTCAAATGGTGCAAATTCAAGCTTGAAAGAGAGTGCAGGCCTTATTAATATTATTGGAGTACTTAAAGTGTTAGGACTAAGTAATTGCAGTCACTCCAAATTAGGAGTTTATTTTCTCTATAAGAATTTGTACCTAGATAGGAATTCCTCCTAAATAACGAAATGTCCTAAGCAGGAATTTTTACCTTTTTAGGATTGCTATCTTAGCCTATAAATAGACACCCCTTGTAAGCTATGAAAAATCACATCAGACAATAGATCAAACAATTTTGAGTGAAATAGAAAGCAAGGGTTTTTCTCCCTCAGTTCTTTTGAGAACTAATGAACTTATCAAGAGGTATTTCTTCTTATGGCATTCCAATTGACTTATCACTCCTAATTTCTTTCTTTTCTAAAGTGTGGCGTCCATATCCTTCTTAAATACCCTAGGTTCATTTTCCTTCGAATGTTGGGTCTAGGGTTTATGTTGTTAAACTCTAATTTAGCTTTCCTGGTTGTCCTTTGATTCCTTGTGTGCGTTACGTCCCTAAGCCACATCTTTTTAGGGTTTTCTGCATCAAGTATTCTCTACATAATTATTGAATAAAGAGACTGTCTCTTCTTTTTTTCCTAACAAAGCTCCATTTTTCGTTGTAATAACTCATTCACAATTAAAGATCTTGAAAATAGCTTGTATTACCATATTAGGCACTATATTCATGGCAACAACCACATTTATGCTCCCTTAGGAATAGAAATCGATCGAATTTCATTAAACAAGGAGTCTTTGAGGATGACTAGAATTTCCTACAAGTATTCGCTACTTTATTACTGAATAAAGATATCATCTCTTCATTTCTTCCTAACAAGACCTCATTTTCGTTCTAATAACTCATTCACACTTGAAGATCTTAAAAATAGCTTGTATAACCATAACAGGCACTATATTCATGGCAACAACCACATCTATAATCCCTTGGGACTAGGAATCCATTGAATTTCATTAAACAAGTAGTTGTCGATAATGACTAGTATTTCCTACAAGTATTTGCTACTTTATTACTGAATAATTAGGTAGTCTTTTCATTTCTTTCAAACAAGACTCCACTTTTCATTGCAAGAACTTATTCACACGTAAGGATCATGTAAATAGCATGTATGACAATATCAGGCACTATATTCATGGCAACAACCACATCTATACACCCTTAGGACTAGGAATCTGCTGAATTGCATTAAACAACGAGTCTTTCATGATTTTTAGTATTTCTCATAAGTATTTTATAAATAATTACTGAAAAATGAGACCGTCTCTACATTTCTTCCTAACAAGGCTCCACTTTTCTTTCTAATAACTCATTCACACTTAAAGATATTGAAAACAGCTTGAATGACCACAACAACCATTATATTCAGGGCAACAACCACATCTATACTCTCTTGGGACATGGAATCCGTTAAATTTCATTACTCAAGGAGACTTTGATGATGATTAGCATTTCTTAGAAGTATTCTCTACATAATTACTAAATAAAGAGACCATCTCTTATTTTCTTCCTAATAAGGCAACAACCACATCTATACTCCCTTAGGACTAGGAATTCATTGAATTTCATTAAACAAGAAGTCTTTGATGATGACTAGCATTTCCTACAAGTATTTGTTACTTTATTACTGAATAATGAGGTCGTCTCTTCATTTCCTCCTAACAAGTCTCCACTTTTCGTTGTAATAACTTATTCTCACTTAAAGATCTTAAAAATAGATTGTATAACCAAAACAGGCACTATATTCATAGCAATAACCACATCAACACTCTTTTGGGACTAGGAATCCATTGAATTTCATTAAACATGAAGTGTTTGATGATGACTAGCATTTCTTACAAGTATTTGCTACTTTATTACTGAATAATGAGACTATCTCTTCATTTTTTCCCAACAAGGCTCCACTTTTCATTATAATAACTCATTCACACTTAAAGATTCTATGTATGACCACAACAAGCATTATATTCATGACAACAACCACATCTATTCTATCTTAGGAATAGGAATTTGTTGAATTTCATTAAATAAGGAGTTTATGATAATGACGAGCTTTTCCTATAAATATTTGCTACTTTATTACTGAATAATGAGATTGTCTCTTCATTTCCTCCTAACAAGGTTCTGCTTTTCATTGTAATAACTCATTCACACTTAAAGATCTTAAAACTAGCTTGTATGACCACAACAGGCATTATATCCATGGCAACAACCACATTTATACTCACTTAGGACTATAAATCCATTAAATTTCATTAAACAAGGAGTCTTTGATGATGTCCAACATTTCCTACAAATATTTGCTACTTTATGAATGAATAATGAGACCCTCTTCTCATTTCTTCCTAACATGGCTCAACTTTTCATTGTAATAACTCATTCGCACTTAAAGATCTTGAAAATAGCTTGTATGACCACAACAGACACTATATTCTTGTTAACAACCACATGTATACTCCCTTGGGATTAGAAATTTGTTAAATTTCATTAGACAAGGAGTCTTTGATGATGACTAGAATTTCCTACAAGTATTTGCTACTTCATTACTGAATAATGAGACTGTCTCTTCATTTCTTCCAAACATGGCACCACTTTTCGTTGTCATAACAGATTCACACTTAAAGATGTTGAAAATAGCTTGTATGACCACATCAAGCAATATTCCTGGCAACAACCACATCTATATTCTCTTGGGACTAGGAATCTGTTGTTCCCACAGCCTTGTATGGGTTGTAATTGTTGTCAACTAGGGTTAAGTGTGCAAGAAAGTAAAGCCACATGGAAGGGCAAGAAAGTAAAGCCACATTGAAGGGCAAGAAAGTAAAGCCACATGGAAGGGCAAGAAAGTAAAGCTACATTGAAGGGCAAGAAAGTAAATCTGCTGTGTAAGGGCAAGAACGTAAATCCACCATGTAAGCCCTATTAGGGTTTCATGGAAGAGAGTATATAAAGGCCTTGGAAGACAAAACTAGGGAAGAGGGCCAACACAATTGAATAAACAGCAACCCTACAGCAACCGGCCAAAAGGAAGAGAGAGCAGAACAGCAAGAGATCAGAAACAACACCACCAGGAGAGCAAACCAGAAACGTCACCACCGGGAGAGCAAACCAGAACGTGCAACCTCCTGCAAGCAAACCAGAAACGCCTCCTGCAAGCAAACCAGAAACACCTCCTGCAGGTAAACCAGAAACGCCTCCTGCAATCAAACCAAAAACGCCTCCTGCAAGCAAACCAGAAACACATCCTGCAACCAAACCAGAAACGCACAACCAGCAAGAGGAGAAATAAGAAACAGACCACCCGGAAGAGAAGACAGCAGACCTGGTATCCGTGAGACCACCCGGAAGAGAAGACAGCAGACTAGAAGCGTGAGGCAGGGCAAGAGACGTGAAACAGCAGACCAGGAGCGTGAGACCAGAACGTGCAACGGCGTGACTGATCAGAAGCGTGGGGCAGGCCGTGAGACGTGAAACGGCAGACCAGAAGCTTGAGTGCAAGCTGTGAAACCGTGAGACGGTGAAAGCAGGAGCTGTGTGAGACAACCTAGAGAAGGAATTTGGCGAAGCATCGGAAAGAACTCAACGTATTTCTAGATTTCTTCAAGAGAGGTTAGAGAGCGTTGCGGTGAACTTCTAAGCGGCAGTGGAGCAGCCTTTCAATTCAACAGAGGCAAGACAAGCTAGACGAAGGGTAGACACAGTAAGTGACACTCTTTGTATTGTACTTGCTTAGTAATTGCAATAGTGAAAGGAGCAGAAGATTAAGACATCCATTGTAACTGGAATTCTCAAGTATAGTGAATAGTCTCGGTAAGGGAGAGTCCCTACCACCGTGGATGTACGTCACGTTGACGGAACCACGTAAATCTCGTGTGTCCTTAATTTGCTTTACGTTCTGTGTTTTGAATTGAGTTGTGAACGCAGCTAAAGTATCAGCCAACCCATAACCTAACGAAGACCTAAACAAGAACATCTGAATTGTCTATTAGGCAAGGTGTCTGAAAGGTGACTTTGGGGACTATTGTGATTAGTAGGTAGCAATAGATCTACCTTAGTCGAATCTGAGAAAGAGTTCGCTTTTAAGAAGAGATTGAAGTTGTTCACTTTCCTGCGAATTGTGAATTGTGGTGATACTGATTCACCCCCCCTCTCAGTATCACAAACTAGTAGATCCTAGGGTGAAGTTGGGAACTTCAGAATCCATTGAATTTCATTAAACATGGAGTCTTAGATGATGACTAGCATTTGCTACCAATATTCGCTACTTTATTACTAAATAATGAGATTGTCTCTTCATTTGTTCCTAACAAGGCTTCACGTTTCCTTATAATAACTCATTCCCAGTAAAAGATTTTGAAAATAGCTTATATAACGACAACAGGTACTATATTCTTGACAACAACCACATATATACTCCCTTGGGACTAGGAATTCATTGAATTTCATTAACCATAGAGTATTTGATGATGACTAGCATTTCCTTCAAGTATTTGCTACTTTATTACTGAATAATGAGGTCATCTATTAATTTCTTCCTAACAAGGCTCCACTTGTCGTTGTAATTACTCATTCACACTTAAAAATCTTGAAAATAGCTTGTATGACCATATTAGGCATTTTGTTCATGGCAACAGCCCCATCTATTCTCTCTTGCAACTAGAAATCTGTTGAATTTCATTAAACAAGGAGTTTTTGATGATGATTAGCATTTCTTACAAGTATTTACTACTTTATTACTAAATAATGAGACCATCTCCTCATTTCAACCTAATAAGGCTCCACTTTTCATTGTAATAACTCACTCGCGCTTAAAGATCTTGAAAATAGTTTGTATGACCATAACAAACACTATATTCATGTTAATAACCACATCTATACTCCCTTAGGACTAGAAATCCATTGAATTTCATTAGACAATGAGTTTTTTATGATGACTAGAATTTCCTACAAGTATTTGCTACTTTATTATTGAATAATGAGACTATCTCTTATTCTCTTCCTAACATGGCACCACTTTTCATTGTAATAACACATTCACACATAAAGATCTTGAAAATAGCTTGTATTACTATAACGGGTATTATATTCATGGCAACAACCACATCTATACTTCCTTGGGACTAAAAATCTATTGAATTTCATTACACAAGGAGTCTTTGATGATGACTGGAATTTCCTATGAGTATTTGCTACTTTATTACTGAATAATGAGGTTATCTCTTCATTTCTTCCTAACAAGACTCCACTTTTCGTTGTAATAACTCATTCACACTAAAAGATCATGAAAATAGTTTGTATGACCACATCATGCACTATATTCATGTTAACAATCACATCTATACTCCCTTAAGACTAGAAATCTGTTGAATTTCATTAAACAAGGAGTTTGTTATGATGACTAGAATTTCCTACAAGTATTTGCTACTCTATTACTGAATAATGGGACCGTCTTTTCATTTCTTCCTAACATGGCGGCACTTTTCGTTGTAATAACACATTCACAATTAAAGATCTTGAAAATAGCTTGTATGACCACAACAAGCACTATATTCATGCTAACAACCACTTCTATACTCCCTTAGGACTAGAAATCTATTGAATTTCATTAGACAATGAGTGTTTGATGATGACTAGAATTTCTTACAAGTATTTGCTTCTTTATTACTGAATAATGAGACCGTCTCTTTTTTTCTTCCTAACATGGCACCACTTTTCATTGTAATAATGCATTCACACATAAAGATCTTGAAAATAGCTTGTATTACCATAACAGGTACTATATTCATGGCAATAACCACATTTATACTTCCTTGGGTCTAGAAATCTGTTAAATTTCATTAAACAAGGAGTATTTGATGATGACTGAAATTTCCTACAAGTATTTGCTACTTTATTACTCCATAATGAGGTCGTCTCTTCATTTCTTTTTAACAAGGCTCCACTCTTTGTTGTAACAACTCATTCATACTAAAAGATCTTGAAAATAGCTTGTATGACCACATCATGCACTATATTCATGTTAACAACCACATCTATACTCCCTTGGACTAGAAATGTATTCAATTTCATTAAATAAGGAGTTTTTTACGATGGTTAGAATTTCCTATAAGTATTTGCTACTCTATTACTGAATAATGGGATCATCTCTTTATTTCTTCCTAACACTACTGCACTTTTCGTTGTAATAACACATTCATAATTAAAGATCTTGAAAATAGCTTGTATTACCATAACAAACACTATATTTATCGCAATAACCACATCTATACTCCCTTGGGGCTACAAATTTGGTCAATTTCATTAAATAAGGAGTCTTTAATGATGACTAGAGTTTCCTATAAATATTTGTTACTTTATTAATGAATAATAAGGTTGTCTCTTCATTTCTTCCAAACAAGGCTCCACTTTTCATTATAATAATTCATTCAGACTTAAAGATCTTCAAAATAGCTTATATGACCACAATAGGCACTATATTCATGGCAATAATCACATCTATACTCCCTTAGGACTAAGAATCCCTAGAATTTCATTAAACAAGTAGTCTTTGATTATGACTAGCAATTCTTATTAGTATTCTCTACATAATTACTGAATAAAGAGTCCATCTCTTCACTTGTTCCTAAAAAGGCTTCATATTTTGTTGTAATAACTCTTTCATGCTTAAAGATCTTGAAAATAGCTTGTTTGACCATAACAGGTGCTATATTCATGGTAACAACCACATTTATACCCCCTTAGGACTAGGAATTTGTTGAATTTCATTAAAAAAGGAGTCTTTGATGATAACTAGCATTTCTTACTAATATTCTCTCCATAATTATTGAATAAAGAGATTGTTATTTCATTTCTTTCAAACAAGGCTCCACTTTTCATTGTAATAACTCATTCACACCTAAAGATCGTGAAAATAGCTTGTATGACAACTTCAAGCATTGTATTCATGGCGACAACCACATCTATTCTCTCTTGTAACTAGAAATTGAATTTCATTAAACAAGGAGTCTTTGATGATGACTAGTATTTCCTACAAGTATTTGCTACTTTATTATTGAATAATGAGATTATCTCTTCATTTCTTCCTAATAGGGCTCCAACTTTCGTTGGAATAACTCATTCACATTTAAAGATCTTGAAAATAGCTTGTATGACCACATCAAGTGCTATATTCATCACAATAACCACATTTATTCTCTCTTGTGACTAGAAATCCATTGAATTTCATTAAATAAGGAGTCTTTGATGATGACTAATATTTCCTACAAGTATTTGCTACTTTATTACTGAATAATGAGACTTTCTCTTCATTTCTTCCGAACAAGACTCCACTTTTTGTTGTAATAACTCATTCACACCTAAAGATCATGAAAGTAGCTTGTATGACGACTTCAGGCACTGTATTCATGGCAACAACCACATCTATTCTCTCTTGCGACTAGAAATCCATTGAATTTCATTAAACAAGGAGTCTTTGATGATAACTAGTATTTCCTACAACTATTTGTTACTTTATTACTGAATAATGAGATTGTCTCTTCATTTCTTCCTAACAAGACTCTAACTTTCGTTGGAATAACTCATTCACATTTAAAAATCTTGAAAATAGCTTCTATGACCACATCAGGCATTGTATTCATCGCAACAACCACATTTGTTCTCTCTTGCGACTAGAAATCTGTTGAATTTCATTAAATAAGGAGTCTTTGATGATGATTAGCATTTCCTACAAGTATTTGCTCCTTTATTACTAAATAATGAGACCATTTGTTCATTTCTTCCTAACAAGGCTCGACTTTTCATTGTAATAACTCATTCACACTTAAACATCTTAAAAATTGCTTGTATGACCACATCATACATTATATTCATGGCAACAAGCCCATTTATACTCCCTTGGGATTAAGAATCCATTGAATTTCATTAAACATGGTGTCTTTGGTGATGACTAACATTTCCTACAAGTATTTGCTACTTTATTACTGAATAATGAATTTGTCTCTCCATTTCCTCCTAACAAGTCCCCACTTTTCATTGTAATAACTTATTTACACCTAAAGATCTCGAAAATAACTTGTATTACCACAATAAGCATTATATTTATAGCAACAATGACATATATACTCCCTTGGAACTAGGAATCTATTGAATTTCATTAAACAAGGAGTGTTTGGTGATAACTTGCATTTCCTACATGTATTTGCTACTTTACTACTGAATAATGAGGCAGTCTCTTTATTTCCTCCTAAGAAGACTTCACTTTTCGTTGTAATAGCACATTCATATTTAAAGATCTTGAAAGTAACTTGCATGACCACAACAGGCACTATATTCATGACAACAACAAAATCTATACTCCATTGAGACTAGGAATCCGTATAATTTCACTAAATAAGGAGTATTTGATGATATCCAGTATTTCTTATAAATATTTGCTATTTTATTACTAAATAATTAGACTCTCTCTTCATTTCTTCCTAACAAGTCTTCACTTTTCGTTGTAATAATTCATTCACACTTAAAGATCATGAAAATAACTTGTATGACCACAACAAGAACTATATTTATGACAACAATTGCATCTATACTTCAATGTACTTCAATGGGACTAAGAATCCATTGAATTTCGGATGAAATTGTTGGGTAAGAAAAAATCCAGACCAAAGTTGTCTTTTGCAATTGGCTCAAAGTGACCGCATGTTTAACTGATTTTATTTATGTAAAATTTGTCGGCCAGAGTTTGGCGCAAGATCTGAGTACGTCAATGGTTAATAGGGTGTTTTGTGCTTCAGCGTCAGTCGTGTAGTGTGTTATTTTGTTGTGTTTGTGAGTGTTAATGACAAATAATGCAATAATCATTTTGCGTTTTCTTTTAAAGTCCAGTCCATATCGGTTGGTGAATTTGCTATAATGGGGCTTACCGATTACGTTTACTCAGACTATAAAAATTGGCATAACATGTTAGAGAAGTTGGGATATTTTTGTTGAAATCTCTCAGTTTTACATTTAAGTTTTAGTGTCTCTACTCTCTTTTCCTGTTCTTTCACCCTTGTAATCAAAAAGAGAAATCCGGAGTTCCTGCATCGAAAGATTTAAAATTTTTTCAAACACAAAATTTGATATGATTCGATGATCTTTAAACACAGATCAATCATGAAAAATTGACAATCAGGCAAGAGCTCGCTAAATTTCGTGGATAAGAATATGAGCGGTCAGGCAAAATTGTTGGAGCATAATTCAGGTCCTCTGTAGTATGAAGCGCACATGTACCCGACTGCTAATTACAAGATACAATAACCCATTCTACAAAATACAATATGTAGCAATCACCGAACGATTAAATTTAAGTACATAACTCACATTTCACAAAACAAAAGTACCCAACGGCTAGTTACAAGATTACAAGTAGCCTAGCTGCTGCCAATTGCCAAAAGGACAAAAAAAAAAAAATTTGAATATTGATATATATGGATATTTAGATATTTATTACCCTAAAAAATAAAAAGAGAGAAAAACAAGAAGAAGATTAAAGTTTTTTTTTATTTACTTGATGCATTTAATTTTAAAATTAATAACTAAAGAAAAAAAAAAACAAAAGAGTTATGTAGGCCGTGGGTTGGCTCGACATAGCGCAATATAGGCCGACCCAAGTATAACCCGTACATGAATAATATCAAACTGTACCAAATACGGCCTGCCACTCGGACTTGGGTTAGGCCGAGATCTTTTAACTTGTAGCCCAACCACAACACGACTTATTCTAGGCCTAAGTTTAGGTATAGCATGGTCTATTCTAGGCTGGTTTTTATTTTTTATTATATTATTAATTATTAATATGATATTGAAAAAATTTTATTTTGTAATTAGATTAAAAATTTTATAACTAAAAAAATCTACATGTTAATTTATATAATTTAAATATAATTAGACTATTAAAAAATACAATATATAGTAACTAAGTCAAGTAATTTAATTTATATTTAAATTTTATTATTAAGATTTCATGTAAAAATATTTTATTTGCATTTTATTTTTCTTCTTAAATTCAATAATTTCACTATTTTTTATTTTCTACTTAAATTGTATATTTTATTTTTTATATTTATTTATTTATAAATTTATTTTGTTTTATATAAATATTAAACCCAAGTACAATTAATAATTAGAGTCAGCATAATATGAATTCATAGTGCTTGGGCCTACGGGAAGTACCAAGTTCATGAGTCAAATTTTTAAATACAATATGAGGTGGTATAGAAGACAAGTAAATTGTGTCTTGGCACGACATAACCCATTTTACATGTTTATATTAATCTCACAATTATTTATTATTTTAAACAAAAAAATTATCAAAAATGGCTAAAGAGAAAGATTAGAATTAATATAGATTCATAGATATTTATTATCCTTAATAGCAAGACAACCAAAAAAAATTAAAAGTTTACTTATTTACTCATATGCATTTTATTCTAAAATAATACGTACAAAAAGAAATGAGATTTATGATTAATTTGCTAATATTATATTTAATTAAGTCTTTTTTAAATGTAGTAATTAAATGAAGTTAAAATTGAGTAAATGACTTAATTTAAGTTTATAATTATAATTGTTAATTTAGTTTATATGAAAGTTTTATAATATTCTTAAAATTAGAGAAATGCTATTATTATTAATGTGAAAATTTTCTAAATTCAAAGTAATCTTTTTTTTAAGAAAATTAAAATATATATATAAAGAGAATTAAATATTTATTATTGGGAGAAGATGTTTTTTTTTCCTTTTATCAAGTAAAGAAAAAACGACATATAAGTATAATTGATAAAGTAATTAAAAAATAAAAATTAATTTTTTTTAATTTTAACTATATATCTTTTTCAAATCTAAACGAATTTTAAACAAAAATATGAAGGTGCGTCCAAAAGAAAATTAAATTTTCAAATAAAAAATTTGAATTTAATTACTCAACTAGACAAGACAAGTTTACTATTAAATTAATAGCTTTTTGATTGCTCAAATTTGATTCAGTGATTAATAAAAAGATCAAATAAAGACAAAACCATTAAAGGAAATACACGAAGAGGTCACTAATTTTAAAACTGTCAATTTGACTGTTAAATGTTAGTTTGGCAGCTTATGTGGCTAGGCCTCTTGCCAATCAGCTTCTCTTACTAATCCATCTTATGTTATTGCTCCATGTATAGGTCAATAATTTTTGTTTCGCCCAAATTATTTCTCTCTTCCTGGGGCGTTATTTTTGAAAACCAAGAAATTTTCTTTGTTTGGCTACTGAAAGAAAACTAAATAAAAAATTCCTCCTAATAATCATGCATGAAATTTTCAGTCCATATTATACTTGTTTATATTTGAAAGTTTTCTTTTTTAAACACAAAAATGACAGATCACTCAAAAAACAAAAAATGACGCAAATTGCAATGGAAAAACTCTATTTTCAAAAACAATAAATGTTTCGTCTCTAAATACCGAGAAAATTGAAAGAAATTAAAGAAAATTTACAAAATACAAAAGAAAAAAAAAGGTCGTAACACAGATTCAAACCTAGCAATTCGATGCTCAATTTGGAATCTACGCTTTCACAGCCAAACGGTAAAATTGTGTTAAGTGGGGTTGATCCTTATTTTTATTGTTTTTATTTTCACATTAAACAAACAAAAAAAAAAAAAAAAGAGGGCAAAAAGGAGGAAAAATATTCAAAACCACGGGCTAAAAGTTGGAAAGGAGACGTCTGGAGATGGGACTAGGGATTTTTTCTTCTTTTTTTGGGTTGATGTTTGCACTCAACTCATTCAAGAGTTAAGACAAGAAGACTATGCGTTTGTATTGAATTTTTGACTAGTGAGAGTGCCATCGACAATTTTGAAGTTGTTGACGCTTTCCGTGTGCTTTTTTAATTGTAGTGACTTTAAATGAACTGTTTTTCAGGCACACGGGCACGCACAGGCACACATGCACAAAACGACAGAGAAATTCAAAGAGGAGAAAGAGAAGTCATAAAGTCACATGTGACAAGAAAAGAAAATTAGTTCGTCCGTCCTCTGAGCAAGGTAGCTCAAGTGGAAAAACTGGAAGAAGAATGGTTCAAATGATAATTTTTAAGCCCAAAAGGGCAAAAACAAAGCGTAGCATCAAGAAGAAGAAAGAACAGATAAAGGCTCCAGCTTGTCCCATTCTAAAAGCTTAATGCCTACAAAATGCAAGCCCTTCCTACATGGCCACAAATATTCGACAATAAAAAAAGTTTACCCTTTATTTAAAATAATTTATATTATATACATAATATTTTATATAAAGATAGTTTAAAAATATCTTATACGACCACTATAGGTATTATATTCACATCCACAACTATACTCTCTTAGAATTAGAAATCTAATAAATTTCATTAAATAAGGAGTATTTGATAATTACTAATATTTTTTACAAGTATTTGTTATTTTATTACTTAATAATGAAGTTATATTTTCATTTCTTCCTAAGAATGTTCTACTTTTTGTTGTAATAATTTATTGACATTTAAATATCTTGAAAATAGCCTGTATGATTATATCGAGCATTATAATCATGATAACAATCATATTTATACTCTCTTGAAACTAGAAATCCATTAAATTTTATTAAAAAAGGAGTTTTCGATGATGACGAATATTTCTTACTAATATTCTCTAGATAATTACTGAATAAAGAGGTTGTCCTTTCATATTTTTGGCAATAACTCATTCACACTTAAAGATCTTAAAAATCGCTTGAATGATCACAATAGACACTACATTCATGGTGACATACGCATCATTAGTCCCTTAGCATTAGGAATCAGTTGAATTTCATTTTAAAATGAGTCCTTTATGATGATTAGCATTTCCTACAAGTATTTACTACTTTATTATTGAACAATGACATTGTCTCTTCATTTCTTCCTAACAAGGCTCCATTTCTCGTTGTAATAACTCATTCACTCTTAAATAACTTGAAAATAGCTTGTATAACCATATCAAGCACTATATTCATGGCAACAACCACGTATATATTCTCTTAGGACTAGGAATCTACTAAATTTCAATAAAAAAGGCGTCTTTAATAATGACTAGTATTTCTTACTAGTATTCTCAACATAATTACTGAATAATGAGATTGTCTCTTTTCCTAACAATTCTCCACCTTTTATTATAATAACTCATTCACACTTAAAGATCTTGAAAATAGCTTGTATGACCTCATTAAGCACTATATTCATGGCAACAAGCACATCTATTTTCTCTTGTGACAAGAAATTTGTTGAATTTCATTAAATAAAAAGTATTTGATGATGACTAACATTTCTTACAAGTATTTGCTACTTTATTACTAAATAATAAGACTATCTCTTCATTTCTTCCTAGCAAGGCTTCACTTTTCGTTGTAATAACTCATTTGCACTTAAAGATCTTGAAAATAGCTTGAATGAGCACATCAAACACTATATTCGTGTCAACAACCCCATTTATTCTTTCTTGTGACTAGAAATCCGTTGAACTTCATTAAACAAGGAGTCTTTGATGATGACTCACATTTCTAAAAAGTATTTGCTATATTATTACTGGATACTGAGACCACCTCTTCATTTTTTCCTAACAAGACTCCACTTTTTATTGTAATAACTCATTTGTAATAAAGGATCTTAAAAATAGCTTGTATGAGCACATCAGGCACTATATTCATGTCAACAACCACATTATTCTTTCTTGCAACTAGAAATTCATTGAATTTCATTAAATAAAGAGTCTTTGATGATAACTCGCATTTCTTACAAGTATTTGCTACTTTATTACTGAATAATGAGGTTGTATCTTCATTTCTTTCTAACAAGACTCCACTTTTCGTTATAATAACTCATTCACAATTAAACATCTTGAAAATAACTTGTATGACCACAATAAGAACTATATTCATGGCAACAGCCACATCTATACTCCCTTAGGACTAGGAATTTTGGTGAATTTCATTAAACAAGGAGTCTTTGATGATGTCTAACATTTCCTACAAGTACTTGCTACTTTATTACTGAATAATAAGAAGGTCTATTCATTTATTCCTAATAAGGATCCACTTTTCGTTATAATAATTCATTCACACTTAAAGATCTTGAAAATAGCTTTTATGACCACGTCATGCACTATATTCATGGTAACAACCACATCTATACTCTCTCAGGACTATGAATGCATTGAATTTCATTAAACGTAGTGTTTTTGATGATGATTACCATTTCCTACAAGTATTTGCTACTTTATTACTAAATAATGAGGTTGTCTCTTCACTTCTTCCTAATAAGGCTCCACTTTTCGTTGTAATAACTCATTCACTTTTAAAGATCTTGAAAATAGCTTGTATGACCATATTAGGCACTATATTCATGGCAATAACCACATCTATACTCCCCCGGGACTAAGAATCCATTAAATTTCATTAAAAAAGGTGTCTTGGATGATGACTAGCATTTCTTCCTAGTATTCTCTACATAATTACTGAATAATGAGATTGTCTTTTCATTTCTTCCTAACAAGGCTCCATTTTTTATTATAATAACTCATTCATACTTAAAGATCTTAAAAATAGCTTGTATGATCATATCAGGCACTATATTCATGGCAATAACCACATATATTCTCACTTGCGACTAAAAATTTGTTTAATTTCATTAAATAAGGAGACTTTGATGATGACTAGCTTTTGTTACAAGTATTTGCCACTTTATTACTGAATAATGTGACTGTCTCGTCATTTCTTCCTAACAAGGCTCCACTTTTCGTTATTATAACTTATTTACACTTAAAGATCTCGAAAATAACTTGTATGACCACAACAAGAAGTATATTCACAACAACAACCACATTTATACTCTCTTGGGACTAGGAATTTGTTGAATTCCAATAAAAAAAGGCGTCTTTGATCATGACCAGTATTCTCTACATAATTACTGAATAATTAGATCGTCTCTTCATTTCTTCCTAACAATTCTCCACTTTTTGTTGTAATAACTCATTCACACTTAAAGATCTTGAAAATAGCTTATATGACCACAACAGGCACTATATTGATGGTAACACCCACCTTTACACTCTTTTGGAACTAGAAATCTGTCGAATTTCATTAAGTAAGATGTCTTTGATGATGACTAGTATTTCCTACAACTATTTGCTACTTTATTACTGAATAATGACACTGTCCCATCATTTCTTCCCAATAAGGCTCCCCTTTTCCTACAAGTTTTTCACCATGACTAGCATTTCTTACTAGTATTTCTATATAATTACTGAATAATGAGACGGTCTCTTCATTTCTTCCTAACAATTATCCACTTTTCGTTGTAATAACTCGTTCACACTTAAACATCTTAAAAATAGCTTGTATGACGCCATCAGGCATTGTATTCATGACAACAACTACATCTTTTTTTTTTTTTTTTTGCGACAAGAAATCCATTAAATTTCATTGAATAAGGAGTTTTTGAGGATGACTCGCATTTCCTACAATTATTTGTTACATTATTACTGAATAATGAGACTATCACATCATTTATTCCTGACAAGACTGCACTTTTCATTGTAATACCTCATTTGCACTTAAAGATCTTGAAAATAGCTTGTATGAGCATATTAGTCACTATATTCACAACAACAACCACATCTATTCTCTCTTGGGACTAAGAATTCGGTGAATTTCATTAAACAAGGAGCCTTTGATGATGACTAGTATTTCTTACAAGTATTTGCTACTTTATTACTGAATAATGAGACTATCTCTTCATTTCTTATTAACAAGGCTCCATTTTTTGTTCTAATAACTCATTCACATTTAAATATCTTGAAAATAACTTGTATGACTATAGTAAGCACTATATTCATGGCAATAACCACATTTATACTCTTTTGGGACTAGGAATTCGGTAAATTTCATTAATCAAGGAGTCTTTGATGATAACTAGAGTTTCCTACATGTATTTGCTACTTTATTACTGAATAATGAGGTTGTCTCTTTATTTTTTCCTAAGAAGGCTTCACTTTTCATTATAATAACTCATTGACACTTAAAGATTTTGAAAATAGGTTGTATGATTACATCAGGCGCTATAATCATGGCAACAACTAGACCTATACTCCCTTGGGACTAGGAATCCATTAAATTTCATTAAAGAAGGAGTCTTCGATGATGACGAACATTTCTCACTAGTATTCTCTACATAATTACTGAATAAGGAGGTTGTCTTTTCATTTGTTCCTAACAAGGATCCATATTTTCTGTAATAACTCATTCACACTTAAAGATCTTGAAAATCGCTTGAATGATCACAATAGACATTACATTCATGGTGACATGCACATCATTAGTCCCTTGGCACTAAGAATTAGTTAAATTTCATTAAAAAGGAATCCCTTATGATGACTAGCATTTGCTACAAGTATTTGTTACTTTATTATTGAATAATGAGGCTGTCTCTTCATTTCTTCCTAACAAGGCTCCACTTTTCCTTGTAATAACTCATTGACACTTAAAGACCTTGAAAATGGCTTATATGACCATAATAGGCACTATATTCAACCTAACAACCACATCTATACTCCCTTGGGAGTAGGAATCTATTTAATTTCTTTAAACAAGTAGTCTTTGATGATGACTAGCATTTACTACAAGTATTTGCTACTTTATTACTAAACAATGAAACTGTCTCTTCATTTCATTTTAACAAGGCTCCACTTTTCATTGTAATAACTCATTTATTCTTAAGGAACTTGAAAACAGCTTGTATAAGCACATTAGGTACTATATTCATGGCAAGAACCACATCTATATTCTCTTAGGACTAGGAATTTGTTAAATTTCAATAAAAAAGGTGTCTTTCATCATGACTAGCATTTCTTAGTAGTATTCTCTACATAATTATTGACTAATGAGACCATCTCTTCATTTCTTTCTAACAATTCTCCATTTTTTGTTGTAATAACTTATTCACACTTAAAGATCTTGAAAATAGCTTTTATGACCCCATTAAGCACTATATTCATGGTAACAAGAGCATCTATTCTCTCTTGTGACAAGAAATTTGTTGAATTTCATTAAAAAAGGAGTCTTTGATGATGACTCACATTTCTTATAAGTATTTGCTACATTATTAGTGAATAATGAGATTGTCTCTTCATTTCTTCCTAACAAGACTTCATTTTTCATTGTAATAACTCATTTGCACTTAAAGATCTTAAAAATAGCTTGTATAAGCACATCAGTCACTATATTCATGTCAACAACCACATTTATTCTTGCTTGCAATTGGAAATTTGGTAAATTTCATTAAACAAGGGGTCTTTGAGGATGACTCGCATTTCCTATAAGTATTTGCTACATTATTACTAAATAATAAGACCATTTATTCATTTCTTCCTAACAAGGCTCAACTTTTCATTGTAATAACTCATTCAGACTTAAACATCTTGAAAATTGCTTGTATGACCACATGAGGCACTATATTCATGGCAACAACCTCATCTATACTCTCTTGGGACTAGGAATTCGGTGAATTTCATTATAGATTATGTAAGTGGCTTTAACCTCTTAGGGCCTGCCTCTTTTATCATATATTTGAATCAGTAAACTTAACAGAGAAACAATATCCATTGATTGAATACAGTAAACACACCACTTGCATTCTAATTATGCAACACTTTACTCAATATACATGTCACCTTGATATATCATTTATTTTAAGAAGTAAACTTGATTGAAAAAGACTATCCAATAACTTTTAATACTATAAACACAACCTTTACTCATGTGATAGAACACTTTACCGACTACATATGACACTTTATTCATTGTATACAACATTGTAGTAGAAGGTGGGGATATATTTTAAGCAAAAAACATGAGAAAAAAGAGTAAATTTTATATAATGATATCTAGAATTGTAATAATAATTATATAAAATTAAATTAAATTAAATTATCAAATCTATTTTCGTTTTAATAATTTTATTATATATGATGTATGATACATTATATTCATCTAAGAGGATCAATACATTTCCAATGATACCCATGAAATTTTGATCCCTCCCTAATAGATTTTGGTCTTCTATTGAGTAGCGTTGTGGATGATCCTCAAGCTATCGATTTAGTATTGATTGTTTCTTACTTCGGTATACCTTAGTGGTTGACCAAAAAAGTTCTAGAATTTCACAAGCATTGTACTCTAGTCTGGTTCGGTTTGGTTGACCTCTTTGGACCTAAGTTTTCATAATATATTGTATCTCTTTTATAATATTTACTTCAAATTTACAAGAAAGCGTGATCCCTCTCCCAATTAGTTTCTTTCTCTTCACTTGTATTTTGCATTTTAATAGGTGACAAAGTGATTATCCATCACTTTGGTTAAGGACCATAGTGGACCACCGTGGCACTGTTGATTTAGTATTAGATTTTGCCTTACTTGGGTTTACCATAGTGGTCAACCTAACAAGCTTCCAGTCAATTGTCATGTCTCTGATTCTGACATACTTAGGTCACCCATGGTAGTTAACCACTCAAGCTTTCTCACTCTTCCATTATTCTATTTTGCTTCGTTTAGCTAGTCTGATTGACCAACTATGGCAGTTAGCCCTTGCTATTTTCTGTCATAATATGTCTCTCTTATAATTTTCACTTCGAAATTCAACCTATTAGATATGATGGTGCTATTGGTGTTGCTGAATTGCTGATTAAACTGTCTCTGCATTGTTATTGCTGTTGCTGTCCAGAAGCAGCATGTTCAAGTGGTGACTCGCAATTCCAACAACTTTTGAATGTTAATTAAGTTAGTTGTAAGGAGGAGGTTGTTGAATAACTCCCTCCCAAAGGTTAGCTTCTTCAAGAAGCAAAATCAATTCAAAATTAGAAATTTGTAATTTAAATTTATCATGATTATTTTTGCTGATGTAATTAGTATGAATTCAAATTTAAAATGATAGAAGTACTTTATAAATAATTTGTATGTATAAATGAAAAGGATCCTTTTGGCTCTAGACACTTACTACTTTCCAGTGTTTTTCCTCTCCACTCTTTCACATTGATCCAATTTTGTTACCTATGCAACTTATGCAGCAAGTCATATTAGAAACAAAACTAGCAATACACACCAAAACCACACCAAACCAAAGTCCAATAACAGTGGTATCAGAGTTTTTATATCTTGTGAGGACCTATTTGAGTGAGTAGAGAGCAAACACAAAGAGTGAAAAATGTGAGAGAGTGAAACTAGAAGGAAGGTTTTGAAAAACCTATACCAGAAACCCAAGTCTAGCACCTAAGATAGCCTCCACATCCTTTTCTTCGCTTCTACCAATAAAGTTCAATGGAGAAAATTATCTCCAATAGACTGTAATGATGAAGGTTTATTTGAGGGTCTTTGATCTTTAGGAAGTAACATAACTAGGAGCTATGGTTCCTCCTTTGTCAGCCAATCCCACTGCAACATAGCTCAAAAACCATAGTGAGCTTATGTCAAAATAATTTAAAACTCTCACCTACATTCACTCTGCTATTACAGAAGTCATTTTCAATAGAATTATGGCTTGTGAGATAGCTAAGCATGCTTGGGAGAGATTGAAAGAAGAATATGGGCGCAGTGACAAGTCTAGAGCTATGCAACTTCTCAACCTCAGAAGAGAGTTTGAGATGCTTAAGATGAAAGAAGCAGAAACTATAAAAGACTATAGAGATAAATTGATGAAGCTAGTGAATCAAATTAAAATCTTTGGAGAAGAGCTTCCTGACTCTAGGATTGTCCAAAAAGTACTGGTGAGCATACCTGAGAGGTTTGAAGCCAAAATCTCTTCACTTGAGGATTCCAAAGACCTATCTAGGATATCCTTAAGTGAGCTGATATATGCCCTTTAGGCTCAAGAGCAAAGAATGTTGTTGAGACAGGAGGAGACTCTAGCAGAAGGTGTTTTTCTTGTCAAGTATTTAGAGAGAAAAATCAGACCAGAAAGAAGTAACAAACAGGAAGGCAACAAAGGAAGGAAGGAGCAAGAAGCATAATTGCTAGCAAACAAAAGGAGCAAGAAGCATAATTACTATCAAACAAAACTTTCCTCCCTATGATCGCTACAAGAAAACCAATCACTTGCCTAAGTATTGTTGGTGGAGACCTGATATAACATGCAGGCACTGTAACAAGAAAGGGCATAGGGAAAAGGTGTGTCCAAAGAAGAAAAGATCACCTCAGAACTAAATGCAAGTACTGGTTGTAGATGGTGGTCTCAAGGAAGCAAAGAAGCAGCTGTTTGTCACCAGTAAAAGCCCTATTGGAAGCAGCAAGGCTTGGGTAGTAAACAGTGGATGCTCCAATCATATGACTTCAAAACTTACAGTCTTCAAGGAGCTAGATCACTCAGCCACCTTCAAAGTTAGAGTTGGCAATGGGCAACTTATACATGCCAGAGGGAGAGGTACAACAACTATCCAAACACCATCAATTATTAGGCTTTTGTTAGATGTTCTATATGTGCCTGAAATTAATCACTTAAGTGTAAGGTAGCTCCTTGAGAAAAATTACTCTCTGCAATTCAAAGATAGAACATGTATGATTTCAGATGCAAATGGCAGGAAGATTGCATGGCTGTAACAATCTCTATGGATGAGACAACATTATGACATAAGAGGCTAGGGCATCTGCATCATGCCATAATGCAGAATCTATCCAGAAAATAGCCTGTAGAAGGCATACTTGCCTTTAATGAGAAAATGATGATTTGTGAGGCATGCCAACAAGGTAAGCAACCTAAATTTCCCTTTTAATCCAACTAAAAGTAGAAAATAGCAGCAAGGTTGCAGCTCCTTCATAATGGCATCTGTGGTCTAATAAGCCTAACCTCTTTGGATAGAAGCAGGTACTTTATAACCTTCATTGATGACTTCACAAGGTTTTCCTAGATTTTCTTGTTGAAACAAAAGTCAAAAACAACAACATTCAAAGAGTTCAAAACCTAGATAGAAAATCAATCAGACAATAAAATCAAAACTATAAAGATAGATAATAGGGAAAAGTATACATCAACTACATTCAGCCAAACATGCAAAGTAGTAACCATACAACAACAACTTTTTACTCCTTACACACCCTAACAAAATAAGGTGAGTGAGAGGAAAAATAGGTCTATAATAGATGTCTCTAGGAGCTTACTTCATGACAAAGGAATGCCTAAAAGATTTTGGGGAGAGATTGTTACTATTGTTTTCTATTTGCTAAATAGGCTTCCAACTAAGGCCTCAATACACGTAACTCCCTATAAGGCCTAGTTTGAGAAGAAGCCCTCTCTTCATCATTTAAGAATTTTTGGTAGCATATGTTATTCACATGTACCTAGAAGCAAGAGAGACAAACTGGATCCTAAAGTAGAAGCAAATGTCTTTGTTGGCTACACAAACACACCTTGCAATTACAAGCTCTTTAATCCTTAAACAAACAGAATCCCCATCAATGGAAACATTAAGTTTATAGAGGAAGAAAGCTAGAATTAGAAGGAAGCCAGTGTTGAAATCATCCTACCTCAATTCATTCCTGTACAACAAACACCATAATAGGATACTGACTCCTCAAATGATGATCAAGTGGATCATATACTAGCAAGAGGAACAAGGGCTATGTTAGATGTTTATGAAAGGAGTCTTTTTGCTTAGTTGGAACCAACCAACTATAAAGAAGTTTTTAATGATCCAAATTGGAGGAAAGCAATGGAAGTATAAATCAATGCCATTAAAAAGAACAAGACTTAGAGTCTTGTTAGAAGGCCAAAAGATAAGATAGCTATAGGAGTCAAATGGATTTTTAAAACAAAATTGAATCCAGATGGCTCTTTAAATAGATTGAAGGCAAGGCTAGTAACTAAAGGTTATATACAACAATATGGCATTGACTATGCTAAAACTTTTGCTCCAATAGCCAGAATGGACACCATTAAGCTACTCTTAACTATAACTGTGCAAAAAGACAAGGTTGTCCATCAACTTGATATCAATTAGCCATCTTAAATGGTGAACTAGAGGAGGAAGTCTATGCTGCGTAGCCAAAAGGCTTCCAAAAGCAGGGGCAAAAAGACAAAGTTTATCTTCTAAAAAAAGTTCTTTATGGTTTAAAACAAGCTCCAAGAGCTTGGTACACAAAGATCAATGCTTACCTATTAGAGTTGTCTTTTATTAAAAGCAAGAATGAGATTGCCTTATATATCAAGGAAAAAAAGCAGCAGCTCTTGGTGGTCTCTCTCTATGTTGATGACTTGTTGATCCTTGGAAGCAACTCCATATTGGTGAATCAATTCTAATCCAAAATGATGAAGTAGTTTGAGATGACAAATTTGGGTCTTATGACATTTTTTCTAGGCCTACAAGTGCAACAAACATCAAAAGGCATTTTTGTGTCACAAAGTAGATATGTAGAAAAAATTTTACAAAAGTTTCAAATGACTGAATGCAAGAGTTACAACACACCTGTCATGGCAGGATTGAAGATAATGACTAATAATGGTGCTGCCAAAGTTAATCCAAGCAAATATAAAAGTTTAATTAGATGCTTGCTTTATTTGGCTGCATTAAGGCCAGACATAATGCAAGCTGTGAACCTGTTGTCCAAGTACATTCATAAGCCAAGTGAACTCCATTACAAAACTGCAAAAAAAGTTCTTAAATACATCAAAGGCACTACAAATTATGACATATTATTTAGGAAAATAAAGAAACTTAAATTGATTGGATACACTAATAGTGATTGAGGTGGATGTGAGGATGATAAGAAGAGTATCTCAGGGTCTATCTTCACCTTAGGACATGGAGCTTTCTGTTGGAACTCAAAGAAACAGACTGTGGTTGCACAATCAACTGCAGAAGCTGAGCTTTTAGTAATTACAACAACAATAAATCAAGTTGTATGACTAAGAAATATCTTGACAGACTTGAAGCAAACTAAATATAAAGTTACACCAATCTTTTGTGACAACAAAGTAACAATAGCCATCTCAAAGAATCCTGTCTTACATGGAAGAACAAAGCATTTCCTAATTAAGACTCATTATGTCAGAGAAATACAAGAGGGAAATGAAGTAGGACTGATATTCTACAATTCAAAAAATCAGTTGGCAAATATAATGATCAAACCATTGCACAAAGGTAGATTCCAAGAACTGAGAGACAAACTTGGAATGCAACCCATCAGTCCTAAGGAGGAGTGATGGTGTTAATGGTGCTGCTGGATTGGTGCTGCTGGATTACTAGGTTAATCTGTCTCTGCATTGTTATAGCTGTTGTTGTCTAGAAGCAGCATGTTCAAGTGGTGATCTGCAATTCCAGTAACTTTTGAATGTTAATTAAGTTAGTTGTAAGGAGGAGGCTATTGAATAACTCCCTCCCAAAGGTTGGCTTCTCTAATAAGCAAAATTAGTTTAAAATTAGAAATTTGTAATTTGAATTTATCATAATTACTTTTACTGATATAATTATTATGAATTCAAACTTATAATGATAGAAGCACCTTATAAATAGTTTGTATATATGAATGAAAAGGATCCTTTTGGCTCTAAACACTTACTGCTTTCCAGTGTTTTTCCCCTCCACTCTTTCACATTGATCCAAGCCTGTTACCCATGCAACTTATGCAGCAAGCCATACCAAAAACAAAACTAGCAACACACACCAGAACCACACCAAACCAAAGTCCAATAACAAGATGCAGCAATTGACTACCAAACTTAAGCAATTGTTATGGGGTTTCACTACCACTTTTCATTAGAACTCAAAAGATTAAAATATGCATACATTTTTGTTAATATTTGTGCAACTGCAACATAAACAAATGCTAAGCCTACTGACAATAGAAGAGGCATTGTTAAAAATAAGCTCACAAAATCTAGATTCTACAAAACAAACCATGACAGCGTGGGTACATAATGACACCAATAATGATATTATACGACATCATGACACTTTGTAGATAATATACGATACTTTTAAAAAACTATACGATACTATTGGGGAAACTATATGACACCATTAATGAGACGATATGACGCCATTAAGACATATATATGACACCATTAAGGAAACTATAAGACACCATTAATAAGACTATACAACACCAGTAAGATATCTATACGACACCTTATATGACACCATGAAGAAAAGTAAACCACACCATCAAAGAAACTATAATGAAAATTATCGAACCCTCATTGTGTGCAGCTTCCAGTGTTGGTTTTGGAAGACCGTAGCAAACACAACACTGTTCTAGTCCAGTTGTAAAGCACGTATTTTCACGATTGTTGTAACTCAATAGAGGCACGAGAACCCCTTCAGGGATATCAGGACCAAATATTGATTTTGTCTTACCAAGGCCACCCATTGTGGTTGATCGCTTACGCTTTCTCACATTCTTTCGTTATTCTATTTTACTTCGTTAGGCCGGTTTTGTTAGCCACTTTGGTCATTTGCCCTTGCTCTTTCATTTTGTCTGACTTAGTCGGCCACCCACATCAACCACTTCAGTTCGTTTGCACTTTGTATGTGAATTTATATCTTTCTTAATATTATTGTCCAAATTATACCCTGTTTGACCTGTTATCTCAACTGCGTTGCTCTATAATGCACTTTAATTTTATAGTTATTTTGCCCATAATTTCTAATTCTAGGCTTTTACTTCTTATTTGCAATACGACACTTGTAACTAAAATTATATGGCAGATTAGATATAATCTACAACACTTTCTTAAATTTACACGGCAAATATGAGACTATATAGGAAACTTCCATAATCTTATACAACACTTTTGAAACCTTAAAGGATATTATGACGCGTATATATAATTATACCGCACCAAACAAGGTATATAATTTAATTACATCAAATTTTATGACACTTTAGAGAGTTAATATGACACTTTCACAAATTTATGTTACACCTTATAAATTATATGCGACACTTTCGTGGAGTCATAGGCCACATTCTACTTTTTATAAGACGCTTTCATTGATTTTAGTCGGCCAATTAGCATATTATGTACCGCAGTTCAATAATTTAATATGAGATATGAACATTTATAAGCAAGAGAAAATATTCTTTTTCCCATCATCCACGTGTACAACATAGATATTCAACTTGCAATATTCAAGTTCACATTCTGTTTATTCTTACTTAATTATCCCTTATTTTGGTAGAAGACCATTCAAGATAAAAAGATATATATTACACCACTTTATAAATAATTTGTATATTATTATCTTTTAAAAAATTAAGTTTGTTGTCAAACATTGTTAGGCGGTGCATTACCCATCCACCGTTCCACTCAAATTCTAAATTGGTGTTAATTATATCTGAAAAATAAGACTGCTATAACTTCCAAGTTGACTTGTACAAGAACTACATTTTCGCGATACATGTTTTATTTACATGTTCATTTATCTTTTATTCCGATTCGGTTCATTAATTACAGGACTTATGTAATTAAAATAATGAAGTTACAATTTTCGCAAAATTTAACAGCTCTGGCGTACTTAAGCACTGTGGTCGACCAAAATCCAGATTTGCTTGACCTAATGATTCTATGCAATTAAAATAATGTACTTAATTTTGAAATAACAACCGTGAAATAATCTTACAATTGAATGAAACAAATATTTATCATAACAGGAATAGGGTGTTTCGACAATTAATAAAGTGAACAGAATTTCATTATTTTTGATAAATAAAATCAATTAGCCCTGGTTTATATAATTACCTATCATACTTTTTGAAATAAAATTTTATTCTAAAAAATTACTCATATCTCACTTTTTTTTAAAGAAATTACTTCTGCCTTACTTAATGCTTTGTATATGTTTCCATGTTAATTAACCCCTGTTTTATTTTACCGACCTTTGAAGAATAAAAAAATTCCTCTTCATTCAGTAAAAAAAAAAATGTGTTCGTTACTTAACAAAATAAAACAAAAGACGTAATGCTTTTCTGATTTTGCCCCCATACACTTCTTCCATCTTACTCTTTTTACTGAAACAAATATAGATAAAAAAATAAAAATAAAAAATAATTTTGTAATTTGCTGTTTTTTGCGACCCATTCTTATTGCTACTTGTTGCTACTCATCTAATAGCCAAGTAGTTTTTTGTTTACCGCAAGGGAGAAACTAAGTAGCGTAACTTGATTGGGACGGAGGAGGCATATGCACGTGCCTCCAAATAGGCGACCAACCAGCTGTTTTTCTTTATCTTTTTATTTAAAGAGAAAAGGGCAAAATAAGAAAAGAACAATGAGCAATATAAGGAATATAATTATGTTCATCTCATTTTGTTTTTTGCTCAAAGTTTAGTCAGCTAAAAATTGTAATTAATTTTTATATTAGTAAGGTTTAACAATAATTAATATAAAAAAATAATTAGGCTAAAGAATAAATAATGATAAATAAATAATTATAATAAGATCAAAAATAATTTCCATAAATTAGTATATAATAATTATATTGTTCAAATTAAAGAATGATGGCTATTATGTAAACCAAAATAATTGTATATTTATCTTGTAAAGTTGTTTATATTAATATTAAGTTATTATACAACAACTTAATTTATTGAAAATCTTTGTAGCAATATTAGAGGTTTGAAAATTATATATTATGTAGTGTCAATTTTAATTTATAAAATATCATACAATTCTTTTTTTGATGTAGTTTCTTTTGTGAGGTGTCATTTAGTTTTATACAAGTGTCATATATTGTTTTGTAAAATATTGTATAATTTTATTAAAATGTCATATGAATTTATTCTTAACAATTTCATTAAAATTTATAATGTGTGGGTAAGAATTAACCAAAAATTTTATTACTGTAACATTCATATAAAAAAAGAACAAGGGTAAGAGAGATATCAAAATGGTGGGACATCTCATGTATCGTGTTGTATAATTTAATCATTATAATGTGAATAAAACACATTATGTAAATAGATATTTCTATATGTATAATATATGAATAATATATACAATAAACATGTAATTTAATAAGATTATATAATTCAAATTTTACTATATACAATACAAATATATTTAACATATAAATAACCATCCAAAAGTCCAAAATTTCTATCCAAATATTTTTAACAAATGACATATTCATTCTTTAGCAAAAAAATGGCCCCTTGGAACATGAGTACATCACCCAAGTTTAGTCTCTCGGTGAGATTTTGAATTCACCAATGAATCCCTTACAACATTCTTTACTACCAAATTATTTGCTTTCTAATTACGTATGTAAAATTTGTTTCAATTAACTTTGAGAACAATGATTATGGTACAAAAAAAGATAAAATTATGGAACAAAAGTTAATATATCAAAAAAATAAAATGGGTAATTGCCATTTGTAATTTAAACATAATATTAAAAATTTTTTAGAAAAGAGAATATTTTGTCCTATATAATTAAACTATCATATAATATAATCAAATTGTTGTATAATTTCTTTAAGGTGTCATATATCTTTTCTAAGGTATTATTTATCTTCTATGTGATAATCTTATGAGATTAAAGTTTATTATTTTTGAGTGTCATATAATTTTGGATAATAATAATTTTATAAATATTTCATATGCAACGCTTTTGATCAAATATACAATATATTTTTAAATTATATATGATACTTTTATTGTATTATACAATAAACCTAAAAATTATATATAATACTTTTAATTGAAAGAATACTTAAAATGAATTATAGGGGTTTAGGTATTTTATACAAACTTTTATTGTATTGCAAAATAGATTTGAAAATTATATAGAATACTTTTATTGTATTCTACGACATTTTATGCCACCCTTGGGGTAGTTCCTCCATTTTATCCACTAAAAACAAGCATTGATGCCAAGTGATTTGGCTCTTATTTTGTTTTGTGTACACCGAGGGTACTTGCTTCTAATGTTGTATAATTGTAAGGTGTCCCACTCTATTTCCGACCCTATTATATAATAAAAGTGTTGTAGTTTATAATACGATATCTTGGCACAAATATATGACACTTTCCTAATATAATACTACACTTTATTTCATTAGTTTTCGTTTTGATTAACTTATGACATCTAAACTGATATGCATTAGTCCAAAGCAATCATGAGCTAAGTTCAACTCACAATAAGACACCTAATGAGATGCATATACAAAGTCGTATCCTATAGAGCAGGTACAAAATAAGTCCAAGTGGAACAGAGAGGATTGACCTAGCACCATTAGGCCTAGACTAGGAAAGGCCCTAAGGGAAAAGCCTAGCTAACAAAATATTTTGCTGAAAAATAAAGGACATGTGTCAGCCTCTAGTTGTCCCAAAAAAAAAAAGATGGATTATGTTCCTTGTCGCAACGTATGGCTCTTGTGTCATATATGTTATAGTTTGATTAAATTATCAGCACATTACTTCTCTGTCATTATGCTGAGCTCATTCTTGGTTAGCTTGCTTGGCCTATATCCAAGGTGATGGGAATAGATGGCTTGCCATGCATCCCTATACAGTGCATCGATGATGGAGAGGTCACTGTCAAGCTTGTTGGACAAATTTGTACTATCGGATATCATTGAAATCGGCTTGGCACATCAATTGCTTCAAACGCAATGTCATCAACATAGCCGCAATCCTTTGAATCAGATTGTGTAGCCAAAATCAAGCCAATTTATAGTAGCTAACGACATGCTATATAGGGAAAAAAAGAAAAAAGTAGACATCTTATCATTTTGTCACAAATAATCATATATTCTTCTCCTCCTTGGAATGAAAAAGAAAGGACACACGATTAATAAATAAAACTCGACCGTACAAGTACGGTGCGGTGAAATTCAATCTCACTTTACATTTATTTAAGAAAATGGCGACTGAATGAGTTCGACGAGGGTAAACATATTTGGGCCTACTACCACTTTCTTACACTTTGTCACTAAGTTCATACTTGACCTACCTACAGAACTTTGTTGTGAACAAGTTAAGTCAATCGAGATAGGCGACTAGGGAAAAGGTTGAAATCCAATTGCAGTGACCCAAGTGGGTCCTCTTGCAACCTTGGGTTTTTAAAGAATCTCGCTCTCGTGTCGAGGGACTCGTACCCATTTAGTCCATGGTCCATTTGATGATAGGAATGAGGCTAAAAATTGGAACACAATGATTCTGTTCATTCTTGTTCTTTGGTTCAAGGCCTTTCCCTCGATGTGGTTAGTACTCCATACTATCAGGTAGCGAAGTTTACAATTGTTCACTAATTATGATGGTCCCCTTGGGCCTTGTTCCTCCTCCATTTTCTGCTCTTTCGTAGGGGTTCGGAGCCCTACAAAGAGGGAGGGAATCAACTGAACATCTCAGACATTGGTGGGAATTTTGCTTGAATTCGATTCCCGATTCTTGTTCACCTCGGATGATCGTGTTGCGTGAGTTATGACCTCGTATGATTGTGCCGAGTGAGCAACAGCTGCTTCGTCACAATATCGACTTATGGGCTAATGGGTCACACTCTGGCCAAGTGTTCTACAAAGAGACTCTCGGGAGCAAGAAGTACTAAACGAATGGCCATAGGAATGGGTGTATCCTGACATCTTACGATGTCTCTCGCCTGAATGAATTTATTGGTACTAGAATTCTGAGAAAAAGTGAACAAAAGGAGTAATAAGAAGTGAAAAGGACAGACACTTCCTAACCAGAAAGCAAAGTTCCCGCTAATGGTATACCTAGTGTAAGCGAGCTCTAAGGTCATATCTTTGGAAAATAATCCAGTGAGAAAATGAAATTCAATTAGAGATAAGTTGCCTGTGAGCATCATGGCATAGGTAAAAGGGAACGAGGCAAGCCCCCTTCTACATATCTTGCTCAACTGACATGGCATTAATCACTGAACAAGCAGTTAGGAATATTAATGCTTTGAAAAATGCACGGTTCGTTAAGTGAAAGACATTAGAGATGCTGCAAGCAAAAATCATATAGCCTAATTGATTTGAAGTTGAATAAGCTATGACCCCCTTTAGATTGTTCTTTAATATTCTAGTGGTTGTCGGAAGGAATGATGTCATTGCTCTTGCGAAAGTAATAACAATCAAAGCTATAGGTGAGTATTCAAATAAGGGGAGAACCTTGCTATCATGAAAACTCCAACCGTTACCATAGTAGTTGTATGAATCGAAGTGAATATAGAAGTAGGACACTCCATAGCATTGGGTGACCAAGTATGTGATCCTATCTATGCAGATTTCCTAGTAGCACCAATAAGAAATAAAATACAAATAAGAGTAATGGCATTCAATGTCATATTGCAAAAAATCCAAAAATTTTCGGGTGCTCTAACACAAGCAAAATGGATGAAAGGTCTACTATTTGAAAGATAGTAAAACAACCGCAAGTCCCAAGAGCTAATCCAAAATCATCTACTGATGAGAATCTTAGAGATGATGGGTGGAAGGTTTCAATAGATTCAAAAGGTCCATTGCACATTCTAGAAGGTTCAATAATATGAGTTAGATCTTTAATTGATGCAAGAGATTCATTGCACATTCCAGAAAGCCCAATAATACGAGTTAGAGCAAAAAAAATTAAAGAAGTACTGAATGAGCTGATTTAGGACATTCAGGCCAACTAAGTTTCAAATGGTGCGAATTTAAGTTTTAAAGAGAGTCCAGACCCAATAAATATAATTGAAATACTTAATAGGTCAAACTAAGTAATAACATCACTCCTAAATAGGAATTCATTGTATGTGCTAGAATTAGTCCAAAATTCCTTCAGAATAGAGATTTCTCCTAAATAGAAATTTTGCCTTTTTAGGATTGCTATCTAAGTTTATAAATAGGCACCCCTTGTAAACTTTGGAAATCAGACAACTTTGAGTGAAATAGAAAGTAAGGGTTTTTCTCCCTCGGTTCTTTTAAAAACTAAAAAACTTATCAAGAGGTAATTCTTCTTATGGCGTTCAAATCGACTTATCACTCCCAATTTTTTTCTTTTCTCGAGTGTGGCGTCCATATCCTTCTTCAATACCCTAAGTTCATGTTCCTTCGAATATTGGGTCTAAGGCTTATGTTATTAAACTCTAATTTAGCTTTCCTGATTGTTCTTTGATTCATTGTGTGCATTGGGTCCCTAAGCCACGTCTTTTTGAGGTTTTCCGCATCAGTTGGTATCAGAGCCCGACTCTAAATCAAAAGAAAAATAATGACTTTAAAACGCAAAGGTGCTGCTCATAAGGGAGCTGTCGACATGTCATTCATGATCAAAACTATGCAACAATAATTTGAGCACATGAATACCAGATTTGATGATATGAGTGAGAGGATGGAGGAGCAAGCTAATATAATAGCAGAGTTGCAAAGGAGACACGAAAAATATGAGGCTTCTATAGCAAGAAGGCAATTAAGACGTGCTTATGGCCACGAAGATGATGATTCTGTGCCATCATCAAAGGGTGAAAGTGATGGAGAGAAGTATCTAGTTAATAGAGTAGCTCTCATCACAAGACGAGCATTGAATGTGCAAGTGAAAGAAGAAAATGACGGGCAATGAGATAACATCTTTTAGATGAGATGCCTCATCAAAGATAAGGTATGTAGTATGATTATTGATGGTGGGAGTTGCACTAATATTGCTAGCACAACTATGGTTGAGAAGCTGAATTTACCTACTATGAAGCATCCTAAACCATATAAGCTTCAATGGTTGAATAAGAGTGGTGAAGTTAAAGTAGATAACTAAGTGCTCGTGTCATTTTCTATTGGAAGGTATCACGATGAAGTTTTATGTGATGTTGTACCTATGCAAGCAGGCCATATTCTATTAGGAAGGCCATGGCAGTTTGACAAACGAGTTATGCACGATGGATTCAAGAATCAATATTCCTTTGTAATGAATGATAAACCTGTCACTCTTGTACCATTATCACCTTAACAAGCTTATGAGGATCAATTAAGGATTAAAACTGAGAGTGAACAGAAAAGAGAGATGGAAAAAAGAGAAAAGAGAGGAGAAAATGTGAGAACACAAGAGAAAGAGAAGAAAACAGAAAGTTCCTATGCAAAATAAAGTGATGTACAAAGAGCAATTTTTGCCAAACAACCTATGATCATACTTTTGTATAAAGTGACTTATTTTTACACTAACAAGTTTGAGCCATCTTTGCCTAGTGTTGTTGTTGTTCTATTGCAGGGATTTGAAGGTGTATTCCATGACAATGACTCAAGTGGATTGCCACCTAAGAGAGGAATTGAGTATCAAATTGATTTCATCTTTGGTGCATCCATCCAAAATCGGCCAACATATAAGAGTAATCCAAAGGAGACAAGGCAGTTTCAAAGGCAGGTTGAGGAACAAATTTCAAAAGGGCATGTAAGGGAAAGCATGAGTCCTTATACAGTTCTTGTCTTACTTGTACAACGAAAGTTGAGCAAAAGACATGCCAAGTGGATCAAATTCATTCAGACCTTTCCTTACATCATCAAGTATAAATAAGGTGATGATTCGAGGGTGAATCATTTTGAGAAAAGGGAGAATGATAAGAATCTTAGAGATGATGGGTGGAAGGCTTCAATAGATCCAAAAAGTCCATTGCACATTCCAGAAGACTCAATAACACGAGCTAGATCTTTAATTGATGCAAGAGGTTCATTGCACATTCCAGAAGGCCCAATAACACGAGCTAGAGCCAAAAAGATTAAAGAAGCACTGAATGGGCTGATTTAAGACATTCAGGCCAATCATGTTTCAAATGGTGCGAATTTAAGTTTTAAAGAGAGTTCAGGCCTAGTAAATATAATTGGAATACTTAATAGGTCAAACTAAGTAATAGCATCACTCCTAAATAGGAGTTTATTGTATGTGCTGGAATTAGTCTGAAATTCCTCCAGAATAGGGATTTCTCCTAAATAGAAATTTTGCCTCTTTAGGATTGCTATCTAAGTCTATAAATAGGCACCCCTTGTAAGCTTTGGAAATCAGATAACTTTGAGTAAAATAGAAAGCAAGAGTTTTTCTCCCTCGGTTCTTTTAAGAATTAAAGAACTTATCAAGAGGTAATTCTTCTTGTGGCATTCAAATCGACTTATCACTCCTAATTCCTTTCTTTTCTGGAGTGTGGCGTCCATATCCTTCTTCAATACTCTAGATTCGTGTTCCTTCGAATATTGGGTCTAAGGTTTATGTTATTAAACTATGATTTAGCTTTCCTGGTTGTTCTTTGATTCATTGTGTGCATTGGGTCCCTAAGCCACGTCTTTTTGGGGTTTTCTGCATCATCTACTCAATTGATAGGCATAGCTTTTATAGCTGCTTTATCTACTTGAAGTATAGACTAGAAAAGAATTAACAAATATGGAGTAAGATCTACTCCCTCCCATCCCAGGAATAACTGAAGAGAGTAATCTCTAGTCACCAACATTAGCATAAAAAAGTAAAAATGGATAAATAACACATAAATCAAGGGCTACGTGGATTCTCAGACATTTATGAAATGGAATATAGATGAACCAAACTACTTATCAATGTGACCATAATTAACATAATGATGGTTAAGCTATCAAACATGGAGTCTGAAGTGAATTATGAGTCAGACCAATTTTGGAATCAGAGTGAGCTCCCCTTGCAAGCAATAATATGGTGGTAACCTGTCATTCTAATTCAATGCTCTCCAAACCATGCAGGTGGGTTTCCCATCACACGACTCACCAACTTGATCTTTCAAGGAAATTGTATGTCTGAATCGACCTAGAAAAAGATGTACTATCCTACTTTTCTTTGTAACTAAAGTGTCAACATCTGTCGTGCTTAGTCCCTTCTTCCCTTATTAAAAGAGTCCACATCCTACCTTAATAATCTCAGTGTGCAAGCTGCCTCTTATTTTAGTAGTTGATTCACTATCGAAGTCAAGGAAAGGCTGGATCAAGAAAAGGGGTACTAGGATTCTTTTGCCCCACTCATCTGACCAATTGAAGTGATTCATTGGTTCCACTAACTAGACCCTTAGAGTGGCTTAATTGATCCATAGGTGCACTTGAAGTAGGGGCATGTTAACCTCATTAGGTTGGGCCTTTCCCCATAGGGTCCCCCTCTCGGGATGCGAGGTGCCATCTTAGCCTTCCCTAACCAAGAGCGCTCACACTTGCAGTGTACATGTCAACCTACTCAATTGTTTACCAATTGAAAGGCAGGGCAACACAGCCCAACCCCTAACCAAGAGAGTGAATACATCTAGTATGCTCCCCCTTATTTTCAACATGTTATGGTACCTCAAGGTGGGTATGAATAGGTCAAGCCCATATCATTATGAAGCAATAACCGCATCTAGATCTAATCTATCAACTCAAATCTTCATTCGGTGACTTCACAGTAGCCAAAGAAACCCTAAGAAGCATTGAACATTTTTTATGAAATCTATGGAGCAATTCTTACATAGCAAGCATTAGTTCTTGGTGCGACTTCATATAAAACAATCAAAGATAAGATCAAAGAGAATGAAATGTGCATAATGGTCATTACAAAGGTTACTTTTAATCCTACAAAAGTCTAAAAAGATTTGTTATAAAACTAAAAGAACAATAAGTAGATACATAATTTTTACTGAGATCATACAAGCAAAAATTAGACAATGACAAAGAAAAACTTCAAGAAAGATGAAGGAACTTGACTTGCCTACAATCCAATCTTCCTCCTAAAAAGAGAGGTTGAATAAATCAATTTATCAAAATGAAAGATTGAGGTTTTTGCAAGCTCGTTGTACCCAAAGATGGGAAATACTTGCTTGTGTGCCATTTTCTTCTATCTATCTTGGTAGGAAACATACATACAACCATAGTGACCTATCCTCCTTAGGAAGATATTGACTTATTTGGTTTCTATTAGCGAATAGAGCATTAGGATCTACTTCATCATAGACTAAAATGATGTCGACGCATCTTTCAATTTGGACATAAAGTTCTAGAATCTTAAAGAAATTATGTAATTTGTAAGGCATTCTTATTTCAATTACATAGAAACATAAGCAGTTATAAGGTTCTAGCCTCTGCTCATGATCAGAAATCAAATGTTGTTCCAATTCTTGAATGAAAACATCCATTAGTATGAGGGGCACTTGTTTGACAATGGACTGGTTTCTTAATGGATTTTTCTCATTAGGGTTTGTCGATTAATCCAATGCAATAATCTTGGCTTGAAATTCAGCTTAATCATGATATTAATAATAGTTTGTGACCTTGATCACTCATAAAAGTAGTCTTTATTATTATACGATTATTATACCCACCAAATCAAAGTAGTCAAGGTTAACCTTCAATCATTCTAGCTATGGTTCTTTCTATCCCTTCAATTTATCTCTTGCCACTAGTCCTAGTCTCATCCTCTTAAACTAACTGAGTTACCATTCTTTCCTAGATAGGAGATTCTTTGAACTTCTTTGTATCAGCATCGTTTTCGCTTGTTGTCTCTTTATTGTGTAAATGGATTCTTCCCTTCTTTACATCTTCTTCTTAGCCTAGCTTTATAGCTTTAGCCTACTAAACTCTAATTTATGCTTAACTCTACTAATTTTGCTCCTTGAAAGAAAGTGAAAAAAATTTCCTTGGTTGTCTTTTCTATTAGTAGTCTATTTAGGCTTCTTTCTACAAGAGAATTAATTGCCTCTAATGAAAAGGCAAGGGTAAACCTATTGATACGAACTCCGATTATTTGTAAATGAAACCCAACACCAATGTTGGTATAGGATTGTTCTAATAAAAGTTAAGGAATTTGGAGTTCTAACCTAATGATTATAAACAACCATAAATCAAAACTATAAAATTCAGACACCACTCCTAACAACAACAATGTTAAAGAAGATAAGTCTATTGAACCAACACACTCAAGTATGAAAGTTTAGAATTAGTTCTAAAAAATCCAGAGAAAATAGCTCATACACTCATCCATTTGCGGTCCTCCCCTCCAGCCATCCTTTTTATATGCTAACCCCTAAAAACCTTAACTAATAAGATGGACTTATTAAGGGAATTCATCCAACCCATTAAATGATAATAAAAACCCAGAAAAATAACCCATTTAAATGCCCAAACATGGGCTTCCAAATCCAACTTCCTTCCTAAGGTCATGGTTCTCAAATTCCTCCACAAATGACACATTCGCAAGCCCTAGTGAAGCCTTTATCATCCTTAACTCGTACCTAACGACTTCCTGATAGTAAATGTCACATAACAAGTTATTGAGAGCTTCCTTTATTTTCTTTGACCTTGCCCTTGTCATTAGTCCTCCAAGGTTTTGCAAAGTATCAACTCCCTTATTGATTTGAGCTGGTACAATATGGCTTCCATCACTTATTATCCTTATCATCTCGAACCCAAATCTTGAATTCTTTAGCTTTAAGTATTATACCTAAGTTAGTTCGTCTTCCTTTAGTTTCGGTCAAAGATCTTATCTTACATCTAACATCCAATTCTCTTTTAATAGATTATATGACTTTAGTTTGGTCTCTAGTTTTAGACCTTGGTTCATATGTGAACCTTTCCCTAAAGGTCTTATCTCTTCACTCTTTTAATGCCTATACCTATTGGTTGAATTAGTACCATATTTAGATGTCTAACTCTAGCGATTAGGTCTTTGTCTTTAATTGAAATAGGATATAGGGTTCACTTGTCTCTCCCTTTAACCTAAAGGCTAGAGTTTGGGTTTAGCAAGGAGTTCTTCTTCTTTATCTTTATATCGACCAAAAAGAGATTTCTTTGTTTGATTTAAAATTTGAGACTAGAGTATCATCAAAAGGATCTTTCAATGTTGGAATCACAACCTTAATTAAATAAAAATTAAAAGAAGGTTGACTCTAGGTCATGAGTTTTTATTTCCTTATGTAGCAAAAGGAGATAAGGTCACTACTTCAAGAGCCATATTATAAGGTAATAAACTCTCTGTCTTTGTTGAGTAGTTTTTAACTCTGAGATTCAAACCCCTTTCTACTAAAGTTAGAGTTAGATGTAGATCAACTCCTCTACTAGCTTTACTCTAAGAATGATTCTCATATCTCAAGGGCTTTTATGCTCCTCATTGTACGCAATACCGATCAAGTTCCTTAAGAGTGAAACTTAAAAAAGAGATTCTTTATTCCACCATTACCCCAAAATTTAGAAAAGTGACTCACTGAAGAAACTTTCATTCTCATTCTGACTCTATTTTTCTATTTTTCTCCTTAGAAGGATGTATTCAATTAGTTATTAGCTCAAGGATAGGTGGATTAGTTTGCCTAATCAAATTCATCCCATGTTAGCTATTATTAATGATAGGCTTAATTTTCAAAACCTTTTCTCTCTCTTATTGTACATATTTGTTGATTTTGTCCTCCTTCTCTCAACAAATTTCTTTCCATGATAACTTCCTATGTTACTAAACTTTCTTCTAAGCTACCCCTTCCCTTAGTCTCAAGTGTTGAAAATTTTCTTGTATGTAAGGTTGATTCTTCAATTAATAAAAGGAATCCTCTAATCTTTTCCTTAGCCTTTCTTTATAAGTACTTTTTAATTATTGAGTTAACTTTTGCCCTTTTCTCAACAATAGTTTTCATCCTCTCTCTTTTCAATCTTAGTCAAGCTGTTTCCTATTTCAACTCCTATAACTTCTTGAAAGGTTGTCTTAGATTCTTTGAAACTAGTCTTTCCTTGCCTCTCTAATTTTGCTTCTTCTAGCCATATTTCATAATCTTCAAACTAATTTGTCTCTTTGATTATACTAGTTTGAACACCTTCTTTTGTTGCTTAAGATTAAGAATAAGTTAGATTGGAAATCCACTTCTTTAAGTCTTTTTTGTCTCATCCCCTTGGTTCCTATCCCTTCAATTTGGGTGTGCCCTATCTAATTATCTTACCTCAATTGATGGCTTTTCTTTCAATTACTATTTTATTATTTGGAAGCAATGGAGTTCATATGCAGTGGAATAATCTTACGAAATATGGAGGACTGATTCTTTTTAAGATGAGAGAATTTGAAGATTGAAATTTCCAGGAAGGAAACTTTTAAACCCAATTATTCTTGGCTCCTTTAGTTTAAAAAAAGCGAAAATTATATAGACGTGCATTGCCAGTCATAAGCTTCTCAACGCTATATAATTTGTCCCATTTCGATTTCTATAGAGTAAGAATCGAGTTTCTAAAGTTTTCGACGAAAACAAAAAATTCTGCAAAAGAGAATTGTCGAGCAAGTCGATTGAAGATGACGCGTGAAAAGCAGCACATGGTGCGGGAAATTGCATAGGGCAGTTGTTTTCAGTTGTCCTATGGAATAATGCGCCGTAAGTGCCCATTAAAACGTCAGTTTACTATTAGTTCATCTGGGATGTGTGCATAGAGACAATTGCTAAATAACAACTAAACTTATCTCAAACCTTTCTATTTTTGCGGCAACCGCTGCCTGATTGTTCCGTGGCCAATATTTATTCTTTGGTATGGTCAGACTGCCTGATCACATGATAATCAATAAGTACATAATATTTGAGCAATGGCACACTAACGTTTAAAATAATAAAATAAATAAATAAATAAAAGACTACTTTTCTTTCTATGTTTTGATGCCACGTGCATCATATGGACAATGTAATTCTCTGGGTATGTACATGACATATGTATTGTTACGGCGCCAAAAGAGTGAAAGGCATAATATAATAGTATAAAATTTATGATAAAATGTCCTTTGACTCATCAATAATATGTATGAGATTACATAATCGCACGACGTTATTATTATTTTTTTTAATAGGCCTTGTAGAATTGCTTTTGAGTATATGACAAAATTAATTATAAGATGTTGATGACATGCTTTATATATATTTATGTGAAGTTTACATAATGTGCCATGCTTATTAATATGCTTTTGTAAATGACTCGAACATACTATGGAATAAGAAATTATATACTTTAGAGTCATAAGCAAAATTATATGAGTTAATTTTTATTATAATGTGATTGGTATATGTCATGTTTATATTATGTAATTTGTATGTTCAAAGAAAATAATATGATCAATTTTAATTTTATTTGGAGATATAAATTGAAAAATTGAAAGAATTCTTATCTATAAAATTAAAATTTTTTTAGACTTAACTAGAATAACGATAATTAGACATTGGAATATGAGATATTGTAAGTATAATGAACTTTTGATCTCATACATCAACTTAATGGGAATATTGATGTCAATATAGTGTATAAGAGGCTTGGTCATGTTGGGCAATAAAGGATTGAAAGTTAAGTTAGAGAAAAGTCTATCAGACTTACTCATTTATGCTAATTAGCCCATGTACAAGTATCACATAATTAAGAAAACAAAATGAATCAATCTAAAAGCTAATTAAAGCTATCTTTTTATTACTATCAATTCACTTTGATATCTATGAGCTAATAAATGTAAGGACAAGGTATTAGACTCATATTACATTATATTTATAGATGACTTCAAGCATTTAGTCATATATTTGATCTCTTACTAGTTTTTGTGTGGTTAAGAATCACTAAATATAAAAAGAAGGGCTAACAAAATGATAAAAGTTGACTAAATGTATGATTATTTGTTTAAGTATTACAATGGGCTCTATAATGAAAATGGATAAATAAGGTCATTAGTTATTCAAAAAATTTGCAATAAAGTGTTTTTGTAATGGTGGAATGGCAAGTCATAGAAGTTTGTATGGTTAATGATAATGTAAGGAAGAAACTTGCAAATATCATACTTATAAGATGTATAAGAGAATGAATCATACCATTCCCTACCTTATGAGCTAAAGGTAAGTGAAAAAAATTACTTAAGCAATTTATAACTCCAAAGGTCAGTTGCTTTTTTTTATATCATTTCACTAAAGAATGAAACTTATGTCCAAAGATACAAAATGTATCTTTAACAACTTGATGAACATGAGATGAATATGAATAAATTAAACTTATAAGATATCACATTCTGAAGAAAGCAAAATTTTTAGTCAAGGTATAATTGAATAAGCCTTTTAATTTATAATGAATTAAGTTGTGTACTAAGCTATTAAGTTGAGATATGTGATGACTTGTCTTATCCCACTTAAGTTAGTGGGAGCATTTGGTTCTTAGGAAGTTTAGCTACATACAAGTAATCATAAAGTCATTCTAGTTAAAAGATTTAAATAATTAAATGGATGCTAATTTAGTTACTGGCCAAGATGTTTGAGATATTAAAGAGATTTGAGATGTTCTCTTATACTCTACTTATCATGAATGAAAGATAGGAAAAAAAAATCAATAAAATCTAATTATGTCTAAGACATGATAGATTTGCATTTAGACATAAAATGGTAGAAAATGAGTAGACTCTGAGATATATACCAACTAAATAGATTCAAAGATATAAGACTCATTAAAGGTGAAGAAAATATGCCTAATAAAAGGGCATGTCATATTATAAATCTCAATAGTTTATATTAAATTCACTTAATTCTCATCATAATTGCACATTTAGATTTAAAATTACATGAAATATACTAAAAATTAGTTCTCTTATGGGGAGAATTAACTAAAACATACATGCATAGAATGCATGTTAATATTCGTTGTAATATGTTAAGAGTGAAAACATTACAAACTCTAACATTTAATGTTTAACCTAAAATAATAAACTACTATATGGTATTGAAATTGCAATATGAAAATTTTATATATGGATTTGTGTTGCTCCATTATGACTAATATATGCATGTTAATCATGTAAGTGCTTGACTTGTAATCTATATCTTTATGTTGGCAACATACAAGCAATTATAGATTTTAAGGAGTTTGTCAAAATTATTGAATAACAAGAGTGAGCTATATGGACGACATTATATTTTGTTTAATGATTAAAATTCATAAATTGTTTAAGGAAAATTCTTGAACAATTTCACTAAAGAAATGTAGCTTCATTAACACTCCTCAATAAAGTCAAAAGATTTAAGCCTTATAATGCATCTATTGATTTCTGAAGTCAAATATTAAAATAGTAATAGTATTACAATTCAATACCATCAAAGATAAACAATATTATAGGTTTGAGTTATACCATAGATTTTCAGGTCAATAAAAGTTTAGATCACATACATGCATAACAAATGCAATCAAAATGATATTGGGATGCTTAATAAGCATTGCAAGTTACTTTTTATGTCACTAAAAGTGATACAAAAAGAGAAATTATACTTAATGTGGTGCTAAGTTATTATCCAAAATAACTTGATTAAGTGAAAAATAGTAGGAGAACTTACTTGTTTGTTTCCTTCCTTGTTTGTTTGCTTAATGGTGAGACCTATTTTATGAAAAGTAAGAAGCATAAATGTATAACCTTATGTAAATAAAGGCAATATTTGTTGCATATATTTTAATTGCAACAAGTGATAATGTTTGCTTGAAAATATCTATAAAATATTAAAATTATCATAGATTATAAGAGTATTTATATGATGATTTAGTATAATGGTACCTATTTTAAAAGATCTTGAGCAAAACATTAAACCTAATTATATTGACTTGAAATACAACTCAAAAAGAAAACATTATAATGTAAATGAAAGTCTCTTATTAAGTCTTTGAAAATTTAGTAAAAACTTATAAATTTGCATCAAGTGCAATGTGTTAATGCTAATATAAAATTGCAACAACAATTAAAAATGTAAGTGATACATGCACAATATTTAAATATATTGCTAAAGAAAGTATGCCAATGAGGTTGAAATTGACCCTCTCACATGAGCAATTATCTCTATCTCTTGGGAGTGAGTGAAGATGAGACTATTTGAGTGAAAGGAATGATTTAAGGAAATCATACTCAAAATTGCTAGTCACCTTGAAATAATCAGAATGAGGCCTTAAAGATTAAAATGAAAAGTAAGGTTAGTATGGATTGCCCACTATCTATATAACTTGTGAAAAGCTAGATGTGAGATCTCAATTTAATACTTTGAAAAGTAAGGACATGGAGAATTCATGTTAAATGTTTGAGAGCAACTAGATCAAGATCTATATGGTGAATTATCAAGAAACAAGTAAAAATGGCATACACTCCAAGTAAGAGAAAACTCATTATAACACATGATTCATTCCATGTGCACTAATTAAATGACTAATAAAAGAAGTAAAAGAATTCATTCCTACTTTTTTACTGTATTAGTCCCATAAAGTAATAACAAAGCCTTTTTGTGTACCTTATGTTACTTACAACTATATTTTAATGTGTCAATTTAATGATTGCTACTTTAACATGTTATTTACAATTATGAAAAATCCAACTTCTTCAGAGAAGTCTAGGAAAACAATTGGATTAACACTAATAGTTATAAGTATAGGAGAAAGATTATTGTTATAAGACATTTACCACACCTATTCATTAGCTAGTTAGTTATGTCATTCAATAAGGATTGAATGTAACTATCGATACATGATGAGGAAAAATGTCAAGTTTAGCCTTGGAGGGGTTAAGGTGAATTGTAATTGATATGACAAAATAAATCTTGAGTACTATAAGATATAGTTATAATTGTTATTTTTTCCTTAATAGTTGTAGCCACTATGTTGTCTTTAACACATGCATAATTTGAGCTCTCAAATGCATGTGAGCTTGCAAATCACATAGCTCATTTACTAAGTATGAAAAAAAAATTGAGGAAATCAAATGGATATATGGTCGAGTAATGGACACTCATCATGTGCAAATGAAAGATGATGATTTATATGTTTAGGTATCCACCTATGATGGGTTAGTTAGTCCAACTCAATCTAATAAATATAACATAAGTGAGTAAACTAATGGGCAATAATTACATAAAAGAGGAAAGTTGAAAGGTCCTAAATCACTCTTATATAAAAGGCTCCCTATTTGTCTTTAAGGAATTATCATATAAATAAAACAAAAATAAGGAGAGAGAGAAAGAATAGTAGAGAGAGAGGAAGACTAGATTGTTCTCACTTCCTCTGTTATTTAGGCTATAAGAAATGAGTGATTTTGTCGTGATCTCACTTAGACTATATGATAATTGGGATGATTAAAAGTTTATGGTTCAACCCCAAGATCCTTGACTATAGACAAATTTTTGTTGAAGTATTTTATAGTTTTAGAGTTAAATTTCATATGGAAATTATGAATTTAATTTCCAACACATAGCTATTACATTGGCCTCAAATAGAGAGTTTAATGCAATGTTTTATTTTTGTCCTAGTTGATCTTGATTCCACATTAGAAGTATATTGATTTTCTCTAATAACCAAAACTATTGTCAATAAATGCTGCATATTTGATTCAATCCATAAATCTATTTTCTTCCTTATAAGTTCTAGTCTCAATAAAAATGCTAGTTCTTACAGTTTATACGTTATGATATGAATATACCACACCAATTCATTTTGTATGGGTGTTAAGATTCCATTGATATAGGGCCAATTCTAATAAATATATTAGAAGGTCACATTAGTGTGCATCTAGTAGGAATTAAACCTATGAATTTTCTATAAAACAATAAATTAAAAAGATGAAATTGAGTGGCAATTGCCAATAAGTATTTTGAATTTTACTACTAGGATCTGTATATAATTTGGCCATACATCAATTATGTAGTATGGTGTCTTTTTATAGTGCAAGTTAGGATTATATCATTAATATAAGACATAATCATGATCTTTTCTTTTTAGAAAGAATTGATCTTGATAGATAAGTAATCAATGAAGAGATTGTAGTTGATAGAAATTGAGCAATTGATGGAGAGATTATAGTGATGGAGATTGAGTAATTAATGGAGAGATTGTAACTGATGGAGATTGAGCAATTAGTGGCATGATTGTAGCTAATGGAGATTGAACAATTAATGGAGAAATTCTAGTTAAATCAAGACATATCATCATTTTCTTTGACACTCTTAGGAAGCTAATGTGGAGGAACATATAGTAAGCTTGGATTGTAGAAGTTAAAATCAAGTCCTGGAGAGCCCTTTGGTGAAGATATCAGTTGGTTGATCGGTGGTGGAGATGTACTGAACATGCAATTGATTTTTGGTAATCCGTTCTCGTACAAAGTGGTAATCAATTTTCATGTACTTGGTTTGAGTATAAAAGATAAGATTCCCTATAAGATAGATGGAAAAGATGTTGTCACACCAAAGAACTAGAGGGCTTTGCCAAAAGACACCAATATCATGTAAAATAGCCTTAATCCAAATGAGTTCAACAATTCTGTTAGCTAAACTTTTGAATTCGGCCTTTATGCTGGATTGGGCAGCCATTCATTGTTTACAAGAATTCCATGAGATGAGATTGAAGCCAAGGAATATGCTAAAGCTGCCAACTAATTGTTTAATGTCATGGCTCTAGCCCAACTTGCATCTGAAAAAGGATAGAGATGGAAATTGCTATTGCAGGTAAAGATGATGCCATGGTGTAGTGAACAAAGCACAATATGCATTTGACAAATTGCCAATGGACCTTTATGAGTGCATGTATGAACGAACAAATAGTGTTGAAAACAAAGGTAATGTCGGGCCAAGTAAGAGTAAGATATTGCAATGTTCCCATCGTGCTACGATAAAATGTCAAATGCGAAAACAGCTCACCATAATGGATAGATGGAATATCTAAGCTGACGACATAAGGCGTAGTGATAAGCTTCACATCTTGCATTTTTGCTTATGCAAGAAGATCCACTGCATATTTTTTCTAATGAAGAAGACCATTATAGGTGCATTGTAGTTCAATGCCAATGAAATAATTAAGTTCACCTAAATGTTTGATAGCAAAGAGTAGAAAATGGTATTCTAAGGGATCTTGTAAGAATTATGTCGTCGACATAGATGAGCAAAAAGATATTGTATTGTACTATATGCAATATAAACAATGATGAGTTAGCAGATGAAGCTACAAAAGTAGGGGAGATGAGAAAGTTATTGAGACGTTTGTGTCAAGTATAAGGTGCTTCTTTTAGGCCATAAAGAGATTGTTTTAAATGAAAAATATGATAAAGATAGTAGGGATCAACAAAACTTAGTGGTTGATCCATGAATATTTTTTTGGTTAGATGGCCATAGAGAAAGGCATTTTTAAAATCAAGTCATTGCAGTTGCCAACCCCTAAAAAATATAGTCACGAGGACTATGAACTGTGATATGTTTAACCAATATACTGAAAGTTTCATTATAATCGATTTCCTACTGTTGATATCTTTTGCGATTAATCTAGCCTTGTATCATTCGAGAAAGTCGTTTACATAAAATTTGAAACGAAAAACCCATTTGTAACCAATGGTCTTACAAGTTAGAGCAAATGGTACAAGGTCTCATGTAAATTCAGGCCCTTTACCATCTGACTACAATAAGATGGTATAGATGAGATTGCTAATAAGGTAGGAAGTGCATAAGTGTGATCCTTTTGTACATGGCGGTAGGGAATTACGTCATTTCAAAATCTAGTCACCGTAAGGTGGGCTAATGGTGCCCATTATAAGGGCAAGCTTGTAGCCTATGGGATGGTGGTTTGTAAGATGGTTTCAATGGTAATAGAGGGCACTATAGGTTGCAGTTTGAGAGACATGGAGTGGAAAGTAGGGGGACTACTTTGTAAAATTGTCAATATATGAGATGTATCAGTCCTTGACCCCTGTATATGTGAATCATTATGTTGCAAATGCATTGGTGGAGGAACATAAAAGGTAACTCCAATGATGTTAATGGGGATATATTTGATGGTATATTGATGATAAGAGCTGCAAATGGATAAACAGTCTCATCAAAGATTATATCTACAACTATATAAAATCATCATTGTTGTGGAAAATAACATTGACAGCCCTTAACATTTGAGAGATGTCCTAAGAAAATACACTAATGTGACTTAATGTGACTTTGTATGGAGTCATAGGTGTTTTGTAAGTATTTTGTATATACTTTGGTCATACATCGATGTATAGTATGGTGTTTTTTTGTAATACAAATTAAGATTACATCATTAATGTGAGATATAATTATGATCTTTTTTCTCTAAAGAGAATTGATCTTAATTGATGAGTAATAAAACGAAAGATTGCAATTAACAAAGATTAAGTAATTAATAAAGATAATAGGTGATGTAGATTGAGAAATTAGTGGAAATATTGTAGTCAATGGAAATTGAGTAATTGGTAAACAAATTGTAACTAACGAAAATTGAACAATTGATGAAGAAATTATAACTATCAAAGATTGAATAATTGGTAGCAAGATTGTAACAAATAAAGATTGAACAATTGGTATAAAAATTGTAATTAAATCAAGACATGTTATCATTTCCTTTGACATATGCTAATTAAGAGTTGGGGCTTTAACCATTCAGCCATGTACGAAAAGAAACTTAGTGGTGAACTAGTGGCATCACACTTTTTTGAGCTTTTATTTCTTCCATTAAAGGAGATTCTAGGAAGGATAGAGTAGGAAGACGTGTTTCCATGAACAAAAAAAGGTATGGGTTGGTAAGGAGGAGTTAGCAAAGTTAGACAAGATTGGAATAGACATAGGAAGATGTATTGATGTACTAGATCAGCTAATGCTCCCGAGTTGATGTGATGCATTCCACCAGTTGACTGAAGACTTGATTATTGGTTTATTAATCGGCTTAGCACGGATTGAAATGGAAGCCAGTTCGATAAGAAACTTCTGAAAATGCAGTGCACCCAAGTAAACATGGAACAAGATGAATACGAAACCCAAGTAAACATGGAACAAGATGAATACGAAAGTTTAACTGATTATCCCACACCCAAAAGGTGTCCTACATAGGTCTTCCCCGAAACCCCCTATTAACTAAGGCAAAATAAGTGAAAAGGCCACCTATTTCTGTAACGGTTCTAGAAGAGCGGAGAAAGGGGGATTTTTGGTTACTAGGAACAAGAAAATGTTTATAGCCATAGTGATATAAACAAAAATATTCATCCAAGACACGGGAACATATATATACAGGATACAAGAATTTCCACCTTGTTGAAGATCCAATGGTGCTATCGGAAGACTTAAATGAATAGTCATCGCTGTTAAGAACAACTAAAATCCAACGATAAATTGCGCATAGGTTTTGGTCTTGGGCATAAAAGAAGGGTTGTAAAAATGTAATGGACATTTGAGAATTTGATGTGAGAATTTGGATCTATATAATGGAACGAGAAGGATATGGATCTATATTTAATTCAATACACAATCGAAGGAATTCTTCCTACTTAGTTTCCGCACTACTCGCGCGTGGAACTCCTTGCTCGCGGCGTAGCATACCAAAAGAAAAAGTTAAAAAAAAAAAAAAACCAAAGATAGAAAGAAGAAAAATCCCGAAAAAGAAAGTAGGTTTATAAGAACTTAAAAAGTTCTCCTGCCAAAGCAATCGTAGTAGCTGTTGTACCTACTAACCCTTCTAACATAGCCTTACTATTTTATGGCAAGGGAAGTCCATACAAGTGATGTGAGTCTGAATATGTGAAATAAAAGTAAAATTCACTGTAAATTTCGGAATTTCTACCGTGAGGGTCAACTTGTCGAAGAAAATTCTTGCAAACTCCCATCCATGATATGCCACTAAGAAGCATGTCGTAGATCGCCAACACGCTTGACTTTGTCTTGTCAAAGATTGAAAGTTTCTTTTCTTTTATTACTGTAGGGCGACAAAACCATAATTCACTCAATATTTGATTCACAAAGCAACAAATTAGAGAGCCTATTTTGTAATAGTCCCTTTCGCTTTAAAACTCGGAGATCAAAATACTCTTGGTCCATGATTTTGCGAAAATGGTTTACATTGGTAGTTTGATCGAAGTGCTCTCGAACCTGTCTTTTAAAGTAACGTAGATTATTCTGAGGGTGTGGGTTATAGTATTTCTGGTTCTGGGGAGCTTTGATACGGATATAGATTTCAGCCTCGTTCTAAGTCATAATTACATTTCTAAATGTAGCCAACGATGAAGAGTTGGAAGAAGACTCCAAAACTAGAAGAGGCCCAGATTCTTTGCCTAAATTGGCGCTTTCATTTGGTGAAGATGAAACATTCAAAATTAAACATGAGAACGTTGTTGTCACACTTGATAAAGCTAAAACCTTTTCTAAAGTGAAGAAGCGAAAGCTACAGATAGCAAGAAAAGAGAAGAAAATGAATTAGGAAAAGGAGAATCAAACTCTCTGTCTTTTTTCTTTTTTTCCCTTTTGAAAGTAAAAATTGAAAAACGAGAGTCAAGGGAACACAAAAAAACAAAACATTAAGGATAAATTTTGGGGTAGTCATAATAGCTTTTGATTTCTCAAAATGTCTGAAAAAAATATATAAAAAAATGAAAGTAATGAAAGAAATGAAATAATGCGTAAGATTTATGTTATTTTAAAATTTATCTATTACTATCAATGCAGTTGTTCGTATTTTATTTACAACTTAAATTTTTCTAGACCACTGACTTAGTTACGAGATACTAGGAATTTTATATGTGTTTAGGTCAATTAGAGGTTTAGTTGGCTTCTATCCCGCCTTTTAGCGTCCTTGTCAATGATCAAACTTAAAGATATGAAGTGAGTGCTATTTGATGAGTAACTAAGACAAAGGGAGGGATATAGAAAGGATGAAGTAATGGAAGAGGAAGTCATTGCCAGTAGTAATAACTTGTTGCGATCCATTGGTTCATATGAATCCATGCCATAGGTGTATAAAAAATGAAAAAAGAAATCTTTCCGCTAAGCGTATATAATAGAATAGAGTGAAAGAGTCCCCATCGAAGCCAAGGGGGTACTAACTAACACCGAAGGTACTCTTTGAACCGCAGGAGAGAGTTGCCCATCATAAGACTCGCCAACTTCACTTGTCCCTATGGGGGACCTCGCTCCAGGTAGGTTCAAATCACTTACAATACACAGCTCTGTGAAGGTCAGGGGTTGGATTAGGAACGTTCCAATATGATTTCTTTTCCCGTATTGTTCGATGAGAAATGCTAGTCTATTTTGTTTTATCCACTTTCTCCATCCCCTATATAAAAATGATCAAAAGGGAAGGCGAGCTTGCTTTCTTATCCTCGTGCTCAATCCTTGTCACCCATGTTGAACAAAGGTTTGGAACCTGTAGAGAATGGAGAGGGGCCAAGGATCTTCCTCTTAAGAGCGCTTCTCGAGGCTCTACTTTCTTCCCTGAATAAGTAACGGCCTCTTTAGGGCGGACGAAGATAGGGATAAGGAATAAAGATTGAAGCCGTTTAGCTCTGCCAGGCACTAGAAAGGTTCGGATTTGTACATGTGTAGAGCCAAATGTAGTGTGGTGTAGTAGTCACAACTTCTTGGTCCCTTCCCGGCTACTAGATCACTCCAGTGCTTTGGGGGTGCTAAGCGCAATTCTTTGAATCGAATGTCAAATGAAATCGATTCTTTTTATGGAAATCTAAATCTGATAAGATGAATGGATGGATCCATCTTTCTATTCATAAATATCACTGAAGAAAAAGGGTTTGCTTTATATAGTTAAGTAGTGTAGCCCCAAATCCTTGATTTGACAAAGAAAGACTGCACTACTTTGGGCCAGGAAGCAAAGGGAATGAGCTCAGCGACTTCTCCACACTGATTTTTCTTGGTGTCCATTTTGGATGCACTTCACGCGCTATTGGTGCTTTTGTTCTTATCTTTATTCATTGGATAGTTCGGATGAACTTCGCCATTATTTCACAAATAAAATAAAATTGATATTTTCTTTTTTTTCTTTTTTTTTTTTGTCTCTGGGGAGAGAAGAGATATTTTCAAATCAAGATGTCGATTCGTTTTCCGCCCCAAATGAGATCGTTAAATTTTAACCCTTTATTTAGACTTTTGGGCCCTCCATCTTTCTGAATTGAGGCACGGCCCAACTCACATTGTTCCAACAACCAGCAGGGAGCAACTCAGTATACCATTGCACGCAGTCACTTAAGGCCAACTTCAATTCATCAAACCAAGGTTCAACTCGTGTGTTGATTATGGACTCGTATAAGGTGTAGAGTGTAGATGCTGATGTATCAGACTAAACCCTATCTTTCATGGCATGCATTTCCATCCGTGTTGCAACTGATTTGGTAAGCTACATGTCTGACGCACGAACTGCTTTCGGTCCCCCAAATTGACTTACTCGTGTCAACCTTTCGGCCACTCAATGGCCTATAATGTTTGTCACTAGTCCCACTGGGGATAGAAAGTATCTTAAATTGGAAAAATCTCTAATATATATGCAACCTCTCAATTTATCTTATTGTACCTTTCTACAATTTTATCCGGTAAAGTTAAAATTTAAAATAATATTAGTATATATCTTGATATTAAGAGAAGTAAATTAAAAATTATTTTATATTTTAAAATATTTAAGGGTATAATATTTATACAAATATTACTTTTATTATATGGTTTATGACAAATAAAATTTTTTAATAGAAAAAAAAAAAGAAATCCCCCGTGCACCGTTTAGTGGGTGTGTCCGCGTGCGTTCCCTTAGTTGAGAAGTTCAAATTCTCATTTCTCACCCATTACAGAGTCTCCCGAGAACGTGGAGTAAACGGCAACTCAGCTTAGAAAGTATCAGAAGACTTAAATCAAACCCATCTGCCTTGAACCTATGTGTACTTGGTCTATTTGACCCACAATTCAAGCCCAGTGATCTTCGGCCTCCCCCAACCCAATGGATAAGGCCCAACAGTTTCATCACAATAATTCGATTTTAAGCGTTGAAGCTCGAAACTCATCGTCAGTCGAAACTGGGAACTCACCAATTTTATTACCCAGCCCATCAATGCAATGGCTGATCCATGTTCTGATAAGGCGCTCATCATGGGTGGTGACCACGACGATCGTGAGAGGAAGGCCGAGAAAGGTGCTGCCAAGGGAAAGAAGAATGTTGTTTCGAGTTTGAGAGATCCTACGGGGGATTTGGAGCATTGTGTGATGAAGATTGAATCATTCGTCACTAATTTCCAAGGATTGATCGATGACCTAACCTAATACATTAAAGGAGTAGATACTGAGAGAGAAGAGCTCGTGGTCGAGATGCAAGAGCTCAAAGTCGGCATGGGAGAACTTTAAGGCGAGTTGCTGAGGACCTTGAGGGAAGAACTCCATCAGTGGGGCGAGTTTTTGGAGGCCATGATGGTGGTTATGTACGTAGAAATAGCGAAGCTCAAGGGAAAGCTTACGAAAATAGAGGTAACACATGTGAATGGGGTGATCACCGTGCAAGGACCACATACGGATGCACTTAAGCCAAAGGAGTTTAGGGGCTCGCAGGTGGCCAAGGATGTGGACAACTTCTTATGGTACATGCAGCGATACTTCCAAGCTATGAGGATCAATGACAGCCAATTATGGGTAAACACTGCATCTATGTACTTAGTTGATAATACATTGTTGTGGTGGCATTGTCAGTTAGATGATAGGTGTGGAGATCTTATCATGACGTGGGATAGATTCGTTGAGGAGTTCCGGCCGTTGTAAATGAAGAAGCTTGTGAGGAACTAAAGCGTCTTGGGCAGAGGTGTACCAGCAATTCATGAGTGGTCTCAAGCCATGGACCAAACAAGAGTTGAAGCAGTTCCATGTAGGAGACCTTATAACGGCCATTATGGTGGCTGAATCTTTCATGGAGTACAAGGTGCCTTCCATCTCTCAATCAGATTCTTGTTTAAAGGATAAGGCCAATGGTGGGAGAGATTGAGGCAAATTCAATCATCCGAATGGAGGTTGACCACTGGCTGGCCCTCCCAAAACTCATGCAGAATTGAGCGATGGAGGACATAAGAAGGTATGTACCTACAAGTGCTTTTTTTGTGATGGTCCACACATGGCACAAGATTGTCCAAACAAGGCCAAGTTGGCTGCCCTCTGCAAAGAACATGAGCCAAAAGAGGAGGTGGGACTAGGTTTATTGCAAATCCTTAACTCATTCAAGTCCAAGAAGGCAAAAAAGTTAAAGAGACTTATGTTTGCAGATTTGAAGATCGGAGAAACCATGATGAGTGTGCCCGTGGACATTGGGCATCCGATCTCTTCATATCAAAAGAAACTACGAAGAAACTTAACCTATAGGTTGAGAAAGGAGCCGGGTGGCTCAAGACTATCAACTCTCAGGAGGTCCCTATTGTTAGGATTGCTAGGGACGTGGAGCTACAGATTGGGCAATAGAGAAGCCAGGAGAGCCTTAAGGTAATTCTCCTTGACGATTATGACCTTGTCATTAGGTTAAAATTTCTAGATAGAATCCATGCAATTATATTGCCCTTTACCGAGTGTATTTGTGTGCTAGACAAATAGTGCCAATGCGTGATTCCAATCCATCGTAAGTCAGACCATGATCAAAAGATGATTTTGGCAATGCAACTCACCAAAGGAGTAAAGAAGGGTGAGATGACCATCTTAGCAACCTTAAGGACCAAGGACAGTAAGGGCAAAAGGAGCGAAGTCCCAACAGTAGTGAACTAAGTCCTTGATTTGTTTAAGGACGTGATAGCTCCTAAATTGCCTAAAAAGCTTTCACCTCATAGAGAAGTGGATTATCGGATCTAGTTAATGCCTGATGCTCGACTGCCCGCCATGACGTCGTATCGCACGGCACCCTCTGAATTGGAAAAACTGAGGAAACAGCTAAAGGAGCTGCTCGATGCTAGGTACATTCGACCATCTAAGGTTTTGTTCGGTACTCCTGTCCTGTTCCAAAAGAAGCATGACAAGTCACTATATATGTGCATAGATTACCAGGTGTTAAACAAACTAACTATCAAGAACAAGTACTCGATCTCACTCATTGCAGATCTCTTCGATTAACTTGGTGGAGCTTAGTGGTTCACCAAGCTTGATCTCCGATCGGGTTACTAGCAAGTTCAAATTGCCGAAAGAGACGAGTCGAAGACAACGTGCATGACGCATTATGGGTCGTATGAGTTCCTTGTCATGCCATTTGGCTTGACCAATGCTCTAGCCACATTTTGCACTCTCATAAACAAGGTATTGCATGCGTTCCTAGATCAATTTGTAATGGTTTATCTTGATGATATTGTAGTGTATAACTAGATGCTCAAGGAGCATATCAAGCATTTAAGATAGGTCTTCCAAGTCCTACACAAGAATAACTTATACATCAAGTGTGAGAAATATACATTTGCTCAAAAGGAAGTTCGATTCTTGGGGCACATTGTTCGGGGTGGACGAGTACAAATGGATGGGGTTGCAATAAATATAGTGCATGATGTGGTCATACAAGCTATTTTGAAGATCTTTAATCCTAAACGAGTTATTACACCGAAACGTGGAGCCTTGTTTGGAGGAAATGAGGAGATGATGTTGTTATTTAGTAATGAAGTAGCAAATACTTGTAAGAAATGCTAGTCATCATCAAAGAGTTCTTGTTTAATGAAATTCAATGGATATAGTGCCATGAATATAGTGCCTATTGTGGTCATACAAGCTATTTTCAAGATTTTTAAGCGTGATTGAGTTATTTCAACGAATAGTGGAGCCTTGTTTGGAGGAAATGAAAAGACGACCTCATTGTTCAATAATAATGTAGCAAATACTTGTAGGAAATGCTAGTCATCATTAAAGAGTTCATGTTTAATGAAATTCAACATATTACTAGGCCCAACAGAGAGTAGATGCGGTTATTTCCATGAATATAATGCCTATTGTGGTCATACAAGCTATTTTCAAGATTTTTAAGCGTGACTGAGTTATTTCAACAAATAGTGGAGCCTTGTTTGGAGGAAATGAAGAGACGACCTCATTGTTTAGTAATAATGTAGCAAATACTTGTAGGAAATGCTAGTCATCATCAAAGAGTTCTTATTTAATGAAATTCAATGGATTGCTAGCCCTAAGAGAGTGTAAATGTGGTCATTGCCCTCAATATAATGCTTGTTGTGGTCATATAAGCTATTTTAAAGATCTTTAACTGTGAATGAGTTATTACAATGAAAAGTGGAGCCTTGTTTGGAAGAAATGAAGAGACGGTCTCATTTTTCAATAATTAAGTATCAAATACTTGGGACAAATGCTAGAAATCATCAAAGACTCCTTGTTTAATGCAATTGAACAGATTCCAAGTCCCAAGAGAGTATAGATGTGGTTGTTGCAATGAATATAGTGCATAATGTGGTCATACAAGCTATTTTCAAGATCTTTAATTGTGAATAAGTTATTACAATGATAAGTAGAGGAAATGAAGAGACGACCTTATTATTTAGTAATAAACTGGCAAATACTTGTAGGAAATGCTAGTCATCATCAAAAAGTTCTTGTTTAATGAAATTCAATGGATTGCCAGTCTTAGGAGAGAGTAGATGTGGTTGTTGCTAGGAATATAGTGCATGATGTGGTCATACAAGCAATTTTCAAGATCTTTCAGAGTAAATAGTTATTACGAAGAAAATTGGAGCCTTGTTAGGGAGAAATGAAGGGATGGCCTTATTTTTCAATAATTAAGTATCAAGTACTTGTAGGAAATGCTAGACATCATCAAAGAGTTCTTGTTTAATGAAATTCAAGGGATTGCTAGTCTCAACAGAGTGTAGATGTGGTTGTTGCCCTAAATATAGGGCCTGTTGTGGTCTTACAAGAAATTTTCAAGATTTTTAAGTGTGAATGGGTTATTACAAAGATAATTGGAGCCTTGTTCGGAAGAAATGAAGAGACAACCTTATTATTCTGTAATAAAGTAGCAAATACTTGTAAGAAATGTTAGATATCATCAAAGAGTTATTGTTTAATGAAATTGAATGGATTGCTAGTTCCAACAAAGTGTAGATGTGGTTGTTGCCATGAATATAGTGCCTATTGTGGTCATACAAGTTATTTTCAAGATCGTTAAGTGTGAATGAGTTATTACAACGAAAGGTGGAGCCTTCTTTGGAAGAAATGAAAAGACGGTCTCATTATTCAGTAATAATGTAGAAAATACTTGTAAGAAATGCTAGTTATCATGAAAGATTTCTTGTTTAATGAAATTCAACGTATTGCTAGTCCCAAGAGAGTGTAGATGTGGTTATTGCCCTGAATATAATGCCTGTTGTGGCCATACAAGCTATTTTAAAGATCTTTAAGTGTGAATGAGTTATTACAAGGAAAGGTGGAGCCTTGTTTGGAAGAAATGAAGAGATGGTCTCATTTTTCAGTAATTAAGTATCAAATACTTGTGACAAATGCTAGAAATCATCAAAGACTCCTTGTTTAAAACAATTAAATAGATTCCAAGTCCCAAGAGAGTATAGATGCGGTTGTTGTAATGAATATAGTGCATAATGTTGTCATGCAAGCTATTTCCAAGATCTTTAAGTGTGAATGAGTTATTACAATGAAAAGTGGGGTCTTATTAGGAGGAAATGAAGAGACGGCCTCATTATTCAGTAATGAAGTAGCAAATACTTGTAGGAAATGCTAGTCACCATCAAAGAGTTCTTGTTTTATGAAATTCAATGAATTGCTAGTCCAAGGAGAGAGAAGATGTGGTTATTGCCATGAATATAGTGCACAATGTGGTCATATAAACAATTTTCAAAATCTTGAAGTGAGAATGGGTTATTACAAAGAAAATTGGAGCCTTGTTAGGAAGAAATGAAGAGACGACCTCATTATTTAGTAATAAAGTAGCAAATACTTGTAGGAAATGCTAGGCATCATGAAAGAGTTCTTGTTTAATGAAATTCAACGGATTGCTAGTCTCAACAGAGTGTAGATGATGCGAAAAACCCTAAAAAGACATGGCTTAGGGACCCAACATACACATGGAATGAAGGGACAATTAGGAAAGCTAAATTAGAGTTTAATAACACACACCCTAGACCCAACATTCGAAGGAGCAAGAACCTTGGGTGTTTAAGAAGGATATGGACGCCACACTCCAGAAAAGAAAGGAATTGGGAGTGATAAGTCTATTTGAACACCACAAGGAGAAGTACCTCTTGATAAGTTCTTTAGTTCACAAAAGAACCGAGGGAGAAAACCCTTGCTTTCTATTTCACTCAAAGTTGTTTGATCTCAAACAAACAAGCAAAGTAAGAAGGGTTGGAAAAAGATAGATTAATATGTTTGAATGGTAGAAGATAAATTAAAGAATTAATTGATACAACCTAATTTAGAGTTAGGCTTTGATACTAGCTGATGGGGAAAAACCCCATAGATATGTTGCTTAGGGACCCAACACATATAAGGAATCAAAGAACAACTAGGAGAGCTAAATTAGAGTTTAATAACACAAACCCTAGACCCAACATTTGAAGAAATATAACCCTAGGGTATTTTAAGAAGGAAATGGACACCACACTCTAGAAAAGAAAGAAATTGGGAGTGATAAGTCGATTGGAATGCCACAAGAAGAAATACCTCTTGATAAGTTCGTTAGTTCTCAAAAGAATTGAGGGAGAAAAACCCTTGCTTTCTATTTCACTCAAAGTTGTCTAATAAATTATTTTAATGTTTCAGAGCTTACAAGGAGTGCCTATTTATAGGCTAAGATAACAATCTTAAAGAGGTACAAATTCCTACTAAGGACAATTCCTTATTTTGGAGGAATTCCTATTTAGGGACAAATTCTTACAAAGAAAATAAACTTTTAATTTGGAGTGACTGCTATTACTTAGTCCTAACTCTTTAAGTACTCCAATGATATTAATAAGGCCTCAACTCTCTTTTAAGGTTGTATTCACACCATTTGAAGCTTATTTGGCTTGAACATCCTTAATTAGCCCATTTAGTATTTCTTTCATCTTTCTGGTTCTAGCTTGTATTATTGGGTCTTGTAGAATGTGCAATGGACCTCTTGCATCCATTGAAGCCTTCCACCCATCATCTCTACGGTTCTTATCATTCCCCCTTTCCTCAAAAGGATTCGTCCTCGAATCATTGCCTTGTTTATAGTTGATGATGTAGGGAAAAGTCTGAATGAATTTAATCCACTTGGCATGTCTTTTGTTCATCTTTCCTTGTACAAGTAGGACAAGAACTACACAAGGACTCATGCTTTCGCTTACATACCCTTTTGAAATAAGTTCCTCAACTTACCTTTAAAGCTCCTTTGTCTCCTTAGGATTACTCCTATATGCTGGCTGGTTTGGGATGGATGCACCAGGGATGAAATCAATTTGATGCTCAATTCCTCTCTTGGGTGGCAATCCACTTGGGTCATGGTCAAGGAATACATCTTCAAACTCCTACAATAGAGCAACAACAACACTAGGTAAAGAGGACTCAAACTTGTTAATGTTAAAATAAGCCTCTTTGTACAAAAGTATGATCATAGGTTGTTTGGCAAAAATTGCTCTTTTGACATCACTTTCTTTTGCATAGAAATTTTCTATTTTCTTCTTTTTCTCTTGTGTCCCCACATTTTCTCCTCTCTTTTCTCTTTTATCAATCTCTCTTTTCTGTTTACTCTTATTTTTAATCCTTAATTGATCCTCATAAGCTTGTTAAGGTGATAATGGTACAAGAGTGATGGGTTTTTCATTCATTACAAAGAAATATCAATTCTTGAAGCCATCATGCATAAGTCACTTGTCAAATTGCCATGGTCTTCCTAATATAATATGGCTTACATGCATAGGTACAACATCACATAAAACTTCATCACGGTACCTTTCGACAAAAAGTGGAGCCTTGTTTGGAAGAAATGAAGAGAAAATCTTATTTTTGAGTAATTTAGTATCAAATACTTGTGAGAAATGTTAGAAATCATCAAAGACTCTTTGTCTAATGAAATTCAATAGATTCCTAGTCTTAAGAGAGTATAGATGTGGTTCTTGCAATGAATATAGTGCATGATGTGGTCATACAAGCTATTTTCAAGATCTTTAATTATGCATGAGTTATTACAACGAAAAGTGGTAACTTGTTAGGAGGAAATGAAGAGACAACCTTATTATTTAGTAATAAACTAGCAAATAATTGTAGGAAATGCTAGACATTATCAAAGAGTTCTTGTTTAATAAATTCAACTTATTGCTAGTCCTAACAGAGTGTAGATGTGGTTGTTACCATGAATATAGTGCCTGTTGTGGTCATACAAGCTATTTTCAAGATCATTAAGTGTGAATGAGTTATTAAAACAAAAGGTGGGGCCTTGTTAGGAAGAAATGAAGAGATGACCTCATTATTCAGAAATAAAGTAGCAAATACTTTTAGGAAATGCTAGAGATCATCAAAGAGCTATTGTCTAATGAAATTCAACAGATTGCTAGTCCTAATAGAGTGTAGATCAGGTTGCTGCCATGAATATTGTGCCTTTTGTGGTCATACAAGCTACTTTCAAGATCTTTAAGTGTGACTGAGTTATTACAACAAATAGTGGGGCATTGTTAGAAAGAAATGAAGAGAAGACCTTATTATTCAGTAATAAAGTAGTAAATACTTGTAGGAAATGCTAGTCATCATCAAAGAGTTCTTGTTTAATGGAATTCAATGGATTGCTAGTCCTAAGAGAGTGCTGATGTCGTTGTTGCCCTGAATATAATGTCTGTTGTGGTCATACAAGCTATTTTCAAGATCTTTAATTATGAATGAGTTATTACAAGGAAAAGTAAAGTCTTGTTTGCAAGAAATAAAGAGACGGTCTCATTTTTTGGTAATTAAGTATCAAATATTGGTGAGAAATGCTAGTCTGAAGAGAGTATAGATGTGGTTGTTGCAAGGAATATAGTGCATGATGTGGTCATACAAGCTATTTTCAAGATCTTTAATAGTGAATGAGTTATTACAACAAAAAGTGGAACCTTGTTAGGAGGAAATGAAGAGATGACCTCATTATTTAGTAATAAACTAGCAAATACTTGTAGGAAATAGTAGACATCATTGAAGAGTTATTGTTTAATGAAATTTAATGTATTGCTAGTCTTAACATAATGTAGATGTGGTTGTTGCCATGAATATAGTGCCTATTGTGCTCATACAAGCTATTTTCAAGATCATTAAGTATGAATGAGTTATTACATTAAAAGGTGGAGCCTTGTTAGGAAGAAATGAAGAGACAACCTCATTATTCAGTAATAAAGTAGCAAATACTTGTAGGAAATACTAGTCTCCATCAAAGAGTTCTTGTTTAATGAAATTCAACGGATTGCTAGTCCCAAGAGAGTGTTGATGTGGTTATTGCCCTGAATACAATGCCTATTGTGGTCATACAAGCTATTTTCAAGATCTTTAAGTGTTACTGAGTTATTACAAGGAAAAGTGGAGTCTTGTTTTGAAGAAATGAAGACATGGTCCCATTTTTTAGTAATTAAGTATCAAATACTTGTGACAAATGCTAGAAATCATCAAAGACTCTTTATTTAATGCAATTTAATATATTCCTAGTCCCAAGAGAGTGTAGATGTGGTTGTTGCAATGAATATAGTGCATGATGTGGTCATACAAGCGATTTTCAAGATCTTTAATTGTGAATGAGTTATTACAACGATAAGTGCAGCCTTGTTTGTAGGAAATGAGGAGACGACCTCATTATTTAGTAATAAACTAGCAAATACTTGTAGGAACTGCTAGTCATCATCAAACACTTCTTGTTTAATGAAATTCAATGGATTGCTAGTCCTGAGAGACAATAGATGTGGTTGTTGCCATGGATATAGTGCATGATGAGGTCATGCAAGCAATTTTCAAGATCTTTAAGTGTGAATGGGTTGTTACAAAGAAAATTAGAGACTTGTTAGGAAGAAATGAAGAGATGGTCTAATTATTCAATAATAAATTAGCAAATACTTGCAGGAAATCCTAAACATCATTAAAGAGTTCTTCTTTAATGAAATTTAACAGATTACTAGTCCCAACAAAGTGTAGATGTGGCTGTTGTCATGAATATAGTGCCTGTTGTGGTCATACAAGCTATTTTCCAGATCATTAAGTGTGACTGAATTATTACAACGAATAGTGGAGCCTTGGTAGAAAGAAATGAAGATAGGGTCTCATTTTTCAGTAATTAAGTATCAAATACATGTGAAAAATGCTAGAAATCATCAAAGACTCTTTGTTTAATGCAATTCAACAGATTCCTAGTCCCATGAGAGCATAGATGTCGTTGTTGCAATGAATATAGTGCATGATGTGGTCATCCAAGGGATTTTCAAGATCTTTAAGTGTGAATGAGTTATTACAATGAAAAATGGAGCCTTGTTAGGAGGAAATGCAGAGACCACCTCATTATTCAAGAACGGGGTAGCAAATACTTGTAGGAAATGCTAGTCATCATCAAAGAGTTCTTGTTTAATGAAATTCAATGGATTGCTAGTCCCAACAGAGTTTAGATGTGGTTGTTGCCATCAATATAGTGCCTGTTGCAGTCATACAAACCGTTTTCAAGATCTTTAGGCCTGAATGAGTTATTACAACAAAAATTAGAGTCTTGTTAGGAAGAAATAAATAGAATGCCTCATTATCTAGTAATAAAGTAGCAAATACTTGCAGGAAATGCTCTAAGAGTTCTTGTTTAATGAAATTCAACAAATTGCTAGTCCCAACAGAGTGCAGATGTGGTTGTTGTCATGAATATAGTGCCTGTTGTGCTCAGACAAGCTATTTTCAAGATCTTTAAGTGTGAATGAGTTATTACAACGAAAAGTGGAGCCTTGTTTGGAAGAAAGGAAGAGACAGTCTCATTTTTCAGTAATTAAGTATCAAATACATATGAGAAATGCTAGAAATCATCAAAGACTCTTTGTTTAATGCAATTCAATAGATTGCTAGTCCCAAAAGAGTGTAGATGTGGTTGTTGCTATGAATATAGTGCATGATGTGGTCATACAGGCTATTTTCAAGATCTTTAGGTGTGAATGAGTTATTATAATTAAAAATGGAGCCTTGTTAGGAGGAAATGGAGAGACGACCTCATTATTCACTAATAAAGTAGCAAATACTTGTAGGAAATGCGAGTCATCATCGAAGAGTTCTTGTTTAATGAAATTCAATGGATTGCTAGTCCTAAAAGAGATTAGACATGGTTGTTGCCATGAATATAGTGCATGATGTGATCATACAAGAAATTTTCAAAATCTTTAAGTGTGAATGAGTTATTACAATGAAAAGTGGAGCCTTGTCTGGAAGAAATGAAGAGACGGTCTAGATGTGGTTAGATGTGGTTTGAACAAATTCCAAGTCCCAAGAGAGTTTAGATGTGGTTGTTGCAATGAATATAGTGCATGATGTGGTTATACAAGCTATTTTCAAGATCTTTAATTGTGAATGAGTTATTACAATGATAAGTGGAGCCTTGTGTGTAGGAAATGAGGGGACAACCTCATTATTTAGTAATAAACTAGCAAATACTTGTAAGAAATGCTAGTCATCATCAAAGACTTCTTGTTTAATGAAATTCAACAAATTGCTAGTCCCAAGAGAGAGCAGATGTGGTTATTGCCATGAATATAGTGCATGATGAGGTCATGCAAGCAATTTTCAAGATCTTTAAGTGTGAGTGGGTTATTACAAAGAAAATTAGAGCTTTGTTAGGAAGAAATGAAGAGATGGTCTAATTATTTAGAAATAAATTAGCAAATACTTGTAGGAAATGTTAAACATCATCAAAGAGTTCTTGTTTAATAAAATTCAATGGATCGCTAGTCCCAATAGAGTGTAGATGTGGCTCTTATGGACATACAAGCTATTTTCAAGAACTTTAAGTGTGAATGAGTTATAACAATGAAAAGTGGAGCTTTGGCTGGAGGAAATGAAGAGAAGGTCTCATTTATCTGTAATTATGTATCAAATACTTGTGAGAAATGCTAAAAATCATCAAAGACTCTTTGTTTAATGCAATTTAGTAAATTTTTAGTCCAAAGAGAGTATAAATGTGGTTGTTGCAATGAATATAGTGCGTGATGTGGTCAAGTAAGCTATTTTCAAGATCCTTAATTGTGATTGAGTTATTACAATGAAAAGTGGAGTCTTGTTAGGTGGAAATGAAGAGACGACCTCATTATTTAGAAATAAACTAGCAAATACTTGTAGGAAAAAATTGTCTTCATGAAAGAGTTCTTGTTTAATGAAATTCAACGGATTACTAGTCCTAAAAGAGTGTAAATGTCGTTATTTCCATGAATATAATGCCTGTTGTCGTCATACAAGCTATTTTCAAGATTTTTAAGTGTGAAGGACTTGTTTCAATGAAAAGTGGAGCCCTATTAGGAAGAAATAAAGAGACGGTCTCATTTTTCAGTAATTAAGTATCAAATACTTGGTAAAAATCATCAAAGACTCTTTGTTTAATGCTATTCAATAGATTCTTAGTCCCAAGAGAGTATAGATGTGGTTGTTGCAATGAATATAGTGCATGATCTGGACATACAAGCTATTTTCAAGATCTTTAAGTGTGAATGAGATATTACAACGAAAAGTGCAGCCTTGTTTGGAAGAAAGGAAGAGACGGTCTCATTTTTCAGTAATTAAGTATCAAATACATGTGAGAAATGCTAGAAATCATCAAAGATTCTTTGTTTAATGCAATTCAATAGATTGCTAGTCCCAAGAGAGTGTAGATGTGGTTGTTGGAATGAATATAGTGCATGATGTGGTCATACAAGCCATTTTCAAGATCTTTAAGTGTGAATGAGTTATTACAATGAAAAATAGAGCCTTGTTAGGAGGAAATGAACAGACAACCTCATTATTCAGCAACGAAGTAGCAAATACTTGTAGGAAATGTTAGTCATCATCAAATAGTTCTTGTTTAATTAAATTCAACGGATTGTTAGTCCCAAGAGAGTGTAGATGTGGTTGTTGCCCTGAATATAATGCCAGTTGTGGTCATACAAGCTATTTTAAATATCTTTAATTGTGAATGAGTTATCACAACGTAAAGTGGAGCCTTGTTTGGAGGAAATGAAGAAACGGTCATATTTTTCAGTAATTAAGAATCAAATTCAAGAAATCATCAAAGACTCCTGGTTTAAGGATAGTGAACATATTCCAAGTCCCAAGAGAGTATAAATGTGGTTGTTGCAATGAATATAATACATGATGTGGTAATACAAGCTATTTTCAAGATCTTTAAGTGTGAATGAGTTATTACAACGAAAAGTGGAGCCTTGTTTGGAAGAAAGGAAGAGACAGTCTCGTTTTTTAGTAATTAAGTATCAAATACATGTGAGAAATGCTAGAAATCATCAAAGGCTCTCTGTTTAATGCAATTCAACAGATTTATAGTCCCAAGAGAGTGTAGATGTGGTTATTGCAATGAATATAGTGCATGATGTGGTCATACAAGCCATTTTCAAAATCTTTAAGTGTAAATGAGTTATTACAACGAAAAATGGAGCCTTGTTGGGAGGAAATGAAGAGACAACCTCATTATTCAGCAACAAATTAGCAAATACTTGTAGGAAATGCTAGTCATCATCAAAGAGTTCATTTTCAATGAAATTCAATGGATTTCTAGCCCCGAGACAGTGTAGATGTGGTTGTTGCCCTCAATATAATGCTTGTTGTGGTCATACAAGCTATTTTAAATATTTTTAACTGTGAATGAGTTATTACAATGTAAAGTGGAGCATTATTTGGAGGAAATGAAGAAATGGTCAAATTTTTCAATAATTAAGAATCAAATACCATAAATCATCAAAGACTTTTGGTTTAACGCTAATGAATAGATTCCAAGTCCTAAGAGAGTATAAATGTGGTTGTTGCAATGAATATAGTGCATGATGTGGTCATAAAAGCTATTTTCAAGATCTTTAAGTGTGAATGAGTTATTACAATGAAAAGTGGAGCCTTATTTGGAAGAAATGAAGAGATGGTCTCATTTTTGAGAAATTAAGTATCAAATACTTGTGAGAAATGCTTGAAATCATCAAAGACTCTTTGTTTAATGCAATTCAACAGATTCCTAGTCCCAAAAGGGTATAAATGTGGTTGTTGCAATGAATAGAGTGCATGATGTGGTCATGTAACCTATTTTCAAGATCTTTAAGTGTGAATGAGTTATTACACTGAAAAGCGGTGCCTTGTTTGGAAGAAATGAAGACACGATCTCATTTTTTAGTAATCAAGTATTAAATACTTGTGAGAAATGATGAAAATCATCAAAGACACTTTGTTTAATGCAACTCAATAGATTCCTAGTCCTAAAAGGGTATAGATGTGGTTGTTGCAATGAATATAGAGCATGATGTGGTCAACAAGCTATTTTCAAGTTCTTTAAGTGTGAATGAGGTATTACAACGAAGAGTGGAGTCTTTTTTGGAAGAAAAGAAGAGACGGTCTCATTTTTTAGTAACTAAGTATCAAATACTTAAGAGAAATGCTTGAAATCATCCAAGACACTTTGTTTAAAGTAATTCAACAGATTCATAGTCTGAAGAGAGTATAGATGTGGTTGTTGCAATGAATATAGTGCATGATGTGGTCATGTAAGCTATTTTCAAGATCTTTATTTGTGAATGAGTTATTACAACGAAAAGTGGAGCCTTGTTTGGAGGAAATGAAGAGAAGGTTTCGTTTATCTATAATTATGTATCATATACTTGTGAGAAATGCTAAAAATCATCAAAGACTCTTTGTTTAATGCAATTCAGCAAATTCCTAGTCCCAAGAGAGTATAGATGTGGTTGTTGCAATGGATATAGCGCATGATGTGGTCATACAAGCTATTTTCAAGATCTTTAAGTGTGAATGAGTTATTACAACAAAAAGTGGAACCTTGTTTGGAGGAAAGGAAGAGACGGTCTTATTTTTGAGTAACTAAGTATCAAATACTTGTGAGAAATGCTTCAAATCATCAAAGACTCTTTGTTTAATGCAATTCAATGGATTCTTAGTCCGAAGAGAGTATAGATGTGGTTGTTGCAATGAATATAGTGCATGATGTGGTCATACAAGCTATTTTCAAGATCTTTAAGTGTGGATGAGTTATTACAACGAAAATTAGAGCCTTGTTTGGAGGAAAAAAAGTGAACATCTCATTTATCTGTAATTATGTATCAAATACTTGTGAGAAATGCTAAAAATCATCAAAGACTCTTTGTTTAATGCAATTCAACATATTCCAAGTCCGAAGAGAGTGTAGATGTGGTTATTGCAATGAATATATTGCATGATGTGGTCGTAAAAGCTATTTTGAAGATCTTTAAATGTGAATGAGTTATTAGGACGAAAAGTGGAGCCTTGTTTGGAAGAAATGAAGGGACGGTCTCATTTTTGAGTAACTAAGTATCAAATACTTGCGAGAAATGCATGAAATCATCAAAGACTCTTTGTTTAATGCAATTGAACAGTTTCCTAGTCCTAAGAGAGTATAGATGTGGTTGTTGCAATGAATATAGTGCATGATGTGGTCATACAAGCTATTTTCAAGATCTTTACGTGTGAATAAGTTATTAAAACGAAAAGTGGAGCCTTGTTTGGGAGAAATAAAGAGACGGTCTCATTTTTGAGTAATTCAATATCAAATACTTGTGAGAAATGGTAGAAATCATCAAAGACTCTTTGTTTAATGCAATGCAATAGATTCCTACTCCCAAGAGAATATAGATGTGGTTGTTGCAATGAATATAGTGCATGATGTGGCATACAAGATACTTTCAAGATGTTTAACTTTGAATGAGTTATTGCACCGAAATGTGGAGCTTTGTTTGGAGGAAATGAAGAAAAGGTCTCATTTATCTGTAATTATGTATCAAATTCTTGTGAGAAATGCTAGAAATAATCAAAGACTCTTTATGTAACGCAATTCAATAGATTCATAGTTCGAAGAGAGTATAAATGTGGTTATTGCAATGAACATAGTGCATGGTGTGGTCATGTATGTAATTTTCAAGATGCTTAATTGTGATTGAGTTATTATAACTAAAAGTGGAGCCTTGTTAGGTGGAAATAAGGAGACGACCTCATTATTTAAAAATAAACTAGCGAATACTTGTAAGAAAAGCTAGTCATCATTAAAGAGTTCTTGTTTAATGAAATTCAACAGATTACTAGTCCTAAGTGAGTGTAGATGCCGTTATTGCCATGAATATAATGCTTGTTGTCGCCATACAAGCTATTTTCAAGATATTTAAGTGTGATTGAGTTATTTCAACGAAAAGTGGAGTCCTGTTTGGAAGAAATAAAGAGAAGGTCTCATTTTGCAGTAATTAAGTATCAAATACTTATGAAAAATGATAAAAATCATCAAAGTTCTTTGTTTAATGCTATTCAATAGATTCTTAGTCCCAAGAGAGTACAAACGTGGTTGTTGCAATGAATATAGTGCATGATGTGGACATACAAGCTATTTTCAGGATCTTTAAGTGTGAATGAGATATTACAATGAAAAGTGGAGCCTTGTTTGGAAGAAAGGAAGAGAAGGTGTCATTTTTCAGTAATTAAGTATCAAATACATGTGAGAAATGCTAAAAATCATCAAAGACTCTTTGTTTAATGCAATTCAACAGATTCCTAGTCCTAAGAGAGTGTAGATGTGGTTGTTGTGATGAATATAGTGTATGATGTGGTCATACAAGCCATTTTTAAGATCTTTATGTGTGAATGAGTTATTACAACGAAAAATGGAGCCTTGTTAGGAGGAAATGAAGAGACAACCTCATTATTTAGCAACGAAGTAGTAAATACTTGTAGGAAATGCAAGTCATCATCAAGGAGTTCTTATTTAATGAAATTCAACGAATTGTGAGTCCCAAGAGAGTTTAGATGTGGTTGTTGCCCTAAATATAATGCCTGTTGTGGTTATACAAGCTATTTTAAATATCTCTAACTATGAATCAGTTTTTATAATGTAAAGTGGAGCCTTGTTTGGAGGAAATGAAGAAATGGTCACATTTTTTAGTAATTAAGAATCGAATACTAGAAATCATAAAAAACTCCTGGTTTAACACTAGTGAACAGATTCCAAGTCCCAAGAGAGTATAAATGTGGTTGTTGCAATGAATATAGTGCATGATGTGGTCATATAAGCTATTTCAAGATCTTTAAGTGTGAATCAGCTATTACAACGAAAAGTGGAGCCTTGTTTGGGAGAAATGAAGAGACGGTCTCATTTTTGAGAAATCAAGTACCAAATACTTGTGAGAAATGCTTGAAATCATCAAAGACTCTTTGTTTAATGCAATTCAACAGATTCTTAGTCCCAAGAGAGTATATATGTGGTTATTGCAATGAATAGAGTGCATGATGTTCTCATGCAAGCTATTTTCAAGATCTTTAATTGTGAATGGTAATTACAATGAAACGTGGAGCCTTGTTAGGATGAAATGAAGAGATGGCCTCATTATTTAGAAATAAAGTAGCAAATACTTGTAGGAAATGCTAGTCATCATTAAAGAGTTCTTGTCTAATGAAATTCAATGGATTACTAGTTCCAAGAGAGTGTATATATGGTTATTGTCTTGAATATAACGCCTATTTTGGTCATACAAGCAATTTTCAAGATGTGGTTGTTGCAATGAATATAGTGCATGATGTGGTCATGTAAGCTATTTTCAAGATCTTTAATTGTGGATGAGTTATTACAACGAAAAGTTGACCCTTGTTTGGAAGAAATGAAGGGACGGTCTCATTTTTCAGTAATTAAGTATCAAATACTTGTGGGAAATCCTAGAAATCATCAAAGACTCTATGTTTAATGTAATTCAACAGATTCTTAGTCCGAAGAGAGTATAAATGTGGTTGTTTCAATAAATATTGTGGATGATGTGGTCATGTAAGCTACTTTCAAGTTCTTTAATTGTGAATGAGTTATTACAATGAAAAGTGGAGCATTGTTGGGGGGAAATGAAGAGACGGTCACATTTTTGAGAAATTAAGTACCAAATACTTGTAGGAAATGCTAGTCATCATTAAAGAATTCTTATTTAATGAAATTGAATTGATTGCTAGTCCCAAGACTGTGAAGATGTGGTCGTTGCAATGAACATAATGCTTCTTGTAGTCATACAAGCTATTTTCAAGATATTTAAGTGTGAATGAGTTATTGCAATGAAAAGTGGAGCCTTGTTTGGGAGAAATGAAGAGAGTCTCATTTTTACTTGTGAAAAATGCTAGAAATCATCAAACACTCTCTGTTTACTGCAATTTAACAGATTTCATGTCCCAAGAAGTATAGATGTGGTTGTTGCAAAGAATATAGTGCATGATGTGGTCATACAAGCTATTTTTCAAGATATTTAAGTGTGAATGAGTTATTGCAACAAAAAGTGGAGTCTTGTTAGGAGGAAATGATGAGACGACCTCATTATTTAGTAATAAAGTAAGAAATACTTGTCAAAAATACTAGTCATCATCAAAGAGATCTTGTTGAATGAAATTTAACGAATTGCTAGTCCCAAGAGAGTGTACATGTGGTTGTTGCCATGAGTATAATGCCTGTTGTGGTCATAAAAGCTATTTTCATGATATTTATGTGTGAATGAGTTATCACAACGAAAAGTGGAGCCTTGTTTGGAGGAAATGAAGAGACAATCTTATTTTTGAGTAATTAAGTATCAAATACTTGGGAGAAATGCTGGAAATTATCAAAGACTCTCTGTTTAATTCAATTCAACAGATTCCTAGTCCTAAGAGAGTATAGATGAGGTTATTGCAATGAATATTGTGCATGATGTGGTCACACAAGCTATTTTCAAGATCTTTAAGTGTCAATGAGTTAATACAATGAAAAATGGAGCTTTGTTTGGAGGAAATGAAAAGACGACCTCATTATTTAGAAATAAAGTAGCAAATACTTGTAGGAAATGCTAGTCATCATCAAAGAGTTCTTGTTTAATGCAATACAATGGATTGCTAGTCCCAAGAGAGCGTAGATGTCGTTATGTGGTTGTTGCCATGAATATAATGCCTAGTGTGGTCATATAAGCTATTTTCAAGGTATTTAAGTGTGAGTGAGTTATTACAACAAAAAGTGGAGCCTTGTGTGGAAGAAATGAAAAGACCACCTCATTATTTAGTAATAAAATAGCAAATACTTGTTGGAAATGCTTGTCATTGTCAAAGAATTCTTGTTTGATGAAATTCAAGGGATTGCTAGTCCCAAGAGACTGTAGATGTGGTTGTTGCCTTGTATTTAATTCCTATTCTGGTCATACAAGCTATTTACGTGTGAATGAGTTATTACAACAAAAAGTGGAGCCTTGTTTGGAAGAAATAAAGAAATAGTCTCATTTTTCAGTATTTAAGTATCAAATACATGTGAGAAATGCTAAAAATTATCAAAGACTCTTTATTCTAAAGAAATGAAAAGACGGGCTCAGTTTTCTGTAATTAAGTATTAAATACTTGTGAGAAATGTTGGAAATCATCAAAGACTCTTTATTTAATGCAAAATAAGAGATTCCTAGTCCCAAGAGAGTATAGATGAGGCTGTTGCAATGAATATAGTACATGATGTGGTTATACAAGTTATTTTCAAGATCTTTAAGTGTGAATGAGTTATTACAATGAAAAATGGAGCCTTGTTAGGAGGAAATAAAGAGACGATCTCATTATTCAATAATGAAGCAGCAAATACTTGTAGGAAATACTTGTCATCATTAAGGAGTTCTTGTTTAATGAAATTCAATGGATTGCTCGTCACAAGAGAGTGTAGATGTGGTTGTTTCCATGAATATAATGGTGATTGTGGCCATACAAGCTATTTTCAAGATATTTAAGTGTGAATGAGTTATTACAACAAAAAGTGGAGCCTTGTTTGGAAGAAATGAAGAGACGGTCTCATTTTTTAGTAATTAAATATCAAATACTTATGAAAAATGCTAGAAATCATCAAAGACTCTTTGGTTAATGCAATTTAGGAGATTCCTAGTCCCAAGAGAGTATATTTGAGGTTGTTGCAATGAATATAGTGCATGATGTGGTCCTACAAGCTATTTTCAAGATCTTTTGGTTTGAATGAGTTATCACAATGAAAAATGAAGCCTTATTAAGAGGACATGAAGAGATGGACTCATTATTCAGTAATAAAGTAGCAAATACATGTATTAAATCCCAGTTATCATCAAAGAGTTCTTGTTTAATGAAATTCAACTGATTGCTAGTCCCAAGGGAGTGTAGATGTGGTTGTTGCCATGAATATAATGCTAATTGTGGTCATACAAGCTATTTTCATGATATTTAACTGTGAATGAGTTATTACAACAAAAAGTGGAGCCTTGTTTGGAAGAAATCAAGAGACAGTCTCATTTTTGTGTTATTAAGTATCAAATACTTGTGAGAAATGGTTGAAATCCTCCAAGACTCTATGTTTAATTCAATTCAACAACCTCTTAGTCCTAAGAGAGTATAGATGAGATTGTTGCAATGAATATAGTGCATGATGTGGTGATACATGCTAGTTTCAGGATCTTTAGGTGTGATTGAGTTATTACAATGAAAAATCGAGCCTTATTAGGAGGAAATGAAGAGACGGCCTCATTATTTAGTAATAAAGTAGCAAATACATGTAGTAAATGCTAGTCATCACCAAAGTGTTCTTGTTTAATGAAATTCAAGAGATTGCTTGTCCCAAGGGAGTGGAGATGCGGTTGTTGGCATGAATATAATGCCTGTTGTGGTCCTACAAGCCATTTTCAAGATCTTTAGGTGTGAATGAGTTATTACAATGAAAAATGGAGTCTTGGTTTGCAAGAAATGAAGAGACAGTCTTATTTTTGAGAAATTAGGCATGAAATACTTGTGAGAAATGCTAGAAATCATCAAAGACTCATTGTTCATTGTTGTACGCAATTGAAGAGATTCCTAGTCCCAAGAGAGTATAATTGTGGTTGTTGTAATGAATATAGTGCATGTTGTGGTCTTACAAGCTATTTTCAAGATCTTTAAGTGTGAATGAGTTATTAAAATGAAAAGTCGAGTCTTGTTAGGTTGAAATGAAAAGACAACCTCATTATTTAGTAATAAAGTAGCAAATACTTGTAGGAAATGCTAGTCATCATGAAAGAGTTCTTGTTTAATGAAATTCAACAGATTGCTAGTCTCAAGAGAGTGTAGATGTGGTGGTTACCATGAATATAATGCATGTTGTGGTCATACAAGCTATTTTCAAGATGTTTAAGTGTGAATGAGGTATTGCAATGAAAAGTGGAGCCTTGTTTGGAAGAAATTAAGAGACGGTCTCATTCTTCTGTAATTAAGTATCAAATACTTGTGAAAGTGCAGGAAATCATCAAAGACTCTTTGTTTAATGCAATTCAATAGATTCCTAGTCTCAAAAGAGTATAGATGTGGTTGTTGCAATGAATATAGTGCATAATGTGGTCATACAAGCTATTTTCAAGATCTTTAAGTTTGAATGAGTTATTACAATGAAAAATGGAGCCTTGTTAGGAGGAAATGAAGAGACGACCTCATTATTCAGTAATAAAGTAGCAAATACTTGTAGGAAATGCTAGTCATCATCAAAGAGTTTTTATTTAATGAAATTTAATGGATTGCTAGTCCCAAGAGAGTGTAGATGTGGTTGTTGCCATGAATATAATGCCTATTGTGGTGATACAAGCTATTTTCAAGATATTTAAGTGTGAATGAGTTATTACAATGAAAAGTGGAGCCCTGTTTGGAGGAAATGAAGAGACGGTCTAATATTTGGGTAATTAACTATCAAATACTTGTGAGAAATGCTAGAAATCATCAAAGACTCTTTGTTTAATGCAATTCAACGGATTCCTTGTGCCAAGAGAGTATAAATGAGGTTGTTGCAATGAACATAGTGGAAGATGTGGTCTTACAAGCTATTTTCAAGATCTTTAAGTGTGAATGAGTTATTACAATGAAAAATGGAGCCTTGTAAGGAGGAAATGAAAAGGTGACCTCATTATTCAGTAATAAAGTAGCAAATACTTGTTGGAAATGCTAGTCATCATCAAATAGTTCTTGTTTAATGAAATTCAACAGATTGCTAGTCCCAAGAGAGTGTAGATGTGGTTGTTGCCATGATTATAATGCTTGTAGTGGTCATACAAGCTATTTTCAAGATATTTAAGTGTGAATGAGTTGTTACAACGAAAAGTGGAGCCTTGTTTGGAAGAAATGAAGAGACGGTCTCATGTTTGAGTAATTAAGTGCTAAATACTTGAGAGAAATGCCATAAATCATCAAAGGCTTTTTGGTTAATGCAATTTAATAGATTCCTACTCCCAAGAGAGTATAGATGAGGTTGTTACAATGAATATAGTGCATGTTGTAGTCATACAAGCTATTTTCAAGATCTCTAAGTGTGAATGAGTTATTACAATGAAAAATGGAGCTTTGTTAGGAGGAAATGAAGTGACAACTTTATTATTCAGTAAGAAAGTAGCAAATACTTGAAGGAAATGCTAATCATCATCAAAGAGTTCTTGTTTAATGAAATTCAACAGATTGCTAGTCCTAAAAGAGTGTAGATGTGGTTGTTGTTGTGAATATAATGCCTGTTGTTGTCATTCAAGCTATTTTTGAGATATTTAAGTGTGAATGAGTTATTACAACGAAAAGTGGAGGCTTTTTTGGAAGAAATGAAGAGACGGTTTCATTTTTGAGTAATTAAATATGAAATACTTGTGAGAAATGGTAGAAATCATCAAAGACTCTTTGGTGAATGCAATTCAACATATTCCAAGTCCCAAGAGAGTATAAAGGAGGTTGTTGCAGTGAATATAGTGCATGATGTGGTCATACATGCTATTTACAAGATCTTTAAGTGCAAATGAATGTAGTGCATGATGTGGTCATATAAGCTATTTTCAAGATATTTAAGTGTGAATGAGTTCTTACAACGAAAAGTGAAGCCTCGTTAGGAGGAAGTGAAAAGACGACCTCATTATTTAGTGATAAAGTGGCAAATACTTGTAGTAAATGCTAGTCATCATCAAAAAGTTATTGTTTAATGAAATCCAACGGATTGCTAGTCCCAAGGGACTGTAAATGTGGTTGTTGCCATGAATATAATGCCTGTTGTGGTCATACAAGCTATTTTCAAGATGTTTAAGTGTGAATGAGGTATTACAACAAAAAGTGGATCCTTGTTTGGAAGAAATGAAGAGATGGTCTCATTTTTGAGTAATTAAGTATCAAATACTTGTGACAAATGCTAGAAATCATCAAAGACTCTATGTTTAATTCAATTTAACAGATTCCTAGTCCCAAAAGAGTATAGATGTGGTTGTTGCAATGAATATAATGCATGATGCGGTCATACAAGCTATTTTCATGATCTTTAAGTGTGAATGAGTTAGTACAATGAAAAATCGAGCCTTGTTAGGAGGAAATGAAGACACGACCTCATTATTTAGTAATAAAGTAGCAAATACAAGTAGGAAATGCTAGTCATCATCAAAGAGTGTGGTTGTTGTCATGAATATAATGTCTGTTGTGGTCATACAAGCTATTTTCAAGATATTTTGGTGTGAATGAGTTATTACAACGGAAAGTGGAGTCCTATTTGCAAGAAATTAAGAAACGGTCTCATTTTTCAGTATTTAAGTATCAAATACAAGTGAGAAATGCTAGAAATTATCAAAGACTCATTGTTTAACACAATTCAAGAGATTCCTAGTCCCCAAGAGAGTATAGATGTGGTTTTTGCGATGAATATAGTGCGTGATCTGGTCATACAAGCTCTTTTCAAGATCTTTAAGGGTGAATGAGTTATTACAGCAAAAAGTTGAGCCTTGTTTGGAAGAAATGAAGAGATGGTCACATTTTTCTGTAATTAAGTATCAAATACTTATGAGAAATGCTAGAAATCATCAAAGACTCTTTGTTTAATCCAATTCAAGAGCTTCCTAGTCCTAAGAGAGTATAGATATGGTTGTTGCAATGAATATAATGCATGATGTGGTCATACAAGCTATTTTCAAGAGTTTTAAGCGTGAATTAGTTATTACAACGAAAAGTAGAGTCCTATTTGGAAGAAATGAAGAGATAGTCTCAGTTTTCATTATTTCAGTATCAAATAAATGTGAGAAATGGTAGAAATCATCAAAAACTCATTATTTAATGCAATTCAAGAGATTACTAGTCTTAAGAGAGTATAAATGTAGTTTTTGCAAAGAATATAGTGCATGATGTGGTCATACAAGCTATTTTGAAGATCTCTGAGTGTCAATGAGTTATTACAATGAAAAGTGGAGCCTTGTTTGGAAGAAATGAAGAGACGGTCTCATTTTTCAATAATTATGTATCAAATACTAGTGAGAAATGCTAGAAATCATCAAAGACTCTTTATTTAATTCAATTCAACAGATTTCCAGTCCCAAGGGAGTATAAATGAGGTTGTTGCAATGAATATAGTGCATGATGTGGTCATACAAGCTATTTTCAAGATTTTTAAGTGTGAATGAGTTATTACAATGAAAAATGGAGCCTTGTTAGGAGGAAATGAAGACACGACCTCATTATTCAATACGAAAGTAGGAAATACTCATAGGAAATGCTAGTCATCATCAAAGTGTTCTTGTTTAATGAAATTCAACGGATTGCTAGTCCCAAGAGAGTGTAGATGTGGTTGTTACCATGAATATAATGCCTTTTGTGGTCATACAAGCTATTTTCAAGATATTTCAGTGTGAATGAGTTATTACAACAAAAAAAGGAGCTTTGTTTGGAAGAAATGAAGAAATGGTCTCATTTTTCAGTATTTATGTATCAAATACATATGTGAAATGCTATAAATTTTCAAAGACTCTTTGTTTTATGCAATTCCACTAATTGCTAGTGCCAAGAGAGTATAGATGAGGTTGTTGCAATGAATATAGTGCATGATGTGGTCATACAAGCTATTTTCGAGATCTTTAAGTGTAAATGAGTTATCACAATGAAAAATGGAGCCTCGTTAGGAGGAAATGACGAGACAACCTCATTATTCAGCAATAAAGAAGCAAATACTTGTAGCAAATGCTAGTCATCATCAAAGAGTTCTTGTTTAATGAAATTGAAAGGATTGATAGTCCTAAGGGAGTGTAGATGTAGTTGTTGCCATTTATATAATGCCTGTTGTGCTCATACAAGCTATTTTCAAAATATTTAAGTGAATGAGTTAATACAACAAAAAGTGGAGCCTTGTTTGGAAAAAATGAAGAGACAGTCACATTTTTCGGTATTTAAGTATCAAATACATGAGAAAATGCTATAAAGTATCAAAGACTCTTTGTTTTATGCAGTTCAATAGATTCCTAGTGCCAAGAGAGTATAGATGAGGTTGTTGTAATTAATATAGTGCATGATGTGGTCATACAAGCTATTTTCAAGATCTTTAAGTGTGAATGAGTTATTACAATGAAAAACGGAGCCTTATTTGGAGGAAATAAAGAGACGACCTCATTATTCAGTAATAAATTTGCAAAGACTTGTAGGAAATGCTAGTCATCATCAAAGATTTCTTATTTAATGAAATTCAATGGATTGATAGTCCCAACATACTGTAGATGTGGTTGCTGCCAAGAATATAGTGCCTGTTGTGGTCATACAAGTTATTTTCTTGATGTTTAAGGGTGAATGAGTTATTACAAGGAAAAATGGAGTCTAGTTAGGAGGAAATGAAAAAACGGCCTCATTATTTAATAATAAATTAGCAAATACTTGAAGGAAAATCTAGTCACCATCAAAGAGTTCTTGCTTAATGAAATTCAATGGAGTGCTGGTCCGAAGAGAGTGTAGATGTGGTTGTTGCCATGAATATAATGCTTGTTGTGGTCATGCAAGCTATTTTCAAGATATTGAAATGTGAATGAGTTATTACAACAAAAAGTGGAGCCTTGTTTGGAAAACAATGAAGAGATAGTCTTATTTTTTGGTATTTAAGTATCACATACATGTAAGAAATGCTATAAAGTATCAAAGACTCTTTGTTTTATGCAATTCAATAGATTCCTAGTGCCAAGAGAGTATAGATGAGGTTGTTGCAATGAATATAGTGCATGATGTGGTGATACAAGCTATTTTAAAGATCTTTAAGTGTGAATGAGTTATTATAGTGAAAAATAGGGCCTCGTTAGGAGGAAATGAGGAGATGACCTCATTATTCAGTAGTAAAGTTGCAAATACTTGTAGGAAATACTTGTCATCATCAAAGAGTTATTGTTTAATGAAATTCAACAGATTTCTAGTGCCAAAAGACTATAGATGTGGTTGTTGCCATGAATATAATGCCTGTTGTGGTCATACAAGCTATTTTCAAGGTATTTAAGTGTGAGTGAGTTATTACAACAAAAAGTGGAGCCTTGTGTGGAAGAAATGAAAAGTCGGTCTCATTTTTCTGTAATTAAGTGTCAAATACTTGTGAGAAGTTCTATAAATCATCAAAGACTCTTTGTTTAAAGTAATTCAATAGATTCCTAGTCCCAAGAGAGTACATATGTGGTTGTTGTAATGAATATAGTGCATGATGTGGTCATACAAGCTATTTTCAAGATCTTTAAGTGTGATTGAGTTATTACAACAAAAAGTGGAGCCTTGTTTGGAAGAAATCATGAGACATTCTTGTTTTTGAGTAATTAAGTATCAAATACTTGTGAGAAATGCTAAAAATCATTAAAGTCTCTTTGTTTAATGCAATTCAACAAATTCCTAGACCCAAGAGAGTATAGATGATGTTGTTACAATGAATATTGGGCATGATGTGGTCATATAAGCTATTTTCGAGATCTTTAAGTGTGAATGAGCTATTACAATGAAAAATGGAGCCTTGTTAGGAGGAAATGAAGAGATAATCTCATTATTCAGTAATAAAGTAGCAAATACTTGTAGGAAATGCTAGTCATCATCAAAGAGTTCTTGTTTAATGAAATTCATAGGATTGCTAGTCCTAAGAGAGTGTAGATGTGGTTGTTGCCATGAATATAATGCCCGTTGTGGTCATACAAGCTATTTTCATGATATTTAAGTGTGGATGAGTTATTACAATGAAAAGTGGAGCCTTGTTTGGAAGAAATGCAGAGACGGTCCCATTTTTCAATATTTAAGTATCAAATACGTGTGAGAAATTCTAGAAATCATCAAAGACTCTTTGATTTATGCAATTCAACAGATTCCTACTTCCAAGAGAGTATAAATGTGGTTCTTGCAATGAATATGGTGCATTTTGTGGTCATACAAGCTTTTTTCCAAATCTTTAAGTGTGAATGAGTTATTACAATGAAAAGTTGAGCCTTGTTAGGAAGAAATGAAAAGATGACCTCTTTATTTAGTAATAAAGTGACAAATACTTGTAGTAAATGCTAGTCATCATGAAGGAGTTCTTGTTTAATGAAATTCAACAGATTGCTAGGCCCAACATAGTGTAAATGTGGTTGCTGCCATAAATATAGTGCCTATTGTGGTCATACAAGCTATTTTCAAGATATTTAAGTGTGAATAACTTATTACAACAAAAAATGGAGCCTTGTTAGGAGGAAATGAAGAGACTGACTCATTTTTGAGTAATTAAGCATCAAATACTTGTGAGAAATGCATTAAATCATCAAAGACTCTTCGTTTAATGCAATTTAACAAATTCCTAGTCCTAGGAGAGTATGGATGAGGTTGTTGCAAAGAATATAGTGAATGATGGGGTCGTACAAGCCATTTTCAAGACGTTTACATGCAAATGAGTTATTACAACGAAAAATGGAGCCTTGTTAGGAGGAAATGAAGAGACTAACTCATTTTTTAGTAATTAAGCATCAAATACTTGTGAGAAATGCTATAAATCATCAAAGACTCTTCGTTTAATGCAATTTAACAAATTCGTAGTCCTAAGAGAGTATGAATGAGGTTGTTGCAAAGAATATAGTGAATGATGGGGTCGTACAAGCTATTTTCAAGACGTTTACATGCGAATGAGTTATTACAACATAAAATGGAGCCTTGTTAGGAGGAAATGAAGAGACTGACTCATTTTTGAGTGATTAAGCATCAAATACTTGTGAGAAATGCTATAAATCATCAAAGACTCTTCGTTTAATGCAATTTAACAAATTCCTAGTCCTAGGAGAGTATGGATGAGGTTGTTGCAAAGAATATAGTGAATGATGGGGTCGTACAAGCCATTTTCAAGACATTTACATGCGAATGAGTTATTACAACGAAAAATGGAGCCTTGTTAGGAGGAAATGAAGAGACTGACTCATTTTTGAGTAATTAAGCATCAAATACTTGTGAGAAATGCTAAAAATCATCAAAGACTCTTTGTTTAATGCAACTCAACATATTCCTAGCCCCCAAAGGTGTATAGATGTGGTTGTTGCAATGAATATAGTGAATGATGTGGTCATATAAGCTGTTTTCAAGATCTTTAAGTGGGAATGAGTCATTACAACGAAAAATGGAGCCTTGTTAGGAAGAAATGGAGAGATGGTCTCATTTTTGAGTAGTTAAGCATCAAATACTTATGAGAAACACTATAAATCATCAAAGACTCTGTGTTTAATGCAATTTAACAGATTCCTAACCCCAAGGGTGTATAGATGTGGTTGTTGCAATGAATATAGTGAATGATGTGGTCATACAAGTTGTTTTCAAGATCTTTAAGTGTGAATGAGACATTACAACGAAAAGTGGAGGGTTGCTTGGAGCAAATGAGGAGACGGTCGCATTTTCGAGTAATTAAGTATGAAATTGTTGTGAGAAATGTCAGAAATCATCAAAGACTTTTTGTTTAATGCAATTCAACAGATTCCTACTCCTGAGGGTGTATAGATGTGGTTGTTGCAATTAATATAGCGAATGATGTGGTCATACAAGCTGTTTTCAAGATCTTTTAGTACGAATGAGTCATTACAACGAAAAGTGGAGCCTTGTTAGGAAGAAATGAAGAGACGACCTCATTTTTTAGTAATTCAGCATCAAATACTTGTGAGAAATGCTAGAAATCATCAAAGACTCTTTGTTTAATGCAATTCAATAGATTCCTAGACCCAAGACAAAATAGATGAGGTTGTTGCAATGAATACAGTGCATGGTGGGGTCATGAAGCTATTTTCAAGATCTTCATTTGTGAATAAGTTATTACAATGAAAAGTGGAGAGTTGTTTGGTGGAAATGAAGAGACGGACTCATTTTTGAGTAATTAAGCATCAAATACTTGTGAGAAATGCTATAAATCATTAAAGGCTCCTTGGTTAATGCAATTTAACAAATTATTAATCCCAAGGGAGTATAGATGAGGTTGTTGCAAAGAATATAGTGAATGATGGGGTCATACAAGCTATTTTCAAGATGTTTACGTGCGAATGAGTTATTACAACGAAAAATGGCGCCTTGTTAGGAGGAAATGAAGAGACGAACTCATTTTTGAGTAATTAAGCATTAAATATTTGTGAGAAATGCTATAAATCATCAAAGGCTCTTTGGTTAACGCAATTTAACAAATTATGAATCCCAAGAGAGTATAGATGAGGTTGTTGCAAAGAATATAGTGAATGGTGGGGTCATACAAGCTATTTTCAAGATGTTTACGTGCAAATGAGTTATTACAACAAAAAATGGAGCCTTGTTAGGAGGAAATGAAGAGACTGACTCATTTTTGAGTAATTAAGCCTCAAATACTTGTGAGAAATGCTATAAATCATCAAAGACTCTTTGTTTAATGCAATTTAACAAATTCCTAGTCCTAAGAGAGTATGAATGAGGTTGTTGCAAAGAATATAGTGAATGATGGGGTCGTACAAGCTATTTTCAAGACGTTTACATGCGAATGAGGTATTACAACGAAAAATGGAGCCTTGTTAGGAGGAAATGAAGAGACTGACTCATTTTTGAGTAATTAAGCATCAAATACTTGTGAGAAATGCTATAAATCATCAAAGACTCTTTGTTTAATGCAATTTTACAAATTCCTAGTGCCAAGGGAGTATAGATGAGGTTGTTGCAAAGAATATAGTGCATGATGGGGTCGTACAAGCTATTTTCAAGACGTTTATGTGGAATGAGTTATTAGAATGAAATGTGGAGAGTTGTTTGGAAGAAATGAAGAGACAGTCTCATTTTTTAGTAATTAATCATCAAATACTTGTGAGAAATGCTAGAAATCATCAACGAAAAGTGGAGCCTTATTAGGAGGAAATGAAGAGACAATCTCATTTTTTAGTAATTATGCATCAAATACTTGTGAGAAATGCTATAAATCATCAAGGACTCGTTGTTTCATGCAATTCAACCAATTCCTAGTCCCAAGGGTTTATAGATGTGGTTGTTTCAATGAATATAGTGAATGATGTGGTCATACAAGCTGTTTTCAAGATCTTTAAGTGTGAATGAGTCATTACAACGAAAGTGGAGCCTTGTTTGGAAGAAATGAAGAGACGATCTCATTTTTAAGTAATTAAGCATCAAATACTTGTGAGAAATGGTAGAAATCATCAAAGACTCCTTGTTTAATGCAATTGAACATATTCCTTGTCCCAAGAGAGTATAGAGTTGATTGCTGCAATGAATATAGTGCATGATGTGCTCATACAAGGTCATAGCTTGGTGGCAACAGGAGAAACAAACTCACCAATCTATTGGCAAGGCTTTAATCACTTTATGGTGAAAGATGGAGGACAAGATTTGAAAGTATTTCCTTCCCAAAGGATACAAAGGAGAGCTTTACTAAAGGTACCAAAATCTAAGGCAAGGTACGCAATCAGTGGACTAATACACAAATGAGTTCAATGAATTGGTGATTCACAACAATATTCAAGATCTAGAAGAGGCACTTGTGAGCAAGTATTTGAATGGTCTTTAACTTCATATCCAAGATTCCTTAAAAGTCCTTGACATTTGGGATTTGGGAGATGCACATCAACAGGCACTTAAAGTGGAGCGTTCTCACTTTTAGGAGGCCACAAACCTTTAGTTTGCCAAACCAACCAACGAGGAGTACCACCGACACTACCAAAGTCATTGCAATTTTGGCACAGCCCAATAGTTAGCTCCCTACTTAACCAAATCTTTCAAAGCAACCAAGTACACCTAGTACACATTATTCTTGTGGGGAGATTGGTCATCATGCTATCAATTGTTGATTCAATAAAAATTGACCAGTCAACAAAGCTTTCTTCATGGATAATGAGTCCAATGATGATAAGGAAGAGCCACACAAAGAAAAGTTGAAAGATGATGAAGTTGCAGCAGAAGATGAACAAATTGTACATGTTGATTCTAGTGAGCTTCTCATGGTAAGAAGGATTTTCTTCACTCCTAAAGATGACATTAAAGATAGTTGGTTGCACACCAATATTTTTCAATCAGCTTACACCATTTTGGGGAAGGTATGTCAATTGATTGTTGACTCCAATTGTTGTGAAAATGTAATTTCTAAAGTAGCAGCATGTAAGCTAAAATTGGAGTTAAAGGTGAACCTGACACCTTCAGTGAACTCTATTTTAGCAAAATATGGTGTGCTGTTCTACCTATGAATGCTAGTTATATTATTCTTGGTCGACTATGGCAATTTGATAGGAAGACTATCCATGATGGCTATCAGAATACTTATTCTTTTGAGTATAATGGAAAGAAGATTACTCTAGCACCTAGTAAGGAACCTCTCAAGACTCCTTTTGTTGAGAATTCCTTATTTTTGACTTTGTTAACAATGAAAGATGTGAAGTGCACCATGAAGGGCATTAGTATCATATATATTTTGCTTAGCAAAACTGATATGGTTGTATCTTCTAAGCCTCATCAAGTGCAGCCTCTTTTGGAAGAATTTCACAATGTCTTTCCAAATGACTTACCACTAGGTCTTTCTCCTATGAGAGACATTCAACATCAAATTGATTTTATGCCCAGAACTTCACTACCTAATCTAACTCATTACCGAATAAGTCTAGTGGAACATAAAGAATGGCACTAAGAAAAATGGAGAGCCTCAATCCATGTGTCATTCTGGCCGTCTTAGTGCCTAAGAAAAATGGCACTAAGAGAATGTGTGTTAACAATTGGGTGATCAACAAGATCACCATTGAATACCGGTTTCTAATTCCTCATTTGATGATCTTTTTGATCAACTCTCTAGTGTGACTATCTTCTCAAAGCTGGATTTAAAGAGTGGATATCACCAAATCAAAATTAACCCCAAAGATGAATGGAAGACTGCATTTGAAACCAAAGATTGACTATTTAAGTAGCTACTTAGGCCATTCAAGTTATCTAATTCATTGTCCACATTTATATGTTTATGACTTAGGTTTTAAACTCATTTCTTGGGAAGTTTGTTGTGGTTTATTTTGATGATATTTTGATTTTTAGTAAGTCAACTAATGAGCACCTACAACATCATTGAGCAATATTACAAGTGTTAAGGCAAGAATGCTTGTATGCAACCCCAAACAAATGCTATTTCATGATGCCACAAATCTTATTCTTGGGATTTAATATTTCAAAAGAAGGAATTTCAATTGATGATGCTAAAATCAAGGTGATTAGAGAATGATCAGCTCTAACAAATGTGCACGAAATTCGAAGTTTCCATGGTCTTACTTCTTTTTATTGGCAATTCATTATGCATTTTTGCATTATTACAGCCCTGCTCACCTTTTGCATGAAGAAAGGAGTTTTTGAGTGGACAAGTGAAGCCCATGAAAGCTTCAAACACATCAAAGAAAAATTGAGCACGACCTTAGTTCTCACATTGCCTAATTGTGATTTTGTTTTTGAGGTGCATTGTGATATATTAGGTATCACTTCGAAGGAGTTTTAACCCAAGGCGGCTAACCCATTGCCTTCTTTAGTGAGAAATTGAATGGTGCAAAACTTCATTATAGCACTTATGATTTGGAATTTTATGCACTACTTTGCACACTTGAGCATCTGAGGCAATATCTTATTCATCGGGAATTTATTTTGTACACTAATCATAAAGCTTTCAAGTATATTTTAAGGCAACAAAAACTCAATTTCAAGCATGCCAAATAGGCTAAATATAGTCAAGAATTCTCATTCATTATCAAGCATAAGGTGGGAGTTCAAAATCAGGTTGCTGATGCTCTTAGTCAAAAAAAGAACTTACTACATACTATGCATTCTATTGTTCTTAGATTTGATCCTTTTTAGGAGTTGTATCAAGAAGATCCTTACTTTTGAAGATTATTTTTGACACGCAACAAAAGAAGCTTAGTAATTTTACTTTATGCAATGACTTCCATTTCAAGGGAAATCATCTATGTGTGCTAGATTGCTCTCTTTGACAAAGGGTAAATGATGAAATAATAATGGACACTTTTAGTGTGACAAGACTATGCAACTTGTTTCAACCAAGTATTTTTTGCCATATCTAAAACATGATGTATATTAGCATGTGATGAGGTGTTGACATTGCCAAGTAGGAAAAGGGTAAGCTACTAATGTTGGTCCGTATTTGCCCTTGCTGATACCACAAGCTCCTTGAGAAGAAATATCTATGGACTTTGTCCTTGGACTACTATATATGCTCAGAGGTATGAATTCAATATTTGCGGTTATTGGTAGGTTTTCAAAGATGGCACATTTTATTCCTTGTTGTGGAACTATGGATGCCTCATGAATTACTAACTTATTTTTCAAAAAAGTCTACAAATTGCATGACATTCTTAAGACTATTACTTCTGATCATAATGCAGAGTTCCTTAGTCACTTTTGGCAACAACTATGGAAGAATATTGGTACTAAATTACAATATAATACTACCTTTCACCCATAAACAAATGGACAAAGTAAAGTTGTCAATAAGTCCTTGGGAAATTTATTGAGGACTTTGATTGATGATAACCCTTGCTTTTGGGAGACACAATTGTCACTTAGGGAATTTGCTTATAATTGTTTGGTGAACTATACTACTGGATACATTCCTTTTATGATTGTAAATGGGCATCAACCAAAGACTACTCTTGATCTTGTACCAATTCCTTTTGCTGAAAAATCCATCAATAAGGTGGATGATATTATTTCTCAAATGAGGATAGTCCATAGAAAAGTGCGTTGAAGTTTGGTGAGTAAGGCTGAGTCTTATAAAAGTGATGTCAACAAACGACAATGTGAAATTCTCTTTGAACCTGGAGTTTTGTTTGGGCTTATTTACCACCAATGTCATCCCATTGGAAGCTATAACAAGCTTAGTGATCAAAAGTTTGGACAACTCAAAGGTCTTGAGTGCATTAGTCCTAATATGTATTGACTAAAGCTTCCTTCTTAGATAAAGATACATGACATATTCAATGTATGTCATTTAACAACTTATATGGGTGAGTCTTCTAATAATGATGATTCAAATTCAAAGATGAATTCTTTTAAAGAAAGGGGGTATAATGCAGCCTGCATCACCATATCTCTCCCCAACACACCCTCACCTGCAAGCTCCATAATGTTCACTCAACTAATAAGATTAACACACATTCAAGCTCATCAATTTTCTCAACAAGTCCATAACCAATAAGATTCTCATCGTCAACTTTGTCATTTCTTATACATTGAAAATATCATGTTTTGATAATCTTTCTTTATTAGCTCCTAAATTCTAGGCTTGCTATGAGTCTTTTCATTATCTTTTATTTTACTTTAAAAGGCAATCAATATTATCTAAAAAACAAACTTGATTGAATGAATGAAATTGCCTTAGGCATTCTTTTAAACCTCGAAGAGTTCATACCCATGAAAACCTAGAAATGTTTTCACTCCATCCCTTAAGAGTCAAAGCTTTCCAAAGTCTACATCCTTAGAGAATTGTAGCCATCAATCTAGAATAACTGAAGCCCCACCAACCTCATTAGAATCCTAAAAGAGCAACCATTAAAGTCCTTTCTCATTTTCACATTTTAACTAGTTTTGTAATGTTCACTTCTTCCCCAAATTGATAACTTTGCAACGCTTATCTGTAAAAGCTCAAAACACAAAAGTTGTAGATCTATAAGTCCTTGCTCATTTCCAATTAGAATCACTTCATTCTAACTTATCAATTAAGAGAGAAGACCATTTTCCTAATGACACATAGAATTGAAATTTCTACAAGCCACTTTCTCTTTCTTTTTTTTTTTAATTATTTTTTACTTAATCGCTAAGCCTTTGGCTACATCACAAAGTTCTAGAACTACTTATGGAAGACTTTATGGGGTAAATTAGGTACTAAATTAGTGTTTTGAACTACTTGTCATCTAGAAACAAATGGGCAAATTGAGGTAGTTAATTGAACTCTTTCTACTTTATTATGTGTAATTATTCAAATACATTTGAAAATATGGGAAGATTGTTGGGCATATGTAGAGTTTGCATATAATAGGAGTGTTCATTCTACTACTAGCTTCTTTCATGTGAAATCATGTATGGTTTTAATCCTTTGACTCCTTTGGATTTGATGCCTTTGCTTATTAAAAAGGATGCTAACTTAAATGTTGAACATAAGGATAAAAAGGTGAAGAAGTTGTATGAGAAGATGCGACAACAAATTGCAAAATGAATTGAGTAATATACATCTCATACCAACAAAAGGCGAAATAAGGTGGTTCTTAAGCCTGGTGATTGGATTTGGGTGCATATGCGCAAGGAAAGGTTCCTAACTCAGAGGCACTCAAAGCTGTAACCTAGAGGATGGTCCATTTCAAGTAATGGCATGAATTAATGATAATGCCTATAAGCTAGAGCTTCCCAATGAGTACATATAAGTACAACATTTAATATTTTTTATCTTTTTCTTTTTGATACATATGTTGATTCAAAGACGAATCCTTCCAAGGAAAGAAGGAATGATGAGATCCATGGAGGAGTCGATGCATGGAGGGATTCTACAAATCTATTGAGCATTTACAAGGGGTCAATGACACATTCAAGGGTTAAAAAAATGAAATAAGCACTAAATGGGCTGATTGAGGATATTTAGGCCAACCAAGTAACAAAAGGTGTGAATTTGAGCTTAAAAGAGGACCAAAACTTTATTAATATGAATATAATGCTTAATGAGATAAGGTTAAGTAATAAAATTCACTCTTAAGTAGGAGTTGTTATAAAGTAGGAGTTTGTTATAAAATAAGACTATTCTTATATTTTAGGAGTATATCATTGTCTCTACCTTTAGTGTTTTAGGGTTATTATTTTAATTTATAAATAAGCTTAATTTCGTTATTAAAAAGTGAACGATTATGTGAATTGACAACTGAGAATTTTGTCCTTCGATTTTTTTAAAGATTAAAGAACTTATGAAGAACTAACTCTTCTTATGGCATTCAACCTAACTTATCATTCCCAAATTCATCCTTTTTTAGAGTGTGGCATCCATATCTTTCTTTATACCTTAAGTTCGTATTGTTTTAAACATTGGGTCTTGGGTTTGCATGATTAAAATCTAATTTATCTTTCTTGCATTCTTGTTTGATTCCTTGTGTGTGTTGGGTCCCTAATACATTTCTTTTGGAGTCCACATTAATGGAGGGCTTTTGAGGATCCATTGAGCATTTACAAAGGGACAATGACATATTCAAGGGCTAAAAAAATGAAAGAAGAATTAATGGGCTGATTAAGGATATTTGGGCCAACAAAGTAACAAATGACATAAATTCACTTTTGAAAAAGGACTAAGGCTTCATTAATATGATTGAAGTACTTAATGAGTTAAGGTTAAGTAATAAAATCCACCCCTATGTTAGAGTTTGTAATAAAATAGGAGTTTATTATAAAATAAGAGTTTAGAATAAAATAAAAATATTTCTATGTTTTAGGAGCATATCATTATTTCTACTTTTAGGGTTGTTAGGTTGTTATTTCAACGTATAAATAGGATTAATTTCATTGTTAAAGAGCAGATGATTATATGAATTAAAAAGTGAGAATTTTCTCTTTTAATTCTTTTAAGAACCAAAGAACTTATCAAGAATTAACTCTCCTTATGACATACAACACAACTTATCACCCCTAAATTCATTCTTTTTTGGACTATGGAGTTCATATCCGTCTTTATACATTAAATTCATGTTCCTTAAAATATTAGGTCTAGGGTTTGCATTATTGAAATCTAATTTAGCTTTTTTGGGTTCTTATTTGATTCCTTGTGTGTGTTAGGCCCCTAAGAAATGTCCTATGGAGTTAGGTATTAAACTAGTGTTTTCAATTACTTGCCATCTACAAACAAAAAAATATCTTTCTACTTTGTTGCATGCTATTATTCGAATGAATTTGAAAATGTGTAAAGATTATTTGTTGCATGTAGGGTCTGCACATAATATGAATGTTTATTTTGCTACTAGTTGCTCTCTATTTGAAATTATGTATGGTTTTAATCCTATGACTTCTTTGGATTTGATGCTTTTTCCTATTGATGAGTATACTATGTTAGATGGTGAACCTAAGGCTAAAATGGTGAAAAAGTTGCATGACTATTAAGCTAGATTTCATTGTTAAAGAGTAGACAATTATCTAAATTGAAAAGTGAGAATTTTCTCCTTTGATTCTTTTAAGAACTAAAAAATTTATCAAGAACTAACTTTTCTTGTGGCGTTCAACCCAAATTACCACTCCTAAATTTATTCTTTTCTAGATTGTGGCATCTATATCTTTCTTTATACTTTAAATACATGTTCTTTTAAACATTGAGTCTAAGGTTTGCATGATTGAAATCTGATTTAACTTTCTTGGGTTCTTGTTTGATTCCTTGTTTTTATTGGGTCCTTAAGCCTTATCTTTTGGAATTCATATCAAGTTGGCAATAGAAAGTAAGATAAATAGACATTAGAAGAGTAATACTTTATTTGTCAAGTGGTGTAGTGTTATTATATCTAATAGACTAATTAGCTAAATTATTAAATTTTCTTAGAAGTTACTTACATTAAAAGTGAGTATTAATTTCAATATATAAAAAGAATAATTAAACTTCATATTAATATCAAATTGAATTCTAATTAGTGTTTTCTAACAAAATATCCCAAACTTATGCATTACAAAAGTCTAACATTAGTATATCATGAATCCCATGTTTAAGGCCTAGGAATCACTTTTGGTAACTTTTTATATCCTTGTTTATATGGAGACATACTATTAGCCCATCATGAAACTTTGTTTTAATGGCTCAAATCTCTCAAGGAGACAAAGGAGCTTCAAAGGCAAATTGAGGAGCTTATAGCAAAAGGCTATGTGAGGGAAAGCATAAGTCCATGTGTAGTTCTAGTATTGCTTGTGCCTATGAAAGATGGAACATAAAGGATGTGCATTGACTGTGAAGCAATCAATAAAATCATTGTAAAGTATTATCATCCCATACTAACCATGAATCTTTGAAACACTTGAAGAGATTTTGTATTTATTATTATTGATAAGTTTTCAAAGATGGCATCCTTCATCTTATGTCATAAAACTAACAATACAAACAACACAACAAAATTGTTCTTTAAAGAGGCAATACACTTGCATGTCATGCCTCGAAGTATTATTGTAGACCAGAATACAAAGTTTCGAAGTTACTTCTAGAAAACTTTGTAGGGTAAGTTAATTACTAAATTGTTGTCCTCAACTACCTACCATCCATAGGCAAATAGGCAAACCATTGTAGTTAATTAAACTCTTTCTACTTTTTTGCATGTTATTATTCACATGAATTTGAAAATGTGGGAAGATTGTTTACCACATGTAGAGTTTGTATATAATATAAGTGTTCATTCTACTACTACTTCATTTCCATTTAAAATTGGGTATGATTTTAAACCTTTGACTCCTTTAGATTTGATGGCTTTACTTGTTAATAAGTATGTTAACTTAGATGGCAAACAAAAGATAGAAATGGTAAAGAAGTGGTTGAGAAGGTGTGACAACAAATTATACAACAAATTAAGCAATATGCATCTCATGCCAACAAAAGGTGCAAGAAAGTGGTGTTTGAACTTGGTGATTAGGTTTGGGCACATATGCATAAGGAAAGGTTATTGTCTCAAAGGCATTCAAAGTTATAATATAAAAGGGATGGTCCATTTCAAACAGTGGCATGGATTAATAATAATGCCTATAAGTTGGACTTTCTTAGTGAGTACAATATGAGTGCAACATTTAATATTGCTAATCTTTCTCCTTTTGATATAGATGAGGGGGGGAATGATGAGATTCATGGAGATGTCAATGCATAAAGGGCTTATAAAGGTCCATTGAGCATTCAAGAATGGCCAATGATACGTTCTAGAGCTAAAAGAATGAAAGAGGCACTTAACAAGATAATTAAAGACATTTGGGCTAAGAAAGCTAATTCAAGCTTGAAGGGCAACAAAGTATATCTTAATATGAGTCAATGCTTTATTAATTGTATAAGTATGCTAGATGGCTTAAGTTAAGTGATTGTAAAGTGTTAAAGCAATAAAGTAATGAAATTAGTGAGTTAGACCTATTGCAAAGTCCAAAAATTGAAGGACTAGGAGTGGACTGGTAATAAAATTAGTTTGCCACTAAAAAGTTGGACCAACATTGGTCATGAGCTAGTTGGTGAACTAGTTTGATGTTAAACACATGGCTTTATGAATCTAATCGACCAAACCCTAATTCATTTGCTAGTAGCTTATTTAGGAAGTTTTTCTTATTTTGTAGGGTTATGGTTGCTACTTTAGCCTATAAATAGGCTTGATTTCATTGTTAAAAGGTATAGATCATTGGTGAAGAAAAAGTGAGAATTTTCTCTTTTTGTTCTTCATCAAATTTTTCATATTTATTAAGATTATTGTCTTATGGTATTCTAACCCTACTTATCACTCTCAATCCCTTCTTTTTAGAGTATGACATTCATATCTTTCTTTATACCTTTGATTCATGTTCCTTTAAATATTGGGCATATGTTTGTACCTTAGATTTGTGTTCCTTTGAACATTAAGTTAAGATGTTACTTTTGTTAAATCTAATTTAACTTTCTTAGGGTTCTAAATTCCTTATTTTGCTTATGGGTTTCCTTATGCTCTTTGGGGTTCACATCATCTCCCTACTATTCTCTATAACTTTTTTTATTGTTTTGTTTCATAAGTTAGTCTATCATAAATTGAGGGGAGTCATTTATATAAGAGTGGCTTTAAGGCCTTTAAACTACCCTCAATTATACTTGATTTCCACTTAATTGCCCACTTCTATTATGATGTTTATTGGGTTATTTCAAATCAATTAACCAATCATGGGTATAAACCTAAACCCTTAAACCAACACTATTCATGTAAGAAAATGATGAGATTGATAAAGGAGTCAATGTATGAAGGGCTTCTAAGGATCCATTGAGCATTTGAGGAGGGCTAATGACATGTCCAAGAGTTTAAAGGATGAAAGAGGCACCTAATGGGCTAATTGAAGATGTTTGAGCCAAAAAAGCTAATTCAAGCTTTAGGGTGGGAAAGTCTACCTTAATGCAAATCAAGACTTTATTAAGTATGTTATATAGGCATGTATGTTAAGTGACCAAAAGGATTTTTACAACAATCCCTAAAACAAAATAAAATAAAATAAGAGTAGATTTGTTGTCAAACTATTTAGGAAGTTTGTTTTTATCTCTAGTTTTTTAATTCAACCAATAAATAAACTTAATTTCATTGTTAAAAGAAGCATAATATTAGGTAAAATAAAAAGTGATAATTTTCTCCTTTAGTTTTTTCAAGAACTAAAGAACATATTAAGACTCAACTCTTCTTATACCATTTAACCCTAATCATCACTCTTGAGTCTTTTTTTTTTTTTTTTTGGAATGTAACATCCATATCCTTATGCCATACCATTGGTTTGGCTTTTTAAAGCTTAGAGTGAAGGTCATTTACATCTTATAAATATAATTTGCCTTTCCTTGGGTTTTATAAATGATTGCATTATAATGGGTTTCTTAGCTCTATCTAATGGGGTTCACATCAATTGATATCAAAGCTTGATTCTAAATTAGGTTAGATTAGTTAATTCTTCAATTTGTTGTCTTAAGTTTTATTCATTTCTTATTTGGTTCATTTATTAAGTGCATTACCACTAAAATGCTCTAATTTGCCTATTTGCAATCTATCTTGATTTTTATGTTTAAGTACATAACCATCAAAAAGTGTTGTTTTCAATTCTATTTGTTGTCTTTAAGTGTTCTATTGGTGTTTTTATGTTTAGATATTGAATTAACAAGAAAAAGCTAAAATAGTTTGGTCAAACTAGTTACAATAATAACCTAGTTTTTTGACTCAACTCTTATTCTACCATCTATTTTCTTATTCTATCATCCAAGTTTGTCCTCTAAGTTTAACTCTTTAATTTTTTTTTCTTTTAATCTAGTTTATTAAATTTGTTTTCCTTAGGGTTCCATTTTCATTTTCTATCAATTTGTTTTCCATTAATTTAATTCTACCTCATTTACTTTATTTTGTAAGATTGGTTTATTCAAGATTAATCCTCTTGATTTAGTTTGTTTAGTTCTTTAAATAGTTAAGGGGGAAAAGTGTGGATACAAACATTTCATGATCATTTTCTATGAATGACATTATGAAACAGAAGCATTAGCCTTAACAATAAGAAATGAAGTGGCAGTCTTTTATTTCAAGCAATGAACCATCCAAACCATGTAAGAAAATCTAATCAAGATAACTTGCTCCAGTCTATGCTAGACTTCAATTAATTCAAACTACCAAAGGTGTATTGACATGTTTGTTGCAACGAAGGTAATACTTGATGCAAACACAAAAGTTAATTTGATGATTGTTTTGCATGATGAGTCCTAGCAACAAAAGGAGAAGCTTTGTTAGAAAGAATAGAGACATACTTGTTATAATGACATACTTGTCACAAGTCAATGTAATGTTTGGTATAAATACAAAAGTTAATTTATCTTTTAGGAATTTAATACAATCATTGCAAGAAATGCTAATTAAAATCAACAACTCATCTGGAGATGCAATTTAATGGATTTAAAGGGTGATAGGGGTAAGGACATGTTTGACGTAATAAGTATAATGTTTAATGTATACAAAAAAAGTTAATATCATAAGCATTTTGTGTGAATGATTCCCTATAACAAAAGTCATAGCCATATTAGCAAGAAATGAAGTGATAGTCTAATCTTTTAGGGAACAAACCAATCAAACTATGTAAGAAAAGGTAATCAAGATCAATAACTTTATTATTTAATATAATTTAATGAATTTAGACTACTAAAGGTGTAAGGAAGTGTCTGTTATATTAAATGTAATCTTTGTTGTAGATAAAAAGTTAATTTTATGATTATTTAGTATAAATGACACGTTTCAAAACAAGGAGAAGCCTTGTTAGTAAGAATTGATGTGACAGTGTCATCCATTAGGAATTAAACCATCCAATCACTATAAGAAAAGTGAATTAAGATCAATGGCTACTTTGTTTGATAAATTCAATGAATTCAAAGTACCTAGGTGTAAGGACATGCTTGTTGCAAATGAATATAATGTTTAGGGTGGACACAAAAGTTGATTTTATATTCATTTTATGTGAGTAAGTCCTTCCCATGAAAAAAGATGCCTTGTTAGCAAGAAAGTAAGTGATAATCTCATACTTTAAGAATTGAACTATTGAATCCTTTTAAACAAACTAATGAAATTTCTTTATTTAATGAAATTCAATAGATTCAAAATACAAAAGGTGTAATGACTTGCTTGTCACAAATGACTGTAATGTTGTAGTATACACAAAAATTGGTGTCATGTTCATTTTTTGTGAATGCAAAATACAACAGATGTAATGACTTGCTTGTCACAAATGACTATAATGTTTGTAATAAACACAAAAATTGGAGTCATATTCATTTTGTCTAAATGAGTCCTTAGGAGAAATCATATTAGCTAGGAAGTAAATAACTATCTCATCCTTTAAGAATTGAACTACTCAATCTTTATAAGAAAAGTTAATCAAACTCATTTATTTGATGAAATTCAAATGATTTAAAGGATCAATGGTAAAAGAATGTGTCTATCACAAAGAATATAATATTTAGTGTGAACATAAAAGTTAATTACATGATAATCTTGTGTGAATGATATTGTAAAATGAAAAGACAAACCTTAATAGCAAGAAATGAAACGATGATCTCCTATTTCAGGCATTGAAGCATCCAAACAATGTAAAAAAATGTAATTCCGATAATTGACTTTAATGTATGATAGATTTCTATTAATTCAAACTATCAAACATGTATTGGCATGCTTGTTTTTATAAATGTAATTTTTGGTATATATATATATAAGTTAATTTTAGGGTAATTTTATGTGATGAGTCATTACAATAAAAGTAGAAGTTTTGTTGCAAGGAATGAAGTAAAGGTCTCATCTTTCAACAATTGAACTGCTCAATTTCATAGCCTAGGAACTTGGATCCTTGTCTTCAGACTGATCAGAAATTGCCACATTAGTGGGTTGGTTCGGAAATGGTGCATGCTGTGTCTTAGGAGTAGATATTAAACAATTTCTAACCTGCTGAGTAATCAAATTCAGATGTATGTAGAGAAGCAAAGGAAGTTTCACATGCTTTGGTAAAGTTGTAGATTAATTGTTGATGAGGCAATATGGCAGGGAGATATCCCTTCGTGTATTTCTATTTTCATTGAATAGGATTGCTATAATTTATATAGAACGAACATTTCTAAAATAATATATATCTGTATCAAATATATGTATTAGACATGATATTTTTACTGTATAATATTATTTGAACATGTGTCTCATGCTTTAAAACATATTTGACAAAAACATATGCCTACACCTACTGTCACGCACCATGTAATTCTGCCCAAAGTCGAGCTATTTAAAGAGGCTTATTCCAGCCACCACTCCCAATTCTAAAACATGGTGGAAACCTCTAGAATCTTGTAGATAACTCCTTTATCTTCTTGTAGGATGTAGAGTTTGCTAGAATACTCTAGAAGGAGGATAGCAACCGTTAGATCAAATAGATCTTGGCCCTCCATTGAGGAGGTGAACAACTATATATAGCCTTAGGAACTTCATTTGTAGACACCAAGAAATCAAGTATCAATATAGTATTCTCCAAGTTCTCCATATCTCTTGTCTACTTTGTGTGCTTCTTTCTATCTTTTGCTAGCAGCATTCTAGCTCTCAGAGAAGGCTGAACTAGCATTCCAGTCCAGCGAATTGCTAGTGCTGAACGGGTTGTTGGGTGATCAAGACCAAGTCTGTGACAAGTGGTATCAGAGCCTAGGTTCTACAAGCAGCAAGCACACTTGGTTGATAAGGATGGCTGGTCCACACAGTGAGACTACCCACGTGGTTGACGAAGCGAAGAAGCAACCAAAGAGAGGGAGATCAAAGTCGAGGGACGTCTTGGAAGACACCAATGCAAGGCTCGCAAAGGTGGAGCTTGCCATGGCTGATGAGCAGGAGAAGTTTGAGGTAGTAGACCAACGCATCAACGAGCTCGAGAAGGAGAATGAAGAGTTTCGTGAGGAGTTGCAAGGTGCCTTAAACCAGGCCATGTCAAGGTGTCTAGGCCAAGTGAAGACCTTGGAGGAATCCCTCCATCGTGAGGTTAGGACGTTGAAGGAAGAGCTCGAGAGAGTCTCCAACGAGTTGAAGGAGACCAAGGATGAGCTAGTCCTTTGTAAAAAGGCAATTGCTCAAAGTGGGAGCATCGCCTTGCCAACGGTAGTCACAGCTCCTTCAAATGTGGATGTCCCAAGACCCAAGGCATATAATGGGTCGAGGAACGCGAAGGAGGTTGATAATTTTCTGTGGAGCTTGGAGCAATACTTCAAGGCACTTGGCGTCACGGAGGATACCAAGAAGATTGATAATGCTGCCTTATACCTCGTGGATACCGCAATGGTATGGTGGAGAAGGAGGTATGGCGATATTGAAAGAGGAACTTGCATCATTAATACATGGGACGAGTTCAAGAAAAAGCTTAAGCGGCAATTCTATCCGGAGAACGCCGAGGAAGAGGTGAGAGCGAAGCTAAGGCGTCTTCAACAAAGGGGAAGCATATGAGAGTACGTGAAGGAATTCTCGCCATGGTGTTCAAGATCCAAAGACATGGTGTTCAAGATCTCGCCACTGCTATTTCCATTGCCGAATCACTAATCGAGTTCCGGAAGTCCGAAAAGCCCAAGTCTCGAAAGGACAAGGCCAGCAAGGGAAAGAGTGGGGAAGAGAGTTCCTCGAACAAAGGGCGTTTTCACAAGTTTAACGCGCCTAAGGAAGGGAGGAACACCAAGGAGGGTCAAAGCAGCAACAGGCCTCCTCTCAAGTGCTACTTTTGCGACGGGCTGCACAAAGCAAGGGATTGCCAAAAGAAAGCCAAGCTTTCTGCCCTAGTTGAAGAAAGAGAGGAGTAGCAGCAATGTGAGGAGACGAGGATGGGATCCTTACAAATCTTCAATGCCATCAAAGCCAAGGTTGAAGTGCCCAAGGCTGAGAAGAAAGGACGGTTATACATGGAAACCAAGGTGAGTAACCAAGTGGTTAAAGCCTTAGTAGATACCGGAGCTTCCAACAGCTTCCTTCAAGAAGAGGAAGCAAGGCGATTGGGCGTCAAATACAGCAAGGAGCAAGGATGGCTCAAGGTCATAAATTCAGAGCCAAAGTCAATTTTTGGCGTTGCTCATGGCATAGAGGTACGTATGGGTGAATGGTGTGGTCTTGTAGACTTTTCTATTGTGCCAATGGATGATTATCCAATTGTTCTTGGTATGGAGTTTATGGACTGCGTTAAGGCCGTGCCTATCCCCTTTGCCAACACAATGTGCATCTTGGAGGAGGGCAATACATGCATGGTGCCCTTGGCTAGGGAGACTAGCCTTCAATCTAGGCAAATTTCGGCCATGCAACTCTCGAAAGGTGTCAAGAAGTCGCAACCCACCTTTCTTGTATCCTTGAAGGATGGAAAGGATATGCCCCCATCAAATGTCCTACCGAAGCAAGTCTCTCACATCCTGGAGGAGTTTAAGGACGTGATGCCTCCGGAATTGCCAAAGAAGCTCTCACTTAAACATGAGGTGGACCACAAGATAGAATTGGTCCCTGGTGCAAGACCACTTGCTGCGGTGCCTTACCGAATGGCACCCCCGGAGTTAGAGGAACTCAGGAGACAACTTAAGGAGCTGTTGGATGCGGGCTACATTCAACCATCAAAGGCTCCGTATGGTGCACCGGTGCTTTTCCAAAAGAAGCACGACGAGTCACTTCGGTTGTGCGTTGACTATCGGGCGCTCAACAAAATAATCGTGAAGAACAAATATCCCGTTCCATTGATAGCTGATTTGTTCGATCAGCTAGATGAAGCGCGGTGGTTCATGAAGTTGGATTTGAGATCGGGATATTACCAAGTGAGGATTACAGAAGGAGATGAGCCAAACACCACTTGTGTTACGAGGTATGGCTCCTTTAAGTTCTTGGTTATGCCCTTTGGACTTACTAATGCTCTTACCACATTCTGCACTCTTATGAATTGAGTCTTCAAGTCTTTTTTGGATAAATTTGTCGTAGTGTATTTGGATGGTATCGTTGTCTATAGTAAGACATTGAACGAGCATATTGAACATCTACGACAAGTTTTCCAAGTACTAAGAGAGCACGAGCTATACATGAAGAGGGAGAAATGTGCATTTGCTCAACGAGAGGTCACATTCTTAGGGCACATCATTGGCATAGGCAAACTATGGATGGACAAGTCCAAGGTGCAAGCCATCCATGATTGGGAGCCACCAAAGAAAGTGACTGAGGTACGATCCTTCTTAGGCCTCATTAATTATTACAGAAGATTTATGAAGGGCTACTCCTCTATTGTAACTCCACTCACTGATTTATTGAAAAAGAATAGACCATGGAGTTGGGATGCTAAATGTCAAAGAGCATTTGATGTGCTCAAACAAGCAGTAGTTGGCGAGCCAGTGTTGGCTCTCCCCGATCACACCAAACCATATGAGGTACAGACCGATGCTTTGGATTTTGCAATCGGTGGTGTGTTAATGCAAGAGAGGCATCTCATCGTGTATGAGAGTCGCAAGCTAAACAAAATCGAGCGCCGCTATACAGTCCAAGAGAAAGAGATGACTGTAGTGGTGCATTGCCTACAAACGTGGAGGCATTATTTGTTGGGGTCCAAGTTCATCGTGAAGATGAACAACATTGCCATGAGTTACTTCCTCAATCAAAAGAAGTTGACGCCTAAGCAAGTGAGGTGGCAAGTGTTCTTGGCGGAATTCGACTTTGTGATGGAGTATAAGCCGGGCAAGGCTAACTTGGTGGCTAATGCATTGAGTAGAAAGGCCGAACTAGCTGCCATCACAAGTCCAGACTTCCCATTGGTCAAACAAGTGAAGGAAGGATTATAGCATGACCCACAAGCCAAGAGTTTGAAGGAATTGGCAAGTAGTGGGAAGATACGCCGGTTCTGGCTTACAGATGGATTGCTCACTACCAAGGACAATAGAGTTTACGTGCCAAAGTGGCAAGGATTGAGGAAGGCGATCATTAAGGAGTGCCATGACTCGAAATGGGCAGGACATCTAGGTAAATGTCGCATGTTGGCACTTGTAGAGCGAGCATATTATTGGCCACAGATGCGAGACGACATTAAGCTCTACGTAAAAACATGTCTAGTATGCCAACAAGAAAAGGTGGAGCAACACCAACCGTCGGGATTACTGAAACCCCTACCTATTCCGGAGAAGCCATGGGAGAGTGTTTCGATGGATTTCATCACATGTCTACCGAAGTCGGATGGATGTGCCAACATCATGGTAGTGGTAGACAGATTCAGCAAGTATGGTGTGTTCATCCCCGTACCCTTAAAGTTTACAACTGAGGATGCAGCACGCCTATTCTTCAAGTATGTGGTGAAATACTGGGGTATCCCCAAAACAATTGTTAGCGACCGAGACACTTGCTTCACCGGGAGATTCTGGATGGAGCTATTCAAGTTAATGGGGTCTGAACTCAACTTCTCCATAAGCTTTCATCCCCAAACTGACGGCCAAACCGAGAGGGTGAATGCCTTGTTGGAGCTATTCTTAAGGCATTACGTAAGTGCCAACCAGAGTGATTGGGCTAAGTTGCTTGACATAGCCCAATTTTCGTACAATCTACAAAAAAGTGAGTCAACTGGAGCTAGTCCGTCTGAAGTTGCTACGGGACTACAACCATCGACTCCACACACATTGGCGGTTGGCTACAAAGGGCCTAGTCCTGCTGCATTCAAGTTTGCCAAGGGTTGGCATGAGAAGTCCGACATGGCACGGGCACACTTGGCCAAGGCTACCAAGCGCATGAAGAAATGGGCCAATACTAAGAGGAGACACTTGGAGTTTGAGGAAGGAGATTTGGTGATGGTGAAACTTCTTCCCCATCAAAGTCGAAGGTTTGCCAAGGTGCATAAGGGTCTAGTAAGGCATTACGAGGGACCCTTTCCAGTGGAGAAAAGGATTGGCAAGCTAACTTACCGATTAACTCTACCATCACACCTGGAGATGCATCCAGTTTTCCACGTTAGCTTGCTAAAACCTTATCATCCGGATAAGGAGGAGCCAAGCAGGGGCAAGTCGAAGAGGGCCCCTACAACCATAACGGCCATGCCAGATTGCAACGTGGAGGAAATATTGGCGCATCGTGTCATTCCAAGTAGAGGCAACCATCCAAGTTATGTTGAGTACTTTGTTAAATGGAAAGGATTGCCTGATAGCGAGGCAAGTTGGGAACACGAGCTGACCTTCTGGAGCAACGTCGATGTGATCGAGGCTTACAAGAAGGATGCAACGAGGGCGTCGCTAAATTGAGTGGAGGAGAATGTCACGCACCGCGTAATTCTGTCCAAAATCGAGCTATTTAAATAGGCTTATTCCAGCCACCACTCCCAATTCTAGAACATGGTGGAAGCCTCTAGAATCTTGTAGATAACTCCCTTATCTTCTTGTATGATGTAGAGTTTGCTAGAATACTCTAGAAGGAGGATAGCGACCATTAGATCAAATAGATCTTGGCCCTCCATTGAGAAGGTGAACAACTATATATAGCCTTAGGAACTTTATTTGTAGACACCAAGAAATCAGGTATTAATATAGTATTCTCCAAGTTCTCCATATCTCTTGTCTATTTTGTGTACTTTTTTCTATTTTTTGCTAGCAGCATTCTAGTTCTCGGAGAAGGCTGAACTAACATTCCAGTCCAGCAAATTGCTAGTGCTGCACGAGTCGTTGGGTGATCAAGACTAAGTCCGTGACATTACTCGACAGAAGGTTAAAAAACTTTTTTTCGCTTTCAACGTTTATGGATTGGATTCAGTAAGCATCATGACAAAATCAAAATGAAGGAGAGACGCTTTGGTTACTGGCGAGCACCTCCAAAGGCGATCCTTTCAAATTTCAGGTTGTTTCCTAGATTGAAGTAGCCTACAGCTAGAATTCCTGAAGTACCAAAAGTGTGCAGAGCCAGATGACTAAGAAATTAGTTTGTGCTTGAGTTGAAGTTTTTTGGTTATAAAGCTAGAGGTTGCTTCTTTGGTTTCCTTTAAAATGAAGGTAAGTAATACGAAGACCCTGCTACTTTGTCTGATTCAAAAGGTGAATGACCCCCCCCCCCAAATTAATCGTAGTGGGTGGAGTGCTTGTGATAAGCTGCCTTGGATATGAGTTTTACCTAAAAACAAATAAGGCAAAGTTGGGTATTTGACGAACATCTTCCTATCATTAGAAAGAAATTGATGTTCGATATAGGGTTTTGGATAAAGTTGCTCATTTTCTCTCAATTTATAGAGAGCAGATATAATGATATTAAAAAAAAATGGAAGAAAGGATACATAGACGGATGTCTATAATATTCCTCTTTTTGTTTAGAGAACCATATATATCTATCTATCTTTCATTTTTTTTCTATGAATCAAGTGTTTCGACTTCGTTTTCGGTTTCCCCGAAGCCCCAAATGGATTGGATCGTTTCTATAAAGGAAATGAACGCAGAGCCTGTTCTAAATGCTTTTCTGATCTGGAAGTTCTTGTAATATGATACTGCTTTCCCTCCCTCTATTCTTGATTTGCAAATCTGCCCCTCTAACGTAGGTCGGCGTCGGCGGGCACTGAAGGAAGAAACTAAAGAGAAGACTGCTTCCTCTTAGGTCTTTTTACAGTGCAACGCGGTAAAGGGCCCTCTTTTTGTCATCCTTTCAGCTTTTCGGATTTTTTAAATTGAACAAAATGTATAGCTAGGACCTCCAAATCATGTTTGAGCCTATGATCAAACCAAATCCCCTATTTGAATAAGCCTGGAAAGAATGCCTGCCAAGTTCAGGTAAGGGAATGCTTCCCCCAACCATTAAAGGAAAGGATCGACAAAAGAAGGAACATACGACGGGGGAAGGAAAAAGTTTCAGAGATCAAGATTTTATTTATTTTTCCATCGAAAATGAAGAAGGCTGAGGATGGTCTATGGTGAGTGTTATATGAAAGGAAAAAGCCTTCTCGACCACGGTGGCATGATTGTCGGAATTTATCCTCTTTTCGATCGATTGGGATAACAGCCTTCAGATTTTATCTACCCTTTATTTAGTAATAAAGAATTCCGGCTCAGCCCGAGAAAATGCTGGCAAAAACAGAAAGGAATGGGTCCACGTAGCTGCTGCACCCGCCCCTTTCTTCGTAGGCAGCAGGTTCGACATCCACAAGAAAAGATGGAATCTACTTTAGATAAACCCGTCTCTACTATACAACGTGTAGAATGGTTGAGAGCAGCCCTTTTGTGGATATATAATCCAAGTCGAGATTGGAGTGACGAGAACAGCCGTTGATGGAAAACGACTTTAACGTTCAGCTCAGAGGGCACTCTTTCCGTTGAAAATTCCTCATTTCCTTTCATGTGAATTCACTAGAGGTGAATTCAAAACTTGTTGGGCCTTTTCTATTCCATCTCTCAAGGTCTGAAGAAAACCCCTCCCCCCTTCGGACTCCATATCTGTTTTGGCTCTATATATGTGGGCACCTGATGTCTAGGAGGGTTCACCCACCATAGTTACAGCATTCCTTTCAATTCGGCCTAAAATTTCTGTTTCTACTAATATTTCACGTCTTTCTATTTATGGTTCCTATGGAGATACATTGCAACAAATCTTTTTTTTCTCCAGCATTGTATCACGGGCCTAATAGATTTAACGCTTCTCACATCAAGTGGCCTTGAGAATTCCTCCCAAGCAACCTTTCTCATATACAATTCACAAGAATCTTTCGAGAGAGTAACTCTAGAGAGAGAAGCTTTATAAGTGTATTTCTTTTTAAATTGGGTGATACAAATGAGGGGGAGGAGGTACCATTTTATACAAGTATTAGACAAATCACAACCATTAGATCCCCATTGATCTGATGGTAGATATCACATCCTTTCAACTTCCATCTACCCATATTTATTTGTATTTATTATATGGACACATTCCAACATATTACCCTTCCCTAGGAGCCTTCTAGAATACACAAGAAAACCTTAGGAGTAAAGGACTATGATATTCTCCCCCACCTAACCAGCGATGCCCTCATCACTTCTTAGGCATGATAGGTGTCAATCTTCTTCTTGAACTACCAAAGAGTTTTTGCAAGTTCCTAACTAACTTCACTCTTTATAAGACCCTTCCATTGGACAAGTATTCACGCCTCGGCAGACAATCCCACTTCCGTATGACCCAATTCGCCACTATGGATTCAATTAAACTAGGCTCCATTTTAGATAGGGTTTTGGTCTTAATCAAGATGGATCAGGGGCACGTCAGAACAGTTGGTGGCTTCTTAGTCTCATCCAAGAGTCTACTTTCTTTGTACTGCTTTTTTCTTTTAAAAAAAGAAAGAAGGGGGTCGATTTAGACGAGAAGGACCCAGATTGAGGGTAGTCACAGCATGCACCACTTAGAGATACCACCCCAAAGCCAAGTCACTAAGGTATCTCCTACTACAGGTATGGCACTATCTTGGACCTATCTAAATATTAGATTATGGGGTGGTATCACACAAAATGACCCTTCGTAGCAACATATCAACCCCTTGTGCACATCCTTGTACCAGAGAATGACGTGTAGTTTGGTTAGCACCAAGTCCCCGACTTGGAACTCCACATGTCGTCACTTTTTATCAGCTCACTTCTTCATGCACTTGGAGGTTTTATGTAGACATACCCTTGCCAAGTCCACTTGTTCTTGCCAATCCTTGGCAAACTTGTATGCAGGTGGGTTATTTCCCTGATAGCCCGATGCAACCATGTTTGGAGTCTGTGGTTGTTGCCCATTCACAACCTTAAATGGACTCTGGTCAGTATACTTGCTCCGCTGCAAATTGTAGGAGAATTGGGCTACATTGATCAACTTTGCCCAATTTGTTTGTGTTGTGCTCACATAGTGCCGAAGATAAATCTCCAACAGTGCATTGACCCGCTCAGTTTAACCGTCAGCTTAAGGGTGTAGGCTCGTAAAGAGATTTAGCTCCAACCCCAGCAACTTGAATAATTTAGACTAGAAACACCCTATGAATTGAGCGTCATGATCACTTACGATCATTTGTGGGACTCCCTAGTACTTCACCATGTGCTTCATGAAATGTCACATACTAGGAGAACCTATCCACCATGACTATAAGAGTTTGACACCCTTCAAACTTTGGCAAGTTCACTATGAAGTCCATGGAAACACTCTCTCATGGATGAGTTGGGATAGGAAATGGCTCCAAGAGGCTTGGCAACGAACATTGTTCAAGTTTGTCTTGTTGGCAAACAAGATATGTCTTTACATAAACTTCAACGTCATCTCAAATCTAAGGCTAGTAATATTGATCTTCAACGAGGACTAAGGTGCAGTGGATCCCTAGATGACCGGGCCACTTTGAATTGTGGCACTTATGCAACACCTCTTTCCTTAGCTTCCCATAGAGTGGCACGTATAGTCGTCGCCCTCTAGTGTAAAGAAGATCATCCTCACACCAAAATTGTCAAGTCTTGCCTTATCACGCATACTCAATATGGGCTTAAGTCTTTTTATCGTGCTTAAACTCCTCCCTAATGTAGTCGATCCATAGGCAGTTTGGTCGACTCACCATGTTGGCTAACTTCATCTTCCGACTAAGAGCATCGGCTACAGAGTTAGTCTTTACTAGCTAGAAAATCCTACCACCAAACTTGCTTCAAACTCAACTTCTTCTAGGTTTAAAAATAACTCGTGATCACATTGTCCATCCTTACAATGAACTTAGACCCCAGGAGATAATGTCTCCATGTTTGTAGGCAATAGACCACTATGGTCATCTCCTTCTCTTAAATGGTATATTGTCGCTCGGTATTGTTCAACCTTTGTGACTCATATGCCACCGGATGTCCTTCCTGCATAAGAACACCCCTAATAGTATAATCTGATGTGTCAGTCTTTAGCTTAAAAGGCTTAATGTGATATGGCAATACCAATATCAGCTTCTTGGTCATAGCTTACTTCAACCGATCAAATGCCTTTTGGCATCAATCTGTCCACTCCTACGACTTCTCCTTCTTTAACATATCCATGAGTGGCATGGTGATGTTTGAGTAGTTTCGAATGAAATGCCAATAGTAGTTAATGAGGCCAAAGAATGACCTCAACTCCATCACTTTCATCGGTGGCTCCCATTCAACGATAACTCGGATCTTCGCCCCATCCATTTGTACTCGTCCACCTCGAACAATGTGCCTTAAGAATGGAACTTCCTTTTGAGCAAATGTACATTTCTCACACTTGACATATAAGTTATTCTTGTGTAAGACTTGGAAGACCTATCTTAAATGCTCGATATGCTCCTTGAGCATCTAGTTATACACTACAATATCATCAAGATAAACCATTACAAATTGACCTAGGAACGCATGCAATACCTTGTTTATGAGAGTGCAAAATGTGGCTAGAGCATTGGTCAAGCCAAATGGCATGACAAGGAACTCATACGACCCATAATGCGTCATGCACGTTGTCTTCGACTCTTCTCTTTCGGCAATTTGAACCTGCTAGTAACCCGATCAGAGATCAAGCTTGGTGAACCACTAAGCTCCACCAAGTTAATCGAAGAGATCTGCAATGAGTGAGATCGAGTACTTGTTCTTGATAATTAGTTTGTTTAACACCTGGTAATCTATGCACATATATAGTGACTTGTCATGCTTCTTTTGGAACAAGACAGGAGTACCGAACAAAACCTTAGATGGTCGAATGTACCTAGCATCGAGTAGCTCCTTTAGTTGTTTCCTCAGTTCTTCCAATTTAGAGGGTGCCATGCGATACGACGTCATGGCGGGCAGTCGAGCATCAGGCATTAACTCGATCCGATAATCCACTTCTCTATGAGGTGAAAGCTTTTTAGGCAACTTAGGAGGTATCACATCTTTAAACAAATCAAGGACTTAGTTCACTACTGTTGGGACTTCGATCCTTTTGCCCTTACTATCCTTGGTCCTTAAGGTTGCTAAGATGGTCATCTCACCCTTCTTTGCTCCTTTGGTGAGTTGCATTGCCAAAATCATCTTCTGATCATGGTCTGACTTACGATGGATTGGAATCACGCATTGGCACTATTTGTCTAGCACACAAATACACTCGGTAAAGGGCAATATAATTGCATGGATTCTATCTAGAAATTTTAACCTAATGACATGGTCATAATCGTCAAGGAGAATTACCTCAAGGGTCTCCTGGCTTCTCTATTGCCCAATCTGTAGCTCCACGTCCCTAGCAATCCTAACAATAGGGACCTCCTGAGAGTTAATAGTCTTGAGCCACCCGGCTCCTTTCTCAACCTATAGGTTAAGTTTCTTCGTAGTTTCTTTTGATATGAAGAGATCGGATGCCCAATGTCCACGGGCATACTCATCATGGTTTCTCCGATCTTCAAATCTGCAAACATAAGTCTCTTTAACTCTTTTGCCTTCTTGGACTTGAATGAGTTAAGGATTTGCAATAAACCTAGTTGCACCTCCTCTTTTGGCTCATGTTCTTTGCAGAGGGCAGCCAACTTGGCCTTGTTTGGACAATCTTGTGCCATGTGTGGACCATCACAAAAAAAGCACTTGTAGGTACATACCTTCTTATGTCCTCCATCGCTCTATTCTGCATGAGTTTTGGGAGGGCCAGCCAGTGGTCAACCTCCATTCGGATGATTGAATTTGCCTCAATCTCTCCCACCATTGGCCTTATCCTTTAAACAAGAATCTGATTGAGAGATGGAAGGCACCTTGTACTCCATGAAACATTCAGCCACCATAATGGCCGTTATAAGGTCTCTTACATGGAACTGCTTCAACTCTTGTTTGGTCCATGGCTTGAGACCACTCATGAATTGCTGGTACACCTCTGCCCAAGACGCTTTAGTTCCTCACAAGCTTCTTCGTTTACAACGGCCGGAACTCCTTGACGAATCTATCCCACGTCATGATAGGATCTCCACACCTATCATCTGACTGACGATGCCACCACAACAATGTATTATCAACTAAGTACATAGATGCAGTGTTTACCCATAATTGGCTGTCATTGATCCTCATAGCTTGGAAGTATCGCTGCATGTACCATAAGAAGTTGTCCACATCCTTGGCCACCTGCGAGCCCCTAAACTCCTTTGGCTTAAGTGCATCCGTATGTGGTCCTTGCATGGTGATCACCCCATTCACATGTGTTACCTCTAATTTCGTAAGCTTTCCCTTGAGCTTCGCTATTTCTACGTACATAACCACCATCATGGCCTCCAAAGACTCGCCCCACTGATGGAGTTCTTCCCTCAAGGTCCTCAGCAACTCGCCTTAAAGTTCTCCCATGCCGACTTTGAGCTCTTGCATCTCGACCACGAGCTCTTCTCTCTCAGTATCTACTCCTTTAACATATTAGGTTAGGTCATCGATCAATCCTTGGAAATTAGTGACGAATGATTCAATCTTCATCACACAATGCTCCAAATCCCCCGTAGGATCTCTCAAACTCGAAACAACATTCTTCTTTCCCTTGGCAGCACCTTTCTCGGCCTTCCTCTCACGATCGTCGCGGTCACCACCCATGATGAGCGCCTTATCAGAACATGGATCAGCCATTGCATTTCGAACAAATCAACTTTGATACCACTTGTCACAAGCCTAATGAATTTAGCGCTCCACACCCGTACAACCTTGAGAATTCCTCCCAAGCAACCTTTCTTACACACGGCTCACAAGAACCTTTCGAGAGAGTAACTCTAGAAAGAGAAGCTTTATAAGTGTATTTCCCTTTAAATTGGGTGATACAAATAAGGAGGAGGAGGTCTTTTTTTATACAAGTATTGGACAAGTTACAACTGTTACATCCTTTCTTCATCTAATGGTGGATATCACACCCCTTTAACTTCCATCTACCTATATTTATTTGTATTTATTACATGAACACATTCCAACATATTGTCCTTGCCTAGGAGCCTTCTAAAATACACAACTCTTCTAGAATACACAAGAAAACCCTAGAAGTAAAGGACCGTGACAATTGCATCTATGATTTTAGGAGCACTGGCCGTTGTGGCTCAAACAACTCTTCTAGAATACACAAGAAAACCCTAGAAGTAAAGGACCGTGACAATTGCATCTATGATTTTAGGAGCACTGGCCGTTGTGGCTCAAACAAAAGTAAAAGGATGTCTAGTTCATGTGGAACCATAATAGGAATTCAATCACTACTAATTGGTATATTTATTTATGCATTAATGATGATAGATGCATTCGCCATAATTTCAACATTACAAAAGCCCTATGTAAAATATATAGCAAAATTGGCCACTTTAGCCAAAACGAATCCTATTTTGGCTATTACCTTCTCCATTACTATGTTCTGATACATAGGAATACCCACGTTAGTCCACTTTTGTAGCAAATTCTATTTGTTCTTCATGAATTTGGATTATGGAGCTTACTTTCTATCCCCAGTGGGACTAGTGACAAACATTATAGGCCATTGAGTGGCCGAAAGGTTGACACGAGTAAGTCAATTTGGGGGACCGAAAGCAGTTCGTGCGTCAGACATGTAGCTTACCAAATCAGTTGCAACACGGATGGAAATGCATGCCATGAAAGATAGGGTTTAGTCTGATACATCAGCATCTACACTCTACACCTTATACGAGTCCATAATCAACACACGAGTTGAACCTTGGTTTGATGAATTGAAGTTGGCCTTAAGTGACTGCGTGCAATGGTATACTGAGTTGCTCCCTGCTGGTTGTTGGAACAATGTGAGTTGGGCCGTGCCTCAATTCAGAAAGATGGAGGGCCCAAAAGTCTAAATAAAGGGTTAAAATTTAACGATCTCATTTGGGGCGGAAAACGAATCGACATCTTGATTTGAAAATATCTCTTCTCTCCCCAGAGACAAAAAAAAAAAAAGAAAAAAAAGAAAATATCAATTTTATTTTATTTGTGAAATAATGGCGAAGTTCATCCGAACTATCCAATGAATAAAGATAAGAACAAAAGCACCAATAGCGCGTGAAGTGCATCCAAAATGGACACCAAGAAAAATCAGTGTGGAGAAGTCGCTGAGCTCATTCCCTTTGCTTCCTGGCCCAAAGTAGTGCAGTCTTTCTTTGTCAAATCAAGGATTTGGGGCTACACTACTTAACTATATAAAGCAAACCCTTTTTCTTCAGTGATATTTATGAATAGAAAGATGGATCCATCCATTCATCTTATCAGATTTAGATTTCCATAAAAAGAATCGATTTCATTTGACATTCGATTCAAAGAATTGCGCTTAGCACCCCCAAAGCACTGGAGTGATCTAGTAGCCGGGAAGGGACCAAGAAGTTGTGACTACTACACCACACTACATTTGGCTCTACACATGTACAAATCCGAACCTTTCTAGTGCCTGGCAGAGCTAAACGGCTTCAATCTTTATTCCTTATCCCTATCTTCGTCCGCCCTAAAGAGGCCGTTACTTATTCAGGGAAGAAAGTAGAGCCTCGAGAAGCGCTCTTAAGAGGAAGATCCTTGGCCCCTCTCCATTCTCTACAGGTTCCAAACCTTTGTTCAACATGGGTGACAAGGATTGAGCACGAGGATAAGAAAGCAAGCTCGCCTTCCCTTTTGATCATTTTTATATAGGGGATGGAGAAAGTGGATAAAACAAAATAGACTAGCATTTCTCATCGAACAATACGGGAAAAGAAATCATATTGGAACGTTCCTAATCCAACCCCTGACCTTCACAGAGCTGTGTATTGTAAGTGATTTGAACCTACCTGGAGCGAGGTCCCCCATAGGGACAAGTGAAGTTGGCGAGTCTTATGATGGGCAACTCTCTCCTGCGGTTCAAAGAGTACCTTCGGTGTTAGTTAGTACCCCCTTGGCTTCGATGGGGACTCTTTCACTCTATTCTATTATATACGCTTAGCGGAAAGATTTCTTTTTTTCATTTTTTATACACCTAAGGCATGGATTCATTTTTGATACAAACTGCTACTTATGAGTGGACTTTAATGGATAAATGACACCTTTGTATGATGGAACTCAATGCATTCATAGTGCCAAAGGTCTAAGGTCAAGGCTTCTCACAAAGAATATAATTTATGGTGTGGGCACAAAACTTAATATCACGATCATATTATATGAGTGACCTTGTCCAAGGAAAGGAAAATCCATATTAGTAAGAAATGAAGTGACAATCTTATATTTTAAGCAACAAATCATTCAATAATTGTAAGAAAAGGTAATAAAGATCAATGTATCCTATGCTTGATGGACTTCAATACAATCAGACTACAAAAGGTGTATTTCACATTGATTTTTTTGTGACTAATGCTTTTTAATGAAAGTACAAGTCTTATTAGTAAGAATTTAAGTGATGGTCTCTTCTTCTAGAAAATTAACCATTCATACAATATGACAATAGCTAATCAAGATCAATGACTCCTATGTTTGATGAATTTCAATGGATTTAAACTACCAAAGATGTACTGGAGTGGTTGTCACAAGAAATATAATGGTTGGCACATACACAAAGTCAATTGCTTGATCTTTTTATGGGATTGACTCCTTCCATAGTATAAAGAAGTCTTATTAGCAAAAAAATGAAGTGGCTGCTTCATCTTTCAAGTAATAACCATTTTATCCAAGTAAGAAATGCTAATTGAGATCCAAGACTTCAATGTTTGATGGACTTAAATAGATTTAGCCTACCAAACGTGTATTTATATGTTTGTCATACTGAATATAATGTTTGGTATAAATTCAAATGTTAATTTTATGATCATTTTGTGCAAGTGAGTTTTTAGAACAAAGGAGAAGATTTGTTAGCAAGAAATGAATTGATAGTCTTATGTTTAAGATAACAAACTATTCAATCCAAGACAAAAAGTGCTAATCAAGGTCAATTACAAAAAGTGTATTGACATGCTTGTCGTAATGAATATAATGTTTGGTGACAATAGCATTCATTGAAAATTAAAGCATTCAAACCCTGTAAGAAAAGTTAATCAAGATTAATGACTCTTTTATTTGATTAATTCAAGCAATAAGTGATTCTTTCTTAGAAAAGAAATCTAATTAATAGTAATAGCTCATTTATTTGAAGGATTTAAATGGATTTGGACAACCTAAGGGAGAAATCCTATGATCAAGTAATGAAAAGGAGTTCAATGATTATCTCATAGTAAAGAGAACTAATAAAGAGTAATAGATATTTTGTCAGATTAAGCGAATGACTCCATGGAATGAAAAGATAAACTTATTAGCTACAAAAGAAAGTGTTAATCTCATCTTTCAAGCAAACTATGAGACCACCAGTTCATTCGTGCATTCACACAAGAACTCCTGAGAGAATATGGGAATTCTCAATTGCCATTGTTGTCTATATTCTTCTCCTCTTTCTATGTTACTTTTGCTAGTTTAGATTTAAGTTTACCAAGTGCCACCAATGCAGACCATAATGCAATTATGCGTGTTTAACTATGTGTATGGACAAATTAAATGAATAGCACTCAGCAGCTTCATTTATTTACCATGGAGGGCATAACATTTTATTATCATCTTAGAAATTATGGCTTTATGTGGTGTTTGATAGAGTGAAATCCTCGAGAATACTAGAATAGCTTCAATTTTTATCAACGCAAATATCACATATGCACTTATTTAAAATGATCATGGTGTGGTTTCCTTTACTGATTTGTGGTGTCATTACAGAGGTTTGGAGATACTTTTATTTTCATATCTGAAATTTCATTATGTGCATTTCACCAAAAGCTTCAAGTTTTTCAACTTGCATAGATCTAAGTTCAGCATCTAAGGAAAAAGAACTATTTTATTAGTATAATGGAGTCTTCTTTTATACTTTTCCATTTTCTTTGGAATGAACTCCTAGAAAAATGTTTATCTCTTTGTACTTTCAGGGAATCAGTAGCATTGGCAGTGTTGTAGCTGAGATGTTAACAAGGTGTGGCATAAGTTTCCTTTTGTTGTACAATTATGACAAAGTGGAGTTAGCTAACTTGAATAGGCTTTTTTCTGCCCCCTCTTTTATATTTATCAGCTTTTTGTATGTAATATGGATATAAAACTAAAAATTAGAAAGTATTGGTTATAGCAAGTTCCTTTTAGATGTCACTATGATAGATATTGGAAGCTTTTGTGAAAAAATAGATTTTGAATCTTTTGTATTCAATATTAAGGAAAATGTTATCTTCATCATTAACTAATAAACTATATTCACAGGTTGGCATGATAGTGACTAATACTATTGCTCAGACTCTTTCAAATGTAAACCCCAATGTAGTTCATGAGGCAACTGATTTTTATCTATATTTTTTTCCCCTTAACCCAGTAGGGTATAAGTGAGTGGGTTTACTATGAATAAGTTGAGGTTCTTCTCTTTCCCAAAAGATTGATAATTGTCCAAATTTCACATGGCTCATGTTAGGTCAAAAAGTTAACATTCAGCAACAATGTTTGCATATAGCATATTATTACAATTCTGCTAATTTAAAATTTTCACAGCCACTTGTGTGAATTCTTTTGCTAATTTATCCACAAGTTAAAAAAACAAAGGAAGTCTCTACCATGTTCTACCATGGTTTAAGACATTGATAGTAATACCATGAGATATGGATAGGTTAAGACCAAATTAACTTTTTAAAAGTAATAGTCTCCCTAAAGTAGGAATGAAGAAATAATTATTTGTGAAAATTTGGATGATAATTATTTGCAAAATTAAACTCTTCCTTTTTCTTCTTTTTTCCATATTTATAAATAGGGAAGTTTCTTGAGAAAAAATGAATATGTTACTAAAATAGTTGAAAAAGCTTTACCCTTAACTCGGGGTTATAATGAATTTTTTTTTTTTTACTATCCTAGAAGCTTATTAACTCACATCAACAAAAGTATAAATTTCCTTATATTAGGATGGTACAAGTAGTATGAAAACCTATTACCACATTATGTTTAAATAACTTAGCTATTTTCTGTGTTCATGACAAAAGATATAATAGGTTTCATGACTCTTTATTAGGAGTAGGTGAATCCACATTAAGTGATGGACCTATTTGGTTTTCACGTTTTCCAAATTTTACTTTACTTTTGTTAGATCATAATCTGATACATTCATTATGGCTTGATATTAAAACTAAAGGATGTGATATGATGCCTACTTTAAAGAATCTAATTGTTATTTATGGGATATATTATAAGATTATGAATACTACTGTCCCAAGAATCAAAGAAATTCTAGCAAGATATGCAAACAAAGGGATTATGATGTTGTTTTTGACTAATAGATCAAAGGGTAGTGTCTTGGTTCCAAAAACAATTGCTTGGGATCAAATTAAATTACCTAAAAAACGAATTTAAAAAAAAAAATAATTGAACCTATTAAAGAGATGAATCGTCAAATGGAAGAAATAATTGAATACAAAGATGAGGATGTTAAAATTTGATTTGCTCTATTTAAGAAAGGTTAAACTTAGATTCTCAACCTCTTTAGTACTGATTAATGATTTGGAAGGAATTAGAAGAATAAGAGAAACGGTTAACGAACCTTAGTATAAAGTTGACTTTCCTCCTTTAACTTTTACTTTTGTGGTTAATGAACTGCTAGAAACATCCAATTAGACTTCAAGGCCAAGATCTCCTTCTTTGTCTAATATGACATTCCAAGATGAAGACAAGAGTCTTTATATCCTTGAAGTTGTTAATGAGATAGATGAAAAAGTAAAAGAGTTATTTTGCTCTCCAAAAGATACTATAAAAAGAAAATGGTTTTTTATGACCTTTAATGAAGAAGAACAAGAGTTTTGGTGTAAATACCATAAAAGATACATTGCTAAAGTAGTAGATATTTTCACTTAGTTGGAAAAGGTTTATAAAATTAAGAAAAAATCTTTCCTAAATTCTTTTATCCCAAAAGAATATATGGTCTTTAAAAAGGCATATTAGGAATACACTATCAAAAAAGGAAAAAGGATTATTAGTGTTCACCTTCCTGCATTAAATTGAAGTGTAAAAGTAAAAGATAGTGAAGTTATAGGTTCACCATATAAATTGAGCCATCTATTATTTGCAAAATTATACTCTTATACAATAAGGAAATTATATTAATTTTTATCTTTAGTTTATAAGTAATCAGTTTAATAGAGTTGAAGAAAAAATTGAAGAAATATCTTAATAATCCAAAACCTTTGGTTAAACCAAAAATAGAGAAAATGTTTTTATTTGAACTCTTACTATTAGAAGAAGTGTTAGGTGAAAATCTTGAAAATACAAAATTAATAGATGAGATAGTCAAAAGTTAAAAAAACACCTTGTGTAAAAGAGAAAGAAGCCTCAATTCTAAGAAAAGAAGAACGAATTAAAGAAGTAAAAGAAGATAATGAAGATTATGTTGATAAAATAAAAGAGATGTTCTTCTCAGAACAAAATCCTATGTTAAAAGATTCATAACCTTCTTATGAGAACAAAACAATGAATACTAATAAAATGACTTTTAATAAAGTCCTTACAAAATTATACTATCTAAAACTAACTCCGGTCGATTTTTTATTAGAGGAACAATTTAAGTACAATTATGTACAATGTGATGGAAGTAGCATTGTAAAATGGAATCTAGATGGGATGTTTGAATATCAAATCTTCATTCTACTACATTATATGATGATATTTGCCACTACTATAAAATCAAAGCGTAATTTTGACCCTTTGATAGCAAGATTTATAATAAGTGGTTTTACCAGACAACTTAAAAGATGGTGGGATTTTTATTTATCAAAAGAAGCCAAATCTCAAATATTTTTTGCTATAAAAATAAAGTAAGGAATGCAACTTACTGACAATGTTAATACATTATTATATACAATTGCTAATCAATTACTAATCATTTTATTGGTACAACCACTTTATTATTTGATAAGATATATGAGCAACTCATTAATCTAATGTGCCCAAATTTGTCTCATTTTAACTACCCAAATTTGTCTCTTGGTCTTGCATAATAGGCTTCATCAAACTTTTGAGAATTTAGCATTTATCACTAATAGTTGAATTCAAGCTATGCTTCATAATGAAAGATTTATTACTTAACTTTAACCTATTAGTACTCTAATCATATTAATGAAGCCTTAGTCTTCTTTCAAGTTTAAATTCAAGCCATTTGTTACATGGTTGGCTCGAATGTTCTCAATTAGGCTATTTAATACTTATTTCATCTTTTTAGCCCTTAAACATGTCATTGGCCATTTGTGAATTCTCAATGGATATTTAGAAGCCCTCCATACATTGTCTCCTCTATTGATCTCATCACCAAATAACTTTAATAAACCTATTTAAAGCTTTTTGCATTCCTTTTAGCTTTAGCACTTATTATTGGACCTTAATTTAAGTGTAATAAACCACTGTATATGCCAACTTGAAATATTATATTTATTTGTGACAAATAATTCTCCTTTAGCACTCTAAATCCATTGAATTCAATCACACTAAGAAGTTATTGATCACAATTAGCTTCTTATGCAAGGATTGAATAGTTTAATTCTTGAAGGATGAGACAATCATTTGATTTCTTCCTAACAAGGCTTCTCCTTTCATTGCAACGACTTATTGACACAAAATGATTATGAAATTAACTTTTGTATCTACATCAAACGTTGCATTTATTACAACAAGCATGCAAAAATAGCTTGTGTAGTTTGAATCAATTAAAGTACATTGAACAAAAGATTCATTGATTTGGAATAGCTTTTCTTGCTAGGATTAAATTTTCCAATTCATAAATGATGAGATAGTCAATTCATTCCTTTCTAACAAAGCTTTTTGTTTAATTACAAGGACTAATTTCCACAACACAATCATGAAATTAATTTTTGTATCTACATCAAATATTTTATTCATTGCAAAAGCATATCGATACATTTTTCGTAATTTGATTCAATTGATGTCCATCAAATAAAGGAGTGTTTCATCATGACTGGTTTTTCTTACATGGATTGAGAGGTTTGTTGCCTAAAAGGTGTGGTCATCTCTTTATTTCTTTCTAATAAATTTTCTCCTTTTGTTGTATTGTGATAAGAAGCTTAGAGATGATGGATGAAGGGCTTTAGGAGATTCAAGAGATCCATTGCACATTCTAGAAGGTCCAATCATATGAGTTAGATCCAAAAAGATAGGATAAGCACTAAATGGGCTAATAAGGACATTCAAGACAACCAAACTACACATGAAATGAATTCAAACTTAAAGGAGGACCAAGGCCTTATTAATATGATTTGAGTGCTTAAAAAGTTAGGGTTAGGCAATAAAATCCACTTTTAGATAGGACTTTGCTATGAAATTAGAGTTTACTAGCTGTGATTTAATTCCTTTCCAATAAAATAAGAGTGTTCCTACATTTTATAAGTCTCTCATTATCTTTATTTTTAAGCTTGTTATTTCATCTTATAAATAGGTACCTCCTTATAAGCTAATGGGGGCAAATGCTTATGTGAATTAAGAAGTGAAACATTTTCTATTTGGGCTCTTCTTTGAACTTTGAGAACTTATCAAGATTATTATTTTGTGATGTTCTAACCTGATTTATTACTCCCAAATCCATTCTTTTCTAGAGTGTGATGTATATATCCTTTTTTATACCATAGGTTCATATTCCTTTAAACATTGGGTCTGGGTCTTGTATGATTGAAATCTAATTTGACTTTCATGCTATAAAATTAGAGTAAAAAGTACAACTTGCTGATAACATTAATATACTAATTCATACAATTACCAACCATTTAATTATTATAGCTACCATATTGGTAGATAAGACATATGAGCAACTCATTGATTTGAGATGCATGGATTTGTCTCACTTTAGGTAGTATAAAGATGTCTTATTCTTTAAATTTTTTACTAAGGAAGATAGTCAGATTATTTTTTGGAAAGAAAAATTTTTGCCTGGGTTATCTATCTTATTTGTTGAAAGAGTAAAAAATAGGTTAAAATCCTATCATACTAAAGTTATTGATTACTATGGTTATACCTATGAAAAGTTAGCTATTGAGGTGGTAGCTGAATGAGTTAAACTTTACAATGAAATAAACCTGCATAGACAATTACAGAATAAGAAAATTTAAGACAAAAAAAGCCTTAGGAAATTTTTATGAATAAATGGATTATCCACTCACAAAATATCCTAAAAAGAAATCCTTTTAGATTTTCATCTCGTTTCAAGCTAATAAGACTTATCCTTTCATTCATAGGAGTCATTAAAACCAAGGAATCATGAACATAACTTAAATTTTTACACCAATCACACATTTCATTACTAGAAGCATGTTATTACATCTTGAGTAAACCAAATCGTTTTTTCTAGTTCTTTAACCTTAGCCTCATTTTAAGATAGATGAAAATATTTCTCTAGCTATTATATATTTTCTTTTGGATTTGTAATCTTATCAATAAGATCTAATATTTGTAAGGACTAATAAGTTATTACTTTTGCATATCGTGTCTACACCAATTAGTGTATTCATTGTGACAAGCACATCCATGCACCTTTGGTAATCTAAAACAATTAAATTTCATCAAAAGATGACAAAATAAATCATTAATTTTGATTAGCTTTTCTTATAGATATTAAATGGTTCAATTCTTGAATGAAGACACTGTTAGTTCAATTTTTGTTAACAATGCTTTTGATTTCATTGTAAGGACACATTTTGATGAGATTTATGGAGGAGCTGATGCATGAAGGGCTTATAAGGATCTATTGAGCATTCAGAAAGGGCCAATGAAATGTTCAAGGGCTAAAAAGATGAAAAAAGCACTTAACGGATTGATTAAGGATATTTAGGCCAACGAAGTTACAAATGGTGTGAATTCAAACTTAAAAGAGGATTAAGGCTTTATTAATATGGTTGAAATGCTTGATCAGTGAAGGCTAAGTAATAAAATCCACTCTTAAGTAAGAGATTGTTATAAAATAGGAGTTTATAATAAAATAAGAGTGTTTCTATATTTGCAAAGTCTTATCTTATGCATTGATCTTGATTAGATTTTTTTATTGGTATTGAAAGGTTCAATTTTGAAAGAATAAGACAGTTATTTCATTTCTTGCTCAAAAGTTTTCATCTCTCATGTTAAGGACTCATTTGCATAAAATGGTCATGAAATTAACTTTGGCACCATGGATCCATTAAATTTCATTAAATAAAGGAATTATTGATCTTAGTTAGCTTTTCTTGCAATGATTAAATAGTATGAGATTTTAACACCATTTCCTAGTAATAAGGCTTCTTGTTTTGTTGCAAGAACTCATTTAAACAAAATGATCATGAAATTAACTTCTATATCAACACAAAAGAAATTATATTTAATGGGATAAGCAAATTAATACACCTTTTGTAGTTGTAATCAATTGAAGTTTATCAAACATAAGAGTCATTAATCTTGATTAGTTTTTCATATAGGGTTTGAATAGTTCATTGGCCAAAAGATAAGACAATCACTTCATTTCTTGCTAACAAGTCTTCTTCTTTCATTCCATTAATTTATTCACACAAAATGACCATGAAATTTATGTTTACACCAAACATTATATTTATTTGCAATAAGCACATCCTTACACCCTTGGTAATTTGAATCAATTGAATTTTATTCCTGGCAAGTTTTTGTCTTTTAGGTGGAAGCACTTATTAATCACAATGATCATGAAATTAACTTGTGTGTTCACCAAACTTTATATTCATTTGCAATAGCCATGAATTTATAACACTTTGAATTAATTTAATTCCATTAAATTGTCATGATTTGCTTGTTGCATAAGGATGAGACTATTAATTCATTTCTTGCTAACAAGACTTTTCTTTTCATTGCAAGGATGATTCACAAAAATTAATCATGAAATTAGATTTTATTTCAAAAATTATTCTTGACTTTGAATTCTTATGTTCTTTTATTATAATTGTTTATGATTTTATTGTTTGATTGCTAGGATGCATACTAGATATTTATACTTTACAATCTAATGTTAGTTCAAAATCAAGTTTGTAATTGATTAATAATGCTAATACTAAGTAGCAAATAAAAATTGATAACTATGGTTGAGACTTTGTCTAATTTCTATGGAGAATATGGTCTAAAATTGCTAGTTGATGTTTACTAAAGTATGTTCTTATGATTGGATGCTTAATTGATAATGCAATGATATTTCATGCATACCATGATCATGAACATTAATCATAGTAATGAATGAAAAAGCACTTTAAGCATGCATGTTTTGTGGATGGTTTTCATAAGGACTTATATAACCATTGTTGTGGATAGAATAAATGTATCCATTGTGATATGGATTGAGTAGATACAGATCCACCATGATTTGTAGCAAACAAGATATATCCATTGTAGTGTGGACTAAATTAAATACTAATGATCCTACGGTATACCTAATAACAGAAAAAAAATTTGTGCTTGAAAAGAAAATCCCATGATCATCATCATTCTTAAAGCATATTATGCCATAACTCTTCATGAATTAAGTGTGTTAAATGTGTAATGACATGCTTCTCACAAATGAATATAATGTTTCATGTAGACACTAAAGTCAATTTCATGATCTATTTAAGTGAAGGAGTCTTTAGAACAAAAGGAGAAACCTTTTTATCTACAAATAAAATGATGGTTTCATGGTTTAGGAATTGAACCATTCAATACCTATTGGAAAAGCTAATCAATATTAGTAACTCCTTTTTCTTGATGGAATTCATTATATTCATATTACCAAAGCTATAAGGATGTATTTGTCATGTTTGGTTTAAATACAAAAGTTAACACCAAGTAACAAATGGAGAAGACTTATTAGTAAGAAATAAAGCTATGATCTTACTTTTTAGGCAATGAACCATTCAATCAACATATTAAGATTACTAACTCCTATGTTTCATAGAATTCAATTGATTTGGCATTTCTAAGGTGTATTGGTGTGCATGTCATTATGAATATAATGTTTGGTTTAGACACAAATATTAACTTCATAATCATTTTTTATCAATGTGTGTTTGGATAAAAAAGAGAAATCTTGTTAGTAAGAAATCATATTTTAGGAATTAAACCATTCAATTCTTGAAAGGAAAGCTAATAAAGATGACAAAAAGCCTAATTTGACCATTTACATTTTGCAGCCTTTTAATTTTTACCTACAACATTTTTTTTTTGGCCAAATTTAGTCTCTATGTTTTCTTCATCAATGGTTTTGGTCCTTTTCCATTAGTTTATCATTAATTTTGTCACATTAATGTATTACATCATATGCCCAATGTTGACTTAGATGTCATGTTATCATTTTTTATGGGGTGGCAATTTTTAAAAACAATTTGAGAAATTGTGAAAAATTCCAAGAAGATAAGAAAAAAAAAGAATAAATTCAAAAGAAAATATAAATTTTCTTTTTAAAAATTCAAAAATTCAAAAATAAAATTCTTTAAAATATTAAAATATTTTGAAACAATTTAAAATTTCTATAAAATTAAAAAGTCTAAAAAATTTTGAAAATTAAAAGACTCATAAATAAAAACCCACAAACTCAAACTAAAATTAAAAATTCCAAAAATACTTTTTCAAATTTTCAATTTTTAAATTTTATAACTTTTGGAATTTTAATTTTAGTTTTAGTTTTTATTTTTGATTTTTTTAAATTTTGTAATTTTTAATTTTCTAGAAATTTCAATTTTTAAAAATATTTTTAAATTTTATTTTTAGTTTTTGGAATTTTTAAAACATTTTTGTGATCCCTTTTTAAATATATATTTTTTAGATTTCTTTTGTAATTATTTTAAATTTTTTATTTTTTATTTTTTTGAAATTGCCACATCATAAAAAATGAGGTATAATATCCAAATTAGTATTGAAGAACTAATGTAGCATGCTAGTATAAAAAAGTTAATGGCAAATTAATGGAAAAGAAGCAAGACATTTGATAGAGATAACATAGGGGATCAAATATGGTAGAAAAAAAGAAGACATTGTAAGCATATGCATTGAATTCCAAATGCATTGAATTCCACCAAACAAAGGTGTCATTAATATTAATTTGTGTTTCTTGCAAGGATGGAATGGTTCAATTCTTAAAGGATGAGACCATTACTTCATTTCTTGCTAACAAGGCTCCTTATATTGCAATAAGTCATTAAATTAACTTTTGTGTTTACACCTAAAATTACATACATTGTAACAAGCATGTTGATGAGAAGCTTAGAGATGATGCATGAAAGGCTTCAAATGATGAAAGAGGTCCATTGCACGTTCCAAAAGGCCCAATAACATAAGCTAGAGCCAAAAAGATGAAAGAAGCTTTAAATGGGCTAATTAAGGACATTCAAGCAAACCAAGCTACAAATGGTGTGAATTCAAGCTTGAAAGGGAGTTAATGCCTTATTAATATGATTGGAATACTTAACAGGTTAGGACTAAGCAATACCATTCACTCCTAAATAAGAGTTTATCCTAAATAAGTGAGTGTGGCATCCATATCCTTCTTAAATACCCTCAGTTTGTGTTCCTTTGAATGTTGGCTCTATGGTTTGTGTTATTAAAGTTTGATTTAGCTTTCCTAGACATTCTTTGATTCCCTGTGTGCGTTGGGTCCTTAGGCCATGTCCTTTGGAGTTTTTCACATCAGTTGATATCAGAGCCTAGTTCTAAATTAGGTTGGATCAACTAATTCTTCAATTTGCTGCTTTGTGATTTATTTATTTCTATTTAGTTTGACCATTAAGCATATTACCATTCAAACACACTAATCTATTCATTTGCAACCCTTTTCACTTTGCTCATTTGTTTAAGATCATAACCAATAAAAATGCACTAATTTCAATTCCAATTACTGTCTTTAAGTATTCTACTGTTGTTTTCTATTGAAAGAAAGAGAAAAAAAAAAGAAAAAGAGGAACAAAAAAAAGAGTAACAAAATAAAAAAGGCATGAAATTCAAATTATTAATTAAAGTTAAATAGTTTGGTCATATTAGCTATAATAATAACATAGTTTTCTTACTCAACTCTAATTGTACCATCTATTTTCTTGTTATGTAATCAAAGTTTGTCCTATAGGTTTAACCCCCTATCCTAATTTTTGTGAGTTTAGTTCATTAAATTCGTTTGAATTGATATCTTTTTTTCTTTTTCTTTTTTCTTTTACTCTTTATTCTCCAATTAGTTCAATTATACACCATTTATCTTATTCTATTCAAAATCAATCCTCTTAATTTAGCTTATTTAGTTCTTTAAAGAGCTGAAAGAGGAAATTTGAGTGGCAAAAGGCAAGAGTGCAAGTTCATATTAAGAAAATGCCTTAAAAAGTGTAAACATGAGGGAGTGTGACACCATTTCTTTTGAGTGAACACATAAGGGAGCTTTTTGTAAGGTATCTTAATCATTTTGTGCAGAAGTAATACTATGACTTTCAAAGACAAAGGTGTAGCTCAAGAGGGAGTTAGTAACGTGTCTTTCATGATGAAAGCTATACACTAACAATTTGAGCATATGAATACCAAATTTGATGATATGAGGAAGAGGATGGAGGAGCAAGCTAACACAATAGTAGAATTGTCAAAGAGGTATAGGGACTATGAGGCTCTTAATATAAGAAGAGAATTGAGATGAGCTTATGACTATAAAGATGATGTAGAAGATGATGAATTTGACAATCAAATTATTGTGGTTAGAACTACCAACAAAAAAAGGGATTAGAGAGATTTTGGGAGGCAAGACACCTATGATCGTGATTTAGGCAGTATTAAAATGACAATTCCTCCATTCCAAGCTAAGAATGATCCTGATGCATAACTAGAATGGGAGAAGAAGGTTGAATGGGTTTTTGACTACCATAACTTTTTTAAGGAGAAAAAGGTAAAGCTTGTTATCATTGAATTTATTGATAATATTATTATTTGGTGGGATCAACTTATTTTGATTAAGAGAAGGACTCATGAGTGGCCTATTGGTACATGGGAGGAGATAAAGGCCATCATAAGGAGGAGGTTCATCCCTAATCACTATTATAGGGAGTTGCACCAAAGGCTGCAAAGGCTCTCTCAAGACACCAAAAGTGTGGAGGACTACCACAAAGAGATGGAGATTGCCATGATTAAAGTGAATGTAGAAGAAGATAGAGAGGCAACCATGGCTTAATTTCTATAAGGGCTAAATAGAAATATAGCCAATGTGGTTGAGTTGCAACATTACGAGGAATTAAAAGACAAGGTGCATATAGTAATGAAAGTTCAAAGACAACTTAAACAAAATGGTTCCACACAGTTTAGGTAGAATTTGGGTTCTACCTCATCTTAGAAGCTAAATTGGAGTAAAAGGGATGAGAAGGCTGATTGCAAGTTGGGAGTTGAGTTATCCAAGAGCAAGAATGTGGCTTTTAGAAAGGAGGCAAGTAATTCTAATCCCCAATAAAGTAGAAATATAAATTTTTAATGTTTTTAGTATTTGGGAAGGGGTCACATTGCATCTTAATGTCTAAATAAACATGCAATGATCTTGAGAGGTAGTGGTGATGTTAAAACTACAAGTGAATTAAATGATGATTTTATGTCATCATTAGAGGATGAAAGTGATGGAGATGAGTATTTGGTTAATGGAGTAGCTCTCATCATAAGGCAAGCATTAAATGTGCAAATAAAGGAAAAAAATGAGGTTCAACGAGATAACATCTTTAATAAAAGTTGTCTCATCAAAGATAAAGTATGTAGTATGATTATTGATAGTAGGAGTTGCACCAATGTTGCTGGCACAATTATGGTTGAAAAGTTGAATTTTCTAACTATGAAGCATCTTACACCATATAAACTTCAATGGTTGAATGAGAGTGGTGAAATTAGGGTAAATAAACAAGTGCTCATGTAATTTTCTATTGAAAGGTACCATGATGAAGTTTTATATGATGTTGTACCCATGCATGCAGGCCATACTTTATTAGGAAGGTCGTGATAGTTTGATAGGCAAGTTATGCATGATGGCTTCAAAGATTGATATTCCTTTGTAATGAATGAAAGACCCATCACTCTTGTACCATTATCATCTCAACAAGCTTATGAGGATTAGTTAAGGATTAAAAATAAGAGTGAACAAAAAAGAGAGATAGAAAAAAAAAGGGATATTCAAAATAGAAAAAAGAGGAGAAAATGTGAGGATAAAAGAGAGAGAGAGAGAGAAAGAGAGAAACAAAAAGTTTCTATGCAAAAAAGGTGATGTCAAAAGAGCATTTTATGTCAAATAGCCTATGATCATACTTTTGTACAAAGAGGCTTATTTTAACACTAACAAGTTTGACTTTCCTTTGCCAAGTGTTGTTATTTCTTATTTGTAGGAATTTAAAGATGTATTCCCTGACAATATCCCTAATGGATTGCCACTTAAGAGAGGAATTGAGCATCAAAATGATTTTATCCCTAGTGCATCCATCCTAAATTGGCTAGCATATAGGAGTAATCTCAAGGAGACAAAGAAGCTTCAAAGGCATGTTGGGTAGCATATTTTGAAAGGATATATGAGGAAAAGCATAAGTCCTTGTGCAATTCCTATCCTACTTATACCCAAGAAAGATGGAACTTATAGGATGTGTACTGATTGTTGAGCAATCAACAAAATCACTATAAAATATTGTCACCCTATACCTAGGTTAGATGACATGTTGGATGAATTTCATGGTTCATGTGTCTTTTGTTAAATTGATTTGAAAAGTGGATATCACTAAATTAGGATAAGAGAGGGAGATGAGTAGAAAATAGCTTTCAAAACTTAGTATGGTTTGTATGAATGGTTTGTTATATCATTTTGTCTCACTAATACACTAAGCACTTTTATGGAAATAATGAATCATGTTTTGCATCCATTCATTTGTAAATTTATGGTTATGTATTTTAATGATATTTTGGTCTATAATAAAAGCCTAGAAAAGCATATTGATCATTTACGTTTGATTTTAATTGTTTTATATTGTTAGAAATTGTATGCTTACTTCAAAAAATATTCCTTTTGTACTAATTAGATCACATTTCTTGGCTATGTTATAAGTGTTAAAGGTATTAAGGTTGATATGGAAAAAGTTAGGGCAATCATGATTGGCTTACACCTAAGTCAATTAGTGATGTGAGTAGCTTTCATGGTCTAGCTAGTCTCTATAGACGCATTATTAAGGACTTTAGCACCATTGCTACATCACTAACTAAGGTTATCAAAAAGAGCATGAGTTTTAAGTGGGGTAGTGATCAAGACAAGACTTTTAATTGCATTAAGGAAAAATTAAGTTTTGTGCCCTTACTTGCTTTACCTAACTTTGCAAAAATTTTCAAAATTGAATGTGATGCTTTAGGTATTGGCATTGAAGTTGTTTTGATGTAGAAAAGGTGCCTAATTGCTTGCTTTAGTGAAAAGCTAAGTGAAGCAAGCCTTAATTATCCTACTTATGAGAAAGAGATATATGCATTTGTACACGGCAACATTCCCTTTGGCCCAGGGAGTTTGTCATCCATACCAACCATAAGTCCTTGAAGCACTTAAAGGGATAAGGAAGGTTGAAGAAAAGACATGCCAAGTGGATCAAATTCATTAAGACCTTTCCCAATATCATCAAATATAAACAAGCTAAAGAAAATGTAATAGCTGATGCATTATCTCCTAGGTATGCTCTAATCTCTACACTTACCGCAAAATTATTTGGATTTGAATATATTAAAGATTTATATGTGAATGATCCTGACTTTGCTAATGTGTATAGAGCGTGTGAAAAGTCAGCTTTTGAGAAGTTTGATAGGCATGAGGGTTTCTTATTTAGGGAAAATCGTTTATGCTTGCCTATGAGTTCTTTGAGGGAGTTGGTTATGAGAGAAACTTATAATGGTGGTCTAATGGGTCATTTTGGAGTTAGGAAAACTCTAGATGTCCTATCTGAACATTTCTTTTGGCCACACATGAAATGAGATGTTGAGAGGGTATGTGAGAAATGTATAACATGTAAATAGGCTAAATCTAGAGTTCTACCCCATGGCTTGTATATCCCCTTACCCATACCTAGCCATCCTTGGGTTGATTTATCTATGGACATTATACTAGGGTTGTCATGAACAAAAAAGGGTAAGGATTATGTATTTATCGTTGTTGATAGATTTTTATAGATGACACACTTCATCCCATGCCATAAAACTGATGATGTAAGTAATATGGATGACTTATTCTTTAAGGAAGTAATACATTTGAATGGCACACCATGGAGCATTGTTTTAAACTAGGATACAAAGTTCTTAAGCTATTTTTGGAAGACTTTATGGGGTAAGTTAGGTATTAAGTTATTGTTTTCAACTACTTGTCATCCACAAATTGATGGGCAAATTGAGGTGGTTAATCAAACTCTTTTGTGTGCTATTATTCAAAAAAATTTGAAAACATGGGAAGATAGTTGGCCGCATGTTGAGTTTGCATAAAATAAAATGTTCATTATGCTACTAGTTACTCTCCATTTGAAATTGTATATGGTTTTAATTTGTTGACTCCTTTGGATTTGGTGCCTAAACTTGTCAATGAGTATGCTAGCTTAAATGGTGAATGCAAGGCTGACATAGTAAAAAAATTTCATGAGAAGGTGCGTCAACATATTGAAAAACAAACTAAATGATAAGCATCCCATGTCAACAAAAGAATGAAAGAAGGTGGTGTTTGAACCTGGTGATTGGGTTTGGGTGCATATGTGTAAGGAATGATTCCTAACTTAAAGGCATTCAAAGCTACAACCTAGAGGAGATGGTCCATTTCAAGTTGTAGCATGAATTAATGATAATTCTTATAAATTGGACCTTCCCGGTGAGTATAATATGAGCATAACATTTAATGTTTATGATCTTTCCCCTTTTGATATAGGTGACGATTCAAGGATAAATCTTTTTGAGGAGAAAAGGAATGATGCGAACCTTAGACATAATGGGTAGAAGGCTTACAACAATGTAAGAGGTCCATTGCACATTCCAAAAGACCCAACAAAACGTGTTAGAGCCAAAAGATGAAAGAAACACTAAATGGGCTGATTAAGGACATTCAAGCTAACTAAGCTTTAAATGGTGTGAATTCAAACTTGAAAGAGAGTCTAGGCCTTATTAATATAATTGGAGTACTTAATAGGTTAGGACTAAGTAATAGCATTCACTCTTAATTAAGAGTTTATTGTCTGTGTAAGAATTTGTCCCTAGATAGGAATTTGTCCCAAAATAAGGAGTTTTTGTAAATAGGAATTTATGCCTCTTTAGGATTGCTATCTTAGCCTATAAATAGGCACCTCCTTATATGCTTTGGATCATCAGACAACTTTGATAGAAATAAAAAGCAAGGGTTTTCTCCTTTGGTTCTTTTGAGAACTAACAAACTTATCACGAGGTACCTCTTCTTATGGCATTCAACTTGATTTATCACTTACAATTCCTTTCTTTTCTGGAGTGTGGCATCTATATCTTTCTTAAATACCCTATGTTCATGTTCCTTTGAATGTTGTGTCTGGGTTTGTCTTATTACAATCTGATTTAGCTTTCCTAGATATTCTTTGATTCCTTGTGTGTGTTGGGTCCCTAAACCATGTCTTTTGTGGTTTTTTGCATCATCTATATCTAAGAGAATCCCTTTATAATTAATGTCCTTAATAGGACATATGCAAGAAAGGAATTCCCAAAATAACATCTTATGACAGATTTTTAACCAATACGAATGGAAGCTTAGAGATTTGTCTACCATTCTTCTGGAGAAAGAATTTTCTTTACCTTAAATTTGGCATAGGTCCAATCTTTAAAGCCATAAACAGATCCACTTCTAGATCCCCTTTTTATAGGTTCAATAGTCATCGAGCCTATTTCATAAAGTATCTATTGATAACACAAGTAATCCTTTACATTAGTTTAAAGATACATATCATCTTTAAGATAAAATTATGCGACCTCATTTGGTCTAATATGAGCATAATTACTTTCAATAGTACATAAAAAGTCTATATGCTTAAAAATTAAAGGATATGTGATGGATTTATCCAAAGCTCGCTCATATGCATCATCATGAAATTTATCGACTTTTTTTTCTTGTGTAACTCCATGTTCAGTTGATGCATTTACTAACTTTACTTGGGATTAAGGTCCTTGTATTTGAGACCTTTTACTCATTTTTTAGTTCCCTGAAAAAATTCATAAGTTAGGAAATCTGGTAAACAATTAGAGTTTCCTTTAATAAACTCAATATCAAAGTCAAATACAAAAAGTATTCCTTGCCATCTTGTAATAATTTGTTTCGATTCGAACATCTTTAGTAAGGACATCCTTTGTTGCCTTACAATCAATTCTTAAAAGGAATTTCTGATTTAATAGATTGCTTTCAAATTTTTGAATACATAACACAATAGCTAAGATTTCCTTTTTTAGTAATAAAGTAATTAACTCTAGCTCCTTTCCAAACTCTTGAAGTGAAACGACCATTGTTCTTTTATCCATACCAAACATTGTATTCATTAAGATAAGCATACCCTTACACCTTTCACACTTTAAGTCCACTAAATTCCATAAAGTATATGGGTAATTGGTCTTGATTAGCTTTTATTATAAGGAATGAATGTTTCAAATCTTGTATGATGGGATTGACACTTCATTTTTTTCCAATAAGGTTCTTCTTCTATTGAAATGACTTATTCATATAAAATGATCGTGAGATTAACTTTTATATTTACAACAAGCATTACATTCATTACAAGAAGCACATCAATAAACCTTTAGTAATATAAATCTATTGAAGTCCATCAAAAAAATGAGTCATTGATCCTAATACATTAAATGATATAACCATCACTTCTTTTCTTACTAATAAGACTTCTCCTTTTGTTATTCAAAGTTATTCATGTAAAATTATCATAAAATTAACTTTTATGTCTAAAGCAAACATTATTTTCATTGCCACAACTAGAACACACTTTTGGTTGTCTGAATCAATTGAAGTCCAACAAAAATAGGAATCATTCATCTTGATTAGCTTTTCATACATATTTGAATGGTTTATTACCTTCATCATTTCATTTCTTGCTAACATGGCTTCTCATTTCATTGCACAATGGCATTTACACAAAATGATCGCAAAATTAATTTTTGTGTCTACAACAAACATCAAATTCATTCTAACAAGCACATCCTTGCACCTTTGATAATTTGAATCCTTTGAATTCAATCAAACAAAGGAGTCTTTTATCTCAATCAGCTTCTCATACATGAAGTGAATGGTTCATTGTCTAAAAGATTTCACCAATTCATTTCTCATTAATAATTATTCCCCCTTTGTTGCACAAACTATTCACACAAAATTATCATGAAATTACCTTTTATGTCTACAACAAATGTTAGAATTGTTTATGACTAATGGCCAAAAAGTTATACCTACCAAGTGAACAAATCAATAGCAATATAGCGCACAAATGCAAGGGTCGATTCCCAAAGGATTTGTCCAATTTATTGAAATCATCTAACTTTGTAGCAAATAAGTTATGTCATACACATGACAATAGTCAATTGGGTAAAACGAGTAGGAGTTTTGATAAAGAACTTAATAGTCTAAATCATTCAAAAGAGGTTAGCAATTTGTAAAATAAATTTAGGCTATAGCAAAAGATTGTAAGTAGATATAAAAAGATAAACACTAGGAATCTAATTTCATTGTACACATCAATTCTATTTCTTCAATAATCATTAGTTCAATTTTAGGGTTAGTTCTCTCTTAGTATGATCATTCCATTGGTGTCTAGCTATAATCAAGTGTTCCTAATCATTAAACTACACTAGTATATAACTCATTTAATGACCAAAAAATCATTATAGCCATTAGAACAATAAAAACCAAAATCCTATCATAGCACAGTCTTTGCATCAATAAGAATTAATTCACTCAAGAGTGCATGCACAACATGTGAATATGGCATCTTCCTTAGTTGTGTCTCATATAATCCACTAAGTTCATATTGAATATAGATAATAGATGATATAAACTTAATATGGAATTAAGCACAGAGAATGAAACTAAAATATTGAACTAATTTAGAACTTAAGAATAAGACAAAATTTTTTTTGTGTAAGTTACATCTCGTAGCTATGAATTTAGTTCATAAACATCATGGTGAAACAAAATAAGTACAGAGCATGGCAGAAAAATTAATTTCAGAAGAACCTCTCTCTTTTCTAACCCAGCTTCACACCTTTTGCCTCTTTTTGCCACCTTTCTCTCCCCATTTTTATAGCAGAATAGCCCCACTTATCATGTAATCTTTCTCCCATAATCATGGCTGCCATCTAGTCAACCAAAACACATCCTTAATTTTCAGCAGTGATTATAACTTTTGCAAACATTTGTGCGCTGCTGCTTTAGGTTGTTCTTTCCTAACCTATCCCTTTAATTTTAGCACTTAATCTCCTTGATAAGTCTCCTTTAATCCCTAAAATTACTGTACAATTTTGGCTATTGATCTTTCTCCACAAATCATGCACAATCATCTCATTAAAATCACATTTTAAATCTTGTAATTCCAGCAAATTCAACTTGCAAAGAAATTTTTCCCTTCAAAATGATTGAATTAGGCTGAGCTATAAACACAAAAGTTATAGCATCATATCTAAGCTTTCTCTAGGTTCTAGAGTTGCATCAATCTGACATCAACTCCTTTAATTCTTTTTTTCAGCCATTAAAATAGTTAATTGCTGGAACTTGATAAGAATGTCTTTTAAATTAATGTCCTTCGACTACTTAGCCTCTTTGTTCTCCATTTCATGTCATAATCTCCAAAAGTTATTTATAAAATCACTTACCTACAAAATGCTCACTAAACATATCAAACATCAATTTAATAAAGCATAACTTGTAAATAAATCATAAATACTGTCTAATGTAGAAAACCCCAAAAAGACATGGCTTAGGGACCCAATGCACACAAGGAATCAAAGAACAATTAGGAAAGCTAAATCAGAGTTTAATAACACAAACCTTAGACTCAACATTCAAAAGAACATGAACCTAGGGTATTTAAGAAGGATATGAATGCCACACTCTAGAAAAGAAAGGAATTGGGAGTGAAAAGTCATATTTAATGCCACAAGAAGAAGTACCTTTTGATAAGTTCTTTAGTTTTCAAAAGAACTGAGGGAGAAAAACCCTTACTTTCTATTTCACTCAAAATTTTCTGATGTTCTAGAGCTTACAATAGGTACCTATTTATAGGCTAAAATAGCAATCCTAAAGAGCTACAAATTCCTACTTAAGAGAAATCCTTATTTAGGAAGAATTCCTATCTAGGGTCAAATTCTTACATAGACAATAAACTCCTAATTAGGAGTGAATACTATTACTTAGTCCTAACCCATGAGATAGTCCAATCATATTAATAAGACCTAGACCCTCTTTTAAGTTTGAATTTGCATCATTTGAAGCTTGGTTGGCCTGAATGTCCTCAATCAACCCATTTATTGCCTCTTTCATCTTTTTGGCTCTAGCTCGTGTTATTAGGCCTTTTATAATGTGCAATGGACTTTTTGCATCCTTTGAGGCCTTCCACCCATCATCTCTAAGGTTCTCATCATTCCCCCTCTCCTCAAAAAGATTCGTCCTGTAATCATCACCTACATCAAAAGGGGAAAGATTAGAAACATTAAACATTGCACTTACATTATACTCATTAGGAAGGTCCAACTTATAAGCATTGTCATTAATTTATGCTACAACTTGAAATGGACCATCTCCTCTAGGTTGTAGCTTTGAATGCCTCTAAGTTGGGAACCATTCCTTGCACATATGTATCCAAACCCAATCACCAAGTTCAAACACCACCCTCTTTCATCCCTTGTTGACATGGATGCTTATTGCTTAGTTCATTTTTTAATATGTTGCCACACCTTCTCATGCAATTTTTTCACCATGTCAGCCTTTCATTCACCATCTAAGCTAACATACTCATCGATAGGTATAGGTACCAAACCCAAAGGTATCAACAGATTAAAACCATAAATAATTTCAAATGGAGAGTAACTAGTAGCAGAATGAATACTCTTATTATATACAAACTTAAAATGTGGTAAACAATCTTCCCACACTTTGAAATTCATTTGAATAATAGCATGCAAAAGAGTAAAAAGAGTTTGACTAACCACTTCAATCTGCCCATCAATTTATAGATGACACGTAGTTGAAAACAATAGCTTAGTACCTAACTTACCCCATAAAGTCTTCCAGAAGTAGCTTAAGAACTTTGTATCTTGGTTTGAAATGATGCTGGCACACCATGCAAACGTACTACTTCTCTAAAGAATAAGTTAGCCATATTGCTTGCATCATTAGTTTTATGGCATGGAATGAAGTGTGTCATCTTTGAAAATCTATCAACAACAAATACAGTATCCCTACCCCTTTTTGATCGTGGCAACCCTAGTACGAAGTCTATAGATAAATCAACCCAGGGATGGCTAGGTATGGGTAAGGAGGTGTACAAGCCATGGGGTAAAACTCTAGATTTAGCCTATTTGCATGTTATACATTTCTCACATACCCTCTCAACATCTCATTTCATGTCTGGCCAAAAGAAATGTTCAATTAGGACATCTAGGGTTTTCCTAACTCCGAAATGACCCATTAGATCACCCTTATGAGCTTCTTTCATAACCAACTTCCTCAAAGAACTCATAGGCAGGCAAAAACAATTTTCCCTAAATAAGAAACCCTTATGCCTATAAAACTTCTTAAAGGCTAACTTCTCACACACTTTATACATATTAGCAAAGTTAGGATCATTCACATATAAATCTTTAATATATTCAAATCCTAATAATTTTGTGGTAAGTGCAGAGATTAGAGCATACCTGTGAGATAACGCATCAACTACCACATTTTTCTTACCTTGTTTATATTTGATGATGTAATGAATTCAATCCACTTGGCATGTCTTTTGTTCAACTTTCCTTGTCTTTTCAAGTGCTTTAAAGATTCATGGTTAGTATGGGAGACAAACTCCTTGGGCCAAAGGTAATGTTGTCATGTCTACAAAGCCTATACTAATGCATACATCTCTTTATCATAAGTAGGATAGTTAAGGTTTGCTCCACTAAGCTTTTCACTAAAGTAAGCAATTAGGTGACTTTCCTACATCAAAATAGCTTTAATGCCAATACTTGAAGCACCACAGTCAATCTTGAAAGCTTTTGCAAAGTCAGGTAAAGCATGTAAGGTTGTAAAACTTAATTTTTCCTTAATGCAATTAAAAGCCTTGTCTTGGTCACTTAAAACTCATGTTCTTTTTGATAAGCCTAGTGAGTGGTGCAGCAATGGTGCTAAAGTCCTTAACAAAGTGTCTATAGAAACTAGCTAAACCATGAAAACTATGCACATCACTAATTGACTTAGGAGTAGACTAATCTTGGATAGCCCTAACTTTTTCCTTGTCAATGTCAATACCTTTAACACTCATGGCATAGCCAAGAAATGCGATCTGATTGGTACAAAACAAACATTTCTTGAAGTTAGCATACAATTTCTAAGAATGTAAAACAATTAAAATAAAATGTAAATGATCAAGATGCTTGTTTAGGCTTTTGATATAGAACAAAATATCATCAAAATACACAACCAAAAATTTACCAATGAATGGACACAAAACATGATTCATTAATCACATAAAAGTGCTTGGTGTATTAGTGAGACCAAATGGCATAACAAGCCATTTATACAAACTATACTTAGTTTTGAAAGTTATTTTTCACTCATCTCCCTCTCTTATCCTAATATGGTGATATCCACTTTTTAAATCAATCTTAGAAAAAACACACGAACCATGCAATTCATCCAACATGTCATTTAACCTAGGTATGGGTTGACGATACTTTATAGTGATTTTGTAGATCGCTCAACAATCAACACACATCCTTCAAGTCCTATCTTTTTTAGGTACAAGTAACACGGGAACAACACAAGGACTTATGCTTTCCCTCACATATACTTTTGAAATAAGCTGCTCAACCTGCCTTTGACGCTTTTTTGTCTCTTCAGGATTACTCCTATATATTGGTTGGTTAGGGACAAAATCAATTTGATACTCAATTCCTCTCTTAGGTGGCAATCCACTTAAGACATCATCAAGGAATACATCTTTAAATTCCTACAATAAGCAACAACACTAGGCAAAGACGATTCAAACTTGTTAGTGTTAAAATAAGTCTTTTTCTACAAAAGTATAATCATAGGTTGTTTGGCATAAAATGCTCTTTTGACATCATATTTTTTTGCATAGAAACTTTCTGTTTTCTTCTCTCACTCTTATGTCCTCATGTTTTCTCCTCTCTTTTCTCTTTTGTTAATCTCTCTTGTCTGTTCACTCTTAATTTTAATCCTTGAATGATCATTATAAGCTTGTTGGGTTGATAATGGTACAAGAGTAACAGGTTTTTCATTCATTACAAAAGAATATCAGTTCTTGAAGCCATTATGCATAACTCGCCTGTCAAACTGCCATGACCTTCCTAATAGAATATGACCTGCATGCATAGGTACAACATCACATAAAACATCATCATAGTACCTTCCGATAGAAAATGACACGAGTACTTGCTTATTTACCATGACTTTACCACTCTCATTCAACCATTAAAGCTTATATGGCCTAAGATGCTTTATAATAGGTAAATCTAGCTTCTCAACCATGGTTATGCTAGCAATATTAGTGTAACTCCCACCATCAATAATCATACTACATACCTTATCTTTGATGAGACACCTTGTCTGAAAGATATTATCTCATTGCACCTCATTTTCTTCCTTTACTTACACATTTAATGATCGCCTTATGATGAGAGCTACTTCATTAACTAGATACTCCATTCCATCACTTTCACACTCTAATGATGGCATAGAATCATCATTTGATTCACTTGCAGTTTCAACATCACCATTACCACTCAAGATCTTTGCACGCATATATGGACATTAAGATGCAATGTGACCCCTACCCAAACACATAAAATATTTCACATCTCTATTTCTACGTGGTTGGGGGTTAGAATTACCTACCTCCTTGGTAGAACCCACATTTTTGTGCTTAGATAGCTTGGCTTTGGACTTATAATCAGCCTTCTCATCCCTTTTACTCCAATTTGGCTTCCAAGATGAGGCAAAACCTGAGTTCTACACAAATCGTGTGGAACCCTTTGGTTTAAATTGCCTTTAAACTTCCATTGCCATGTGCACTATGTTTTCTAATTCCACATAATGTTTCAATTCAACCACATTGGTTATGCCTTTATTTAGCCCTTGCAAAAATTAAGTCATGGTTAACTTTATAGCTTCTTCTACATTCACCCTAATCATGGTAATCTCTATGTCCTTAAAGTAGTCCTTCATACTTTTAGGGCCCTGAGTGAGCCCTTGTAGCCTTTGGTACAACTCCCTGTAATAGTGATTAGGAACAAACTTCCTCCTCATGATAGCCTTCATCTCCTCCCATGTATCAATAGGCCATTCACAATTCCTTCTTTTAGTCAAAACAAGTTGATCCCACCTAATCAGTAAATTCGACAGCAACAAGCTTTACCTTTTTCTCCTTGGAATAATTGTGGCAATCCCATTCTAGGTGCACATAAGGATCATTCTTACCTTAGAATGGAGGAATTGTCATGTTAATACTGCCCAAATCATGGTCATAGGTGCCTTACCTCCCAAATTCTCTCTGATCCCTTCTATTGTTAACAGTTTTAACCACAATAGTTTGATCATTAAATTCATCATCTTCTACATCATCTTTATGGTCATAGGCACGTCTCAATTTCCTTCTTGCTTTAGGAGCCTCATATTCCCCATGCATCCTTTGCAACTCTACTATTGTATTAGCTTACTCCTCTATCCTCAAATCATCAAATCTAGTATTCATGTGCTCAAATTGTTGTTCTATAGCTTTGATCATAAAGGACACATCACTAGTTCCCTCATGAGCTGCACCTTTGTCTTTGGATGTCATAGTATTACTTCTACACAAAATAATTCAAATACCTCACAAAACACTCTCTCACGTGTTTCATTCAAAAGAAGGTGTCACACTCCCGTGTGTTTACACTCTTTATGGCTTTTTCTTTATATGAACTTTCACTTTTGCCTTTTACCACTTGGATTTCCCTTTTTAGCTCTGTAAAGAACTAAGCAAACTAAATCAAGAGGATTGATTTTGAGCAGAATAAGATAAATGACGTAAAATTCAACAAATTGGAGAATAAGGAGTCAAAAAAAAAAAAAAAAGAAAGAAGGATAGCAACGCAAACGAATTTAATGAACTAAACTCACAAAAATTATAATAAGGGGTTAAACCTATAGGACAAGCTTGGATGACATAATAAGAAAATATATGATAGAATTGGAGTTGAGCAAGGAAACTATATTATTGTTGTAGCCAATATGACCAAGCTGTTAACTTTTATCGATAACTTAAATTTAATGTCTTCTTTCTTTTGTTCCTTTTATTTTCTTTTTCTCTTTTTTTGTTGCTTTTTCTTATTTCTTTTCTTTTGCTCAACATAAAATAATAGTAGAATACTTAGACATAGCAATTGGAATTGAAATTAGCACATCTTTTATAGTTATGATCTTAAACAAATAAGCGAAAGAGAAGGATTGCAAACAAACAGATTAATGCATTTAAATGGTAATGCACTTAATAGACAAACAAAATAAAAATGAATAAATCACAAGGTAGAAATTTAAAGAATAAGTTGATTCAACTTGATTTAGAGTTGGCTCTGATACCAACTAATGTGGAAAACCCCAAAAAATCGTGGCATAGAGACCCAATGCACACAAGGAATCAAAGAACAACTAGGAAAGCTAAATTAGAGTTTAATAACACAAACCCTAGACCCAACATTCGAAGGAACACAAACCTAGGGTATTTCAGAAGGATATAGATGTTGCACTCCATAAAAGATAGGAATTGGGAGTGATAAGTCAATTTAAATGCCACAAGAAGAAGTACCTATCGATAAGTTATTTAGTTCTCAAAAGAATAGAGGGAGAAAAACCCTTACTTTGTATTTCACTTAAAATTTTCTGATGTTCCAGAGCTTACAATAGGTGCCTATTTATAGGCTAAGATAGCAATCGTAAAGAGGCATAAATTCCTACTTAAGAAAAATCCTTATTTATGAGGAATTCCTATTTAGGGACAAATTCTTACATAGACAATAAACTCTTAATTATGAGTGAATGCTATTACTTAGTCCTAACCCATTAGGTACTCCAATCATATTAATAAGGCCTAGACTCTCTTTCAAGTTTGAATTCGTACCATGTAAAGCATGGTTGGCCTAAATGTCCTCAATCAGCCCATTTAGTGTCTCTTTCATCTTTTTGGCTCTAGCTTGTGTTATTAGGCCTTTTGGAATGTGCAATGGACCTTTTGCATCCTCTAAGGCCTTCCACCCATCATCTTTAAGGTGCTCATCACTGTCATAATTATGACACTATCATATACCCCCAAACCTAAATTTTGCTCATCCTTGATTAAAAGAAACAAAATTGAATAACATAAAATCTAACTCATTTTCATAGGAATCATGATTGCATTTAACATATGTAAAAAGCCTTTAAACCTCTAGGTCAACCTTAATGGATATGTTGTGTCTCATTAGGGTTTTCAAAAGATCTACTCATAAAATCTTACACAAATGTAATGCATGCCTTTAAAAGAAAACAAAAGCTAACAAAATAGCACCTTAAATAATGTTGATTCTCAACTAAGAATTCCACAAAATCAAATAAGAAAATTGGTCATGTCTAAAAGATTACTCCTATATCCATGCGTACCTCTTAATCAATTTATACACATTTACAATTAAGATAATCAAATATGTGGCACTTAAATTGCAATCTCTATTTTAACTACTAGAAGCAAAAGTAGCAAATTGAGTGTGTGTAAGTGTATATATATATATATATATATATATATATATATATATATATATATATATATATATATATATATCCATATATAGTGTTTCTTTTTTTTAACACCATAAAAATTCTTCCCTAAGCACTTGCCTTTTGATGTGAATAATATCATTTGTGATGAAAGCACTTGGCCATTCAACAAGTAATTAACTTATAGTACTTATATGCCAAGCCATTATTTGACATGAAAGTTGACATAGGTGCCATATTGAGCCTCTAGTTACTAAGTAACCTAAAACATTAGAGTTTTTTTTTTTTTTTAAAACTCATTTACTTAAACTGTACATAGGCCTAGCTCCAAGGGATTACTACAAGCAAAACATCACATGAATGGCCATGATTTATGATACATAGAGATAAACCTTATTAAAAGCACATGCACTTTAAGAGTCATGATAGTCAAACACTTTTCACTCAATCAAATAAGCTTCACTTAAATTATAAATCAATAATCAAGTAGAAAGAGAAAAAAATAATAAATAAATAAATAAAATGTCACATGTACACCCACAATACCCCTAAACCTACATGATACTTGGTCCTTAAATTGTAAAAACAAAGAATGCATCAATATTTGGGAATGCATGATGGAATCAGTAACTTAATAAAAGAAAAACAACCATACCCTCCTAACAACGTTGTATTTAACATCTAGGTAAGACAGAGTACCATAACTAAGGCTTAATTAAATCAACAAAATCCATCACTACCACCATGAGTATTCTCTCTAAGTACAATTTTAAGAGACAGTTGTTAACCCTAAAATAATTTCCTATTTTCATATTTTCTATCTCCAAAGTACCATGAGGAAATACTTGCCTTACCATGAATGGTCTTAATCACTTAGACTTCAATTTTCCTAGAAGGAGTTGCAAATATGAGTCATACATACCTTCATGAAACTCTTTCCATTGTATTGATTTGTTAGGATAGAGCTTGGTCTATTCCATGTAAATCTTGGCATTTTTACGAGCCTTACTCTAAAGCCACTATAATTCATTCCACTATAACTTGTATCTTTGGCCTTGCTTATATCAAAATTGAGATGCTTAATTGCTAATAGATTGATGCTCCAATTCTACTATTAAGTGACAAAGACAAGCTTAATGATGGCTCTATCACTTACAAAAGTGAGTACCTTTATCACTAATGATGCCTCGAGGAGTACCAAATCTAGTAAAAATCATATCTTTTAGAAAACTAAGCACAATCTTACCATCATTGGTCCTGTGCCTTAATCCTCTTAGACATGTAATTAGTAGAAACAAGTATATACTTATATCTAAACAAAGTAGAAAAGGGCCTTATAAAACCAATCCCCCATACATTAAACAATTCTACAACTAGGTTACCTATGGGTGGCATCTCATTTCACTTGCTTATATTGTGTAGTTGTTGGCACCTATCATATATGGCACAAGATGAAATGGCATCTTTGAACAATTTCAGACAAAAGAAACTTGGCTGCAATACTTGAGCTGCCTTTTCTTTTAACCAAAATGCCTCCCACAACCAAGCTCATGGCTATGTTATAAGAGGCTTCTCTACTCTAATTTAGAAACACACCACCTTATAATTTGGTTTGAATAATGCTTGAATAGGTATGGCTCATCCCAAAAACAATGCTTCACCATGGACAAAAATCTCTTCTTTCCTAGCAAGTTTAAATTAGGATTGAAAGTGCCACTAACTAAATAATTTACAATATTTGCATACCAAGGCTCATCTTGATGGACTAAGAAAAGTTATTAATCAAGAAATCTTCATTTAATGGCACAACATTCTAAATTTTGCTTTCATGACTAGGTTCCTTCCTAAGCCGTGATAAGTGATCTGCCACCTTATTCTTATTCCCTTTTTTTGTCCTTAATTGTCAAATAAAACTCTTGCAATAATAAAATCCAAGATTAGCATCTAAGTTTAGCATCTTTCTTTGTGAGCAAATATTTAAGAGCAGCATCATCATAATAAATAATTGCTTTCAATCCAAGCAAGTACAAGTAGAATTTCTCTAAAGCAAAAACGATTGCTAAAAATTCTTTTTTAGTGGTTAAATAGTTAAATTCAACATCATTTAATGTCCAACTTGAGGTAATTTATTCATTCTTTGTCCTAAAATAGCCCTAGTAGCATAATCAGATGCATCACACATTAATTCAAAAGGAAGAGACTAATCAAGTGCAGTAAGAATAGGAATAGGTGTTAACTTTTCTTTCAATGTTTTAAAGACATCAAGACAATCAAAATTAAACCAACATTCTTAGCTAACAAGTTACATAAAGGCTTGCATATTTTTGAAAAATCCTTGATGAAACACCTATATAAACCTAAATGACCAAGAAAACTACGCATTGTGTACTTCTATTCCTCAGCAGACACAATATGTCCTAAAACTATACCTTACTTAACTTAGGACTTATCTTCCAATGTAATGTTAAATTTGTCTTATAACATCTTTTAAGCACTAGGGTTAAAATATGGAGGCAATCATCAAATAAATCACCAAAATGGAAAAATTGTCCATAAATATCTTAATAAACCTTTCTATCATGTCCAAGAAGATTGACATCATACATCTTTGAAATCTTGAACGAGCATTGTAGAATTAAATTGCATCCTCCAATAAGCAAAGGTTCCAGATGGGCAAGTGAACATTGTTTCTTCTTGATATTAGGTGCAATTGGAATTTGATAGTAACCTAAAAAGCCATCTAGAAAATAATAATAATAATAACCAGCTAACCATTCAAGCATTTAATCAGTAACTAGAAGAGGGGAAATATATTTTCTTGTAGTGGCATTCAATTTCTGGTAATCAGTACACATTCTCCATCATATTGTCATCCATTATGGCACCAACTCATCCTTATCATTCTTGACAATAGTAATGCTAGACTTTTTTGGCACCATATGGATTGGACTTACCCACTTGCTATTAGAGATTGGATAAATGATACTCTTATCAAGCCAATTTAACACATATGCCCACACAACTTCCTTAATATTGGGGTTCAATCTCTTTTGCACATCTCTACTTGGTTTTCCCATTCTTTCTAACAAAATCTTATGTATGCACATAGTCAAGCTAATCCTTTTAATATCAATAATGGTCCACCCTATGGCTGCACTATGCTCTCTTAACACATTAAGCAACTTACTCTCTGTGGTAAGGGATAAATTAGAAGTTATAATGATTGAAAGAGTCACTTTTTTCCCAAGGAAGGCATATTTCAAATTGAATGGAAGTGGTGTAAAAGAGGTAGAGTATTTAGGTTTAACCCTTTCTTTTTCTTATCAAAATTTAACCTTATGCATTCTCATCTTTATATTTTATAATCTCTTCCATCTATTGATTTACCTGTTTAATAGGTTCACTACCTTTTTGAGACTCCATTTCTTAGGTAACTTAACCTGATCCCATGTAATGGTTTTTGGAACCAAAACATTAGCTTTTGACCTATTAGTCAAAAACAATGTATAGTCCCTTTGTCTGCATATGTTAAAGGAATTTCCTTAATTTCTAGGATAACGATATTCATAACCTTATAATAAATCTTATAAATAAGGATTAAGTTTTACAAAGTGAGCATTATATCAAATCCCTTAGTTTTTATGACTAAACATAAACAATGCATTAAATTAGGAGGTAATAATGATAAGGTGAAATTAAAAAATTAGGAGAACCAAATAGGTCCATCACTTAAAGTGGGTTGCTATTTGGGTTAAAGAATGTGCCCTTTAATTTTTAGAAAATTATAAATGAAATATTTTATATGATTGTAGAAGGATGAGACTATAAATTCGCTTCTTGTTTACAATGATTCTCTTATTGTTGCAAGGACTTATTCATACAGAAAGATAAATGAAATTAACTTTTGTGTGTATAACAAACACTATATTCATTACAATAAACACTTTAATACATTTTTGGTAGTTTGAATCCTTTAATGTCCATCAAATATTGGGGCCATTGATCTTTATTATCTTATTTTATAAATGGATTGAATTGTTGAATTCATAAAGGATGATTTCTTTTTAGCAAGGCTTCTACCTTCTTTGTAAGGACTTATTCACACAAAAGATTACAAATTTGTGGTCACATGAAATATTATATTCATTATGACAAGCAACACATCCCTACACCTTTGGCACTATGGATCTATTGAACTCCATCAAACAATAAAGTCATTGATCTTGATTTGCTTTTATTACAAGTATTAAGGGGTTTAATTCCCAAAAACTAAGACCAACTTCATGTCTTGTTAATAAAGTTTCTCCCTTCATTACAAGGACTCATTCATATAAAATGATTTGAAATTAACTTTTTTTGTCTTCACTAGACATTATATTGAATGCAACATGCATGTCATCACAACTTTGGCATTTTAAATCTATTGAGTTCCATAAAACAAAGGAGTGATTGATCTTGAATAGCTTTTCTTGTAAGGATTGAATGATTTAATTTCTAAGGGATAATACCATCACTTTATTTCTTGATAACAAATCTCGTCCTTCTATTGCAAGAACTATTTCACATAAAATGATCATTTAATTCATTTTTGTGTTTCCAACAAACATTAAATTCATTACAATAAGCACATTAATATGCTTTTAGTAGTCTAAATCCATTGATATTCATCAATTAGAGATGTCATTGATCTTTGTTAACTTTTCTTACAAGGATTAAATAGCTTAATTATTGAATGATGATCTATTGCTAGTAAGGCTTCTCCCTTCTTTGCAAGGATTTATTTGTACAAAATGACCATGAAATTAATATTTGTTTCTACACATTATATTCATTGTGACAATCATGTCCTTATACCCTTCGCACTCTGAATCTATTGAATTTTATGAAGTAAAGGAGTAATTGATCTTGATTAGCTTTACTATAGAGATTGAATGGTTCAATTCTTAAAGGATATGACCATCACATCATTTCTTGCTAATAAAGCTTCTCCATTTTGTTGGAAGGACTCATTCACATAAAATTTAATATCATGCCACACTCCAAAAAATAATGGAATTAAGAGTGATAAGTCAAGTTGAAATGCCACAAGACAATAATTGTGATAAGTTTGTCTAGTAGTAGGTTTCAATGCTACTTGCACCATCCTAATATGAATAAATTTATACTTTTATTGATGTGAGCTGACAAGCTCCTACGATAGTAAAAAGAAATCACTATAATCGTGCATTAAGGGTAAAGCTTCTTTTATGTTTTTAATAACATAATTGACCTTAGAAAAGAAACTTCCTAGTTTATAAACTTAGGAAGACAATGAAGAAAGAAACTTCCTAGTTTATAAACTTAGGAAGACAATGAAGAAGGAAATTTCCTAGTTTATAAACTTAGGAAGACAATGAAGAAAGAAACTTCCTAGTTTATAAACTTAGGAAGACAATGAAGAAGGAAGAGTCTAATTCTATAAATAATTATTATCTAAATTTTCAATAATTTCTATTTCTTTATTTCCATTTCTAGAAAAACTATCACTTTTAAACAATTGATTTGGTCTTAACCTATCCATGCCTCACCATATCACCTTGTTATAAGAAGGCAATGGATCTTTTTGACCTAAGCTTTGTTCTGATAAGAGCATTTCTTAAAGCTTGTCCATATAATCCTCAACTTTTAATTCTTTTTCTATTATTTGTTCCACTTTTTCTAATACAGATGCATCTTTTTATTTTAGTCAAAGGTTTTTTCAACCTTTTGATTATTTCATCAACTAATTCTAATTTTTCAGGATTTTTACCTGACATGTTATAATTTATTTCTTTTGATGTCATGGGTTTAAATAAAACCTTTTATTTTTCCATTTCTGGTTTAACCAAAGATTTCAGAACTTTTTAAGCCATTTCTTCTATCTTTTCTTTAACTCTATTAAGCTAATTTCCTATAGATTGAAGATCAAGACTAGAATAATCTTCTTACTCCATAATGGCATTAATAGAAGGCTTTGCTTTATATGGTGAAATTATAAGTTCACGGTCTTTTATTTTTACGCTTAGGTTAAGTACAGGTAGGTGAATACTATTAACCTTTTTTCTTTTTCTTGTAATATATTCTTGATATGCTTTTTCAAGCTCCATGCATTCTTCTAGGGTAGAAAAATTGGGGAAAAGTTTTTTCTTAACTTTGTAGGCCTTTTCCAAATAAGTAAATATATCTATAACTCTTATACTATTGATATATAGCTTATGACATTTATGTCATACTTCTTATTCCTTTTCATTAAAGGTCATAAAAAACCATTTTCTTTTTATAGTATTTTCAGGGGAACAAAATAATTGATGTAGAAAACACCAAAAAGATGTGGCTTAGGGACCCAACACACACAAGGAATCAAAGAACAACTAGGAAAGCTAAATTAGAATTTAATAACATAAACCCTAGACCCAACATACGAAGGAACATGAACCTAGGGTATTTAAGAAAGATATGGATGTCACACTCTAGAAAAGAGAGGAATTGGGAGTGATAAGCCGATTGGAATGCCACAAGAAGAAGTACCTCTTGATAAGTTCTTTAGTTCTTAAAACAACCGAGGGAGAAAACCCTTGCTTTCTATTTCACTCAAAATTGTTTGATCTTCCAGAGCTTACAAGAGGTGCCTATTTATAGGATGAGATAGCAATCCTAAATAGGCACAAATTTCTAAGTAAGAAAAATCCTTATTTAGGAGGAATTCCTATCTAAGGACAAATTCTTACATAGACAATAAACTCCTAATTAGGAGTGAATGCTATTACTTAGTCTTGACCCATTAGGTACTTTAATCATATTAATAAGGCCTGGACTCTCTTTCAAGCTTGAATTCACATCATTTGAAGCTTGGTTGGCCTAAATGTCCTTAATCAGCTTATTTAGTGCTTCTGTCTTTTTTTTGGCTCTAGCTTGTGTTACTGGCCTTCTAGAATGTGCAATGAACCTCTTGCATCCTTTGAAGCCTTCCACCCATCACCTCTAAGGTTATCATTATTCCTCCTCTCCTCGAAAGGATTCATCCTTGAAGCATTGTCTTGTTTATACTTAATGATGTAGGGAAATGTCTAAATGAATTTGATCCACTTGGCATGTCTTTTGTTTAACTTTTCTTGTACAAGTAGGAGAGGAACTGCACAAGAACTTAAGCTTTCCCTCACATATCCTTTCAAAATAAATTCCTCAACTTGCTTTTGAAACTCCTTTGTCTCCTCAGGATTACTCATAGTTATTGGCCAGTTTGGGATGGATGCACCAAGGATGAAATCAATTTGATGCCTCAATTCCTCTCTCAGGTGGCGATCCACTTGGGATATCATCAAGGAATACATCTTCAAATTCCGGCAATAAAGTAACAGCAACAGTAGGCAAAGATAATTCAAACTTCTTAGTGTTAAAATAAGCCTCTTTGTACAAAAGTATAATCATAGGTTGTTTGGCATAAAATGCTCTTTTGGCATCACATTCTTTTGCATAGAAACTTTTTGTTTTCTTCTCTCTCTCTTGTGTCCTCACATTTTCTCCTCTCTTTTCCTTTTTGTCAATCTCTCTTTTCTGTTCACTCATACTTTTAATCCTTGACTGGTCCTCATAAGCTTGTTGGGGTGATAATGGTACAAGAGTGATAGGCTTTTCATTCATGACAAAAGGATATTAATTCTTGAAACCATCATGCATGACTTGCCTGTCAAACTATCATGGCCTTCCTAATAGAATATGGCCCATATGCATAGGTACAACATCATATAAAACTTCATCATTATACTTTCTAATAGAAAATGACACAAGCACTTGCTTATTTACCTTGACTTCACCACTCTTATTTAACCATTGAAGTTTATATATGACCTAGGATACTTCCTAATAGGTAAATCCAGCTTCTCAACCATGGTTTTGCTTGTAACATTAGTGCAACTCCCACCATCAATAATCATACTACATACCTTATCTTTGATGAGATACCCCGTTTGAAAGATGTTATCTCATTCCACCTCATTTTCTTCTTTTACTTGCACATTTAATGCTCGCCTTGTGATGAGAGCAACTCCATTAACCGGATACTCCTCTCCATCACTTTCACCCTCTAATGATGACATAAAATCATCATTTGATTCAGTTGTAGTTTCAACATCACGATTACCTCTAAATATCATTGCACCTTTATTTGGACATTGAGATGCAATATGACCCTTACCCAAACACTTAAAACATTTAACATCGCTATTTCTACTTGGTTAGGGGTTAGAATTACCTACCTTTTTGCTAGACCCCACATTCTTATACTTGGATAGCTCGGCTTTGGACTTGTAATAGGCCTTCTTGTCCCTTTTACTCTAATTTGGCTTCCAAGATGAGGTAGAACCTGAGTTTTACCCAAACCGTGTGGAACCCTTTCGTTTAAGTTGCCTTTCAACTTTCATTACCATGTCCACCATGTCTTCTAATTCCATATAATGTTGCAATTCAACCATGTTAGCTATCTCTCTATTTAGCCCTTGCATAAATCAAGCAATTGTTGTCTCTCTATATTTTTCTACATTTGCCCTAATCATGTCAATCTCTATCTTCTTGTGGTAGTCCTCCATACTTTTGATGCCCTAAGTGAGCCCTTGCAGCCTTTGGTACAACTCCCTATAATAGTGATTTGGGACAAACCTCCTTCTCATAATAACCTTCATCTCCTTCAATGTATTAATAGGCTGCTCATGATTCCTTCTCCTAGTAAAAACAAGTTGATCCCACTAAATAATAGCATAATCAGTAAATTCAACAACAACAAGCTTTACCTTTTTCTCCTCAAAATATATATGGCTGTCAAAAAACCAATTCAACCTTCCTCTCCTATTCTAGGTATGCATCATGATCATTCTTACCTTGGAATGGAGAAATTGTCATTTTAATACTGCCTAAATCATGGTAATAGGTGCCTTGCCTCCTAAATTCTCTCTGATCCCTTCTGTTGTTAGCAATTTTAACCATAGTTGTTCAATCATCAAATTCATCATCTTTAAGGTCATAAGCACGTCTTAGTTGCCTTCTTGCTTTAGGAGCCTCATATTCCCTATGCCTCCTTTGCAACTCTGCTATTGTATTATCTTGCTCCTCTATCCTCTCCCTTATGTCATCAAATTTGGTATTCATGTGCTCAAATTGTTATTGCATAGCTTTGATCATAAAGGACACATCACCAACTCTGTTCTGAGCCACACCTTTGTCTTTGGACATCATAGTATTACTTCCACACAAAATAATTAGGATACCTCATAGAACACTCCCTCACATGTTTCACTCAAAAGAAGGTGTCACACCCCCTCGTGTTTACACTCATTGTGGTTTTGTCTTTATATGAACTTTCACTCTTGCCTTTTTTCACTCAGATTTCCCCTTTCAGATCTATAAAGAACTAAGCAAACTAAATCAAGAGGATTGATTTTGAATAGAATAAGATAAATGGTGTAGAATTGAACAAGTTAGAGAACAAGGAGTAAAAAAACAGAAGAAAAAAGGATAACACCGCAAACAAATTTAATGAACTAAACTCACAAAAATTAGAATGGGGGGTTAAACCTATAAGAGAAACTTGGATGACATAACAAAAAAATCGATGATATAATTGGAGTTAAGCAAGGAAACTATATTATTGTTGTAACCAATATGACCAAGTTGTTAACTTTTATTCATAACTTGAATTTGATGCCTTCTTTCTTTTGTTCCTTTTCTTTTCTTTTTCTCTTCTTTTTTGTTGCTTTTTTTATTTATTTATTTTCTTTTCCTCAACACATAACAACAATAGAATACTTAGACATAACAATTGGAATCGAAATTGGCACATTTTTTATAGTTATGATCTCAAACAAATAAGCAAAAAGAGAAGGATTGCAAACAAACAAATTAGTGCATTTGAATGGTAATGCACTTAATAGATAATGTAAACAGAAATAAATAAATCACAAAGTAGAATTTTGAAGATTGAGTTGATTCAAGCTAATTTAGAGTTGAGCTTTGATACAAACTAATGCATAAAACCCCAAAAAGATGTGGCTTAGGGACCTAATGCACACAAGGAATCAAAGAATAAGTAGGAAAGCTAAATTAGAGTTTAATAACACAAACCCTCTATCCAACATTCAAAGGAACATGAACTTAGGGTATTTAAGAAGGATATGGATGCCACACTCTAGAAAAGAGAGGAATTGAGAGTGATAAGTTGATTGGAATGTCGTAAGAAGAAGTACCTCTTGATAAGTTCTTTAGTTCTCAAAAGAACTAAGGGAGAAAACCCTTGCTTTCTATTTCACTCAAAATTGTCTAATCTTCTAGAGCTTACAAGAGGTGCCTAATTATAGGCTACAATAGCAATACTTAAGAAAAATCCTTATTTAGGAGGAATTCCAATCTAGGGACAAATTTTTACACAGATAATAAACTGCTTATTAGGAGTGAATGCTATTACTTAATCCTAACCTATTAGGTACTTCAATCATATTAATAAGACCTGAGCTCTCTTTCAAGCTTAAATTCGCACCATTTGAAGCTTGGTTGGCCTGAATGTCCTTAATCAGCCCATTTTGTGCTTCTTTCATCTTTCTGGCTCTAACTCGTGTTATTGGGCCTTATGGAATGTGCAATAGACCTCTTGCATCCTTTGAAGCCTTCCAACCATCACCTTTAAGGTTCTCATCAATAATTCTCTCACCTTTTTATCTACCTTATTGACTACTTTAAGGACATAAAGAGTCCTGTCCTCATCCTAATATCACATATTAAAGAGAGAAAAAGACCTAGGCCTAAGACCTTAACTAAATATTTCTAATGATTCATTAACCAAAAAAGTAGAAGTTGAGGGAGGAAAGTCAACTCTATATTAAGCTTGACTGACCTACTCTTTTATTCTTCTAATGCATTCCAACTTAGTAATTGGTATTGAGGAGGTATAGAATCTAGGTTTAGCCTTTTCTTTTCCCTTTCAAGGTTTTACCTCACACTTCTAAATGGAGCAAATCGAATTTTGATATCCCCATCATGGAATTTGATTACTTCTTCCACTTGTTTATTAACCTATCTAATAGGTTTAACTACCTTTTCTAAAACCCATTTTTTAGGTAATTTAACCTGATCCCAACTAATTGTTTTAGGAATCATAACATTAGATTTTGACTTATTAGCCAAAACTAATGTAGTCATCCCTTTATCAATGCATTTTATTGGAAGTACTTTAATCCCTGGGATGGTGGTGTTCATAAACTCATAACGGATACTATAAATAAGGATTAGACTTTCCAACATAGGCATCATATCAAATCCTTTAGTTTTAATATCCAAGCATCAAGCATGCATCAAATTAGGGTCTAATAATGGCAAGGTAAAATTAGGAAAACAAGAGAATTAGATAGGCCCATCACTATGTGTAGACTTAATTACTACTAATAAGAAGTCATGGAATCAGTTATGTCTTTTTTCTTTAACACATATAATTGCTAAACCCAATATAGTAATGAGTTTTAATGCTACTTGCACCATTCCAATATGAATAAATTTATACTTTTGTTGATGCAAGCTAATAAGCTCTTGGGATAGCAAAAGGAAATCATTGTAACCTTACATTAAGGATAAAGCTTCTTCTATGGTTTTAATAACATAATCAACCTTAAAAAAGAAACTTCCTTATTTATAAACCTAGGAAGATGATGAAGAAGGAATAGTCCAATTTTGTAAATAATTATTATCTAAATTTTCACTAATTACTATTTCTTTATTTTTATTTCTAGAAAAACTATCACTTCTAAACAATTGATCTAGTCATAACCTATCCATACCATATCACTATCAATGTCTTAAGCCATAACCCTACATGCTCATACATGGCTAATACGAGTACAAAAGTAGTGTGACTTGGGGTTTCAATAATGAGACATTGATAAGTTTAAACATTCAATTATTTAGAAGATCAATATTCCTTTAGCTTTAAGGCTCTAATACCATTCCTTTCTTAGCAGCACAAGATCATACACATAGATACAAAATATATAGAACTAATTTAAACACACCAATATAAAATAAGATAATAAAGAAAAAAGCAAAGTATTTATCAAAATAAAATTTTCATTGAACACCAAAAGTAATTACAAGCTTATGTTTCAAAGAGGGGAGGAGAGAAGAAATGTTGTAGGAGAGAAAGAGAGAGAGAAACAAACTTTGAGAAAGAAGCTAATTAGACTCTACCCCTCTTAGCTTATAAGGGGTCTTATTTATATATAGAAAAAGGTAATAACCATAATGGAAGGAATCTACTTTTTAAATTGCAATGCTCCATTATTTTGCCATTATCCTTCACTTTTCCTAAAGTAGTTTTATTAAAGCTGACCCATAACATCATGTCCACTGAAAGTTGCTTGTCTTTTTCTCTTATGGGTCTTAGGAATCCTGCATAATATCATCATTGAGGTGCTTCTAACTACTCTCAGCTTGGTTAGCTTGGGTATCTTTATCTAGTTAAAGCAAAAGCAAACATCATTTATAATAACCTTTCTTTTGATATAAACTCTATTAAAATCTTTAATATATCTTTAGGATTAGTAGGAGTGGGCTTTGGTGGTGGAGCCTTAGGACCATTTATACAAATGGATCCTTTTCCTATGTAAACTCCATCCCTAAAAAAGTCAAAATTTTCCCACCATTGAATATTAATCCATCTTGCTTGCCATAGAACATGTCTAATGTCAAAATCTAAGATATTAGCTTATTTAGCCATAATGGTGTAGTCCCATTTAATTACCCATGGGACATGATACTAGGTTGCAAACATTAACAAGAGGTCTTTAATCTCATCGTTTGCTATACAAAACTATTCATAAACCATTCTTACTTTAAGGAGTAGAGTTAAATGGTGTAAACCCCACTTAAAAAAATAAGGTTTTAAATGAATTTGAACATTTTTTTGGATCATTTGGTAAATGTATCTAAATGAACCAACTACATTAGAAAAACTAATGAATTTTGTTTGGAATTGGGAGTATATGGGCGATAGTTAGAGTTAGTTTCTCTCTTAGGGTTCCTTTATTTAGGAACCATATCCTTTTGACATATGTAAATATTTTTCCAACATGTCTCTCTTTTCCATTGAATTAAGGAGAAACCTTGTTAGAAAGAAATTTTGTGATGTTATCATCTATCAAGAATTGAACAATTCAATACCTATAAGAAATGCTAATAAAGATCAATGACTTTTTTGCTTGATGAAATTCAATGGATTTATAGTACCAAAGATGTAAGGACATGCTTATAGCAATAAGTATAAAGTTTGGTATTGACACAAAAGTTAATTTCATTAATATTTTGTGTTTATGAGTCCTTGCAATAAGATGAGAAATCTTGTTAGCAAGAAATAAAGTTATGCTTTCATCCTTTAGGAGTTTAATAATTCAATATGTGCAAGAAAATCAAATACTCTTTTGCTTAATGGAATTCAATGGATTCAAAGTGCCAAAGTTATAAGGACTTGCTTGTCACTATGAATATATTGTTTAGTGTGGAAATAATCATTTTATGTAAACGAGCCCTTGTAATGGAAGGAGAACCCTTGTTAGTAAGGAAAGAAGTGATGGTCTCATCCTCTTGCATTTAAAATCATTGATTGGTGTTGACATTTAAGGTAATTTCATGATTTTCCTTTGTGAATGACTCATTATCAATTAGCTTGTGAGATGTGTCATGGTCCTTTGCACCTAGAGATAGACAATACGTTGAATGTAGACACCTCCTAGAGAAGGACAATACTATGAATGTAGAAGGCTCTTGGGGAAGGGCAATACATTAGAATGAGCCATGTAATAAATGCTGGTACATGTATGTAGATAGGAAGTTGAAGGGATGTAATATCCACCATTAGATCAAGAAGGGATCTAACGGTTGTAGCTTGTCCAATACTTGTATAAAAGGGGACCTCTTACCCCTCATTTGTACCACACCCAATTTACAAGTAAAATATACTTATAAAGTTAATCTCCAAAAAGGTTCTTGTGAGTTGAGTGTGAGAAGGCTACTTAAGAAGTATTATTAAGGCTGCACAGGTAGGACGCAATAAATCCATAGGCCTGTGACAAGTGTTATCAGAGCCGACCTAACCCGACTCTAGTGTCTCCCACTAAGCGCTCCATGTGGAAGGAGTAGGCAGGGGAGGCTCCCACCAAGCACTCCATGTGGAAGGAGTAAGTAAGGGGAGGCCCCCGCTAAGCACTCCATGTGGAAGGAGTAGGCAGGAGGAGGCCCTGATTCTTGACGAAGGTGTCGATGGATTCGGTAGGGGAGAATGTCACTGACAGACCCAACTCCCACATTGGATAGGAAGAGGGGATCTTGGGCCATATAAATGTAGGTGTTGCATACCTTGATAGGCTGCCTTTTCGGGAGAGAGTAATGGCCCTATGACAAGCGCTATGACAGAGCCACATTCTGATGAAGTGCTCATCATAGGTGATGACCGCGATGATCATGAGAGGAAGGCCGATAGAGGTGCTGCCAAGGGAAAGAAGAATCGTGTTGGTTCAAGTTTGAGGGATCTAGTAGGGGACTTAGCACATTGTATGACGAAGATCAAATCGTTCATCACTGATGTCCAACGTTCGGTTGATGATGTGACCCAGTCCATCGAAGGTGTAGATGCCGAAAGGGAGGAGCTCATTGTTGAGATGCAGGAGCTCAAAGCCAGTATGGAAGAACTTCAAGGAGAGTTGCTGGGGACCTTAAGGGCAGAACTCCATCAGCAGGATAAGTCCTTAAAGACCATGATGGCAGCTATGCACGCGGAGATAGTGGAGGTCAAGGGAAAGCTTGCAGAATCGGAGGCAGCACGTGTGCAAGGACCACATACAGATGCACCTAAGCCAAAGGAGTTCAGGGACTTTTGGGTGGCAAAGGATGTGGACAACTTCCTATGATACATGGAGCGGTACTTCCAAGCCATGGGGATCAATGACAGCCAATCACGGGTAAATACTGCATCTATGTACTTAGCTGATAATGCTTTGTTATGGTGACATCGTCGGTCTGACGATAACTGTGGAGATCCTATCACGACCTAGGATAGGTTCATTGAGGAATTCTGATGGAACTACTATCCCACATATGCAGAGGAAGAAGCTCATGATGAGCTAAAGCGCCTTGGGCAGAGGGGTGCAGTATGCAACTATGTGAAGCGATTTCCAGAGTTGCTGCTTCAAATCCCTTCGATGAACCAGACAGAGGTGTACCACTAGTTCATGAGTGGTCTCAAGCCATGGACTAAACAAAAACTGAAGCAGTTCCAAGTGGGAGACCTTACAATGGCCATTATGGTGGTTGAATCTCTTGTAGAATACAGGACACCTTCCACCTCCTAGTTAGACTCCTGTCCAAAGGATAAGGCCAACAGTGAGAGAGATCGTGGTAAATTCAATTGCCTGAATGGAGGTAGACCGCTGGCTGGCCCTTCAAAGGCTCATGCAGAATCCAGCAGTGGAGGTCACAGGAAGGTACATACTTACAAGTACTTCTTTTGTGATGGTCCACCTATGGCATGAGATTATCTGAACAAGGCCAAGCTGGCTGCCCTCTGCAAAGAAGATGAACCAAAAGAGAAGGCATGATTAGATTTGCTGCAGATCCTCAGCTCAATCACGTCCAAGAAAGCGAAGGAGCGAAAGGGACTTATGTTTGCAAATGTGAAGATTGGAGAAACCACAATGAGTGCACTTGTGGATACTAGGGCATCCGATATCTTCATATTGGAAGAAGCTACCAAGAAACATAACCTTTGGGTTGAGAAAGGAGCTAGGTGGCTCAAGACTGTCAACTCCTAGGAAGTTCCTACCATTGGGGTTGATAGGGACGCGGAGCTGCAGATTAGGCAATGGAGAAGCCAAGAGACCCTTGAGGTAATTCCTCTTGATGATTATGACTTTGTCATTGGGTTGAAATTCTGGACAGGATCCACGTGATTATATTGCCCTTTGCTGAGTGTCTTTGTGTGCTGGACAAACAGTGTTAGTGCGTGATTCTAGTCCATCGTATGTCAGATGGTGATTGGAAGATGATTTTGGCAATGCAATTCACCAAGGGAGTGAAGAAGGATGAGGTGACCATCCTAGCAACCTTGAAAACCGAGGACAGCAAGAGCAAAGGGAGCGAAGTCCTGACAAAAGTGAGCCAAGTCCTCAATTCATTGAAGGATGTGATGTCTCCTAAGTTGCCCAAGAAGCTTCCACCTCATAGAGAAGTGGATCATCAGATCGAGCTGGTGCCTGACGCTCAACCACCCGCCATGGCGCCATATCACATGGCACCCCCTGAATTGGAAGAATTGAGGAAACAGCTGAAGGAGCTGCTCAATGCGGGGTACATTCGGTCATCTAAGGCTCCGTTCAGTGCACCTATCCTATTCCAAAAGAAGCATGATGGATCACTCCGGATGTATATAGATTACCCGATATTGAACAAATTAACCATCAAGAACAAGTACCTAATCCCCCTCATTGCGGATCTCTTCAATCAGCTTGGAGGAACATGGTTGTTCACCAAACTTGATCTCCGGTAAGGTTACTATCAAGTTCGGATTGCTGAAGGGGATGAGCCAAAGACAGCATGTGTGATGTGTTATGGTTCGTACGAGTTCCTCGTCATGCCTTTCAGTCTAACCAATGCACCGACCACATTCTGCACCCTTACGAACAAGGAATTGTACCCATTCCTAGATCAGTTTGTAGTAGTTTACCTTAACGATATTATGGTCTATAGCCAGACGCTCGAGGAGCACATTGAGCTCCTTAGACATGTTTTCCAAGCCTTATGCGAGAATGTGTCTTTGCCTAAAAGGAAGTGTCATTCTTAAGGCACATTGTCCGGGGAGGACAAGTGCATATGGAGGTGGTGAAGATTCAAGCCATCGTTGAATGGGAGCCACTGACAAAAGTGACAGAGTTGAGATCATTCCTTGGCCTCACCAACAACTACCGGTGTTTTGTTCGAAACTACTCAAACATCATTGTGCCACTCAAGGACATGCTGAAGAAGGAGAAACTATGGGAATGGACGGATCGATGCTAGAAGGCATTTGATTGGTTGAAGCAAGCCATGACTGAGGAGCCGATATTGGTGTTGCCCGATCACACTAAGCCTTTTGAGTTAAAGACTGATGCATTAGATTTTGCTATTGGTGGTGTTCTTATGTAGGAAGGACATCTAGTGGCATATGAGTCATAGAAGTTGAACAATACCAAGTGATAGTATACCATTCAAGAGAAGGAGATGATTGCAATGGTCCATTGCCTCTGGACATGGAGGCATTATCTCCTGGGGTCTAAGTTTGTTGTAAGGATGGATAACATGGCCACAAGTTATTTTCAGACCTAGAGGAAGCTGAGTCTGAAGCAAGCTCGGTGGCAAGATTTTCTAGCAAAGTTTGACTATGTGATGGAGTACAAGCTGGGGAAGGCTAACTCCGTAGCCGATGCCCTTAGCCAGAAGATGGAGCTGGCAAACACGGTAAGTTGACCTAGCTATCCATGAATCGATCACATCAAAGAGGGGCTCAAACATGATTAGAAGGCTTAAGCCTTCATTAGATAAGCACAAAAGGGCAAGACTTGACAGTTTTGGTACGAGGATGATCTTCTATACACAAAAGGGCAACAACTATATGTGCCACTATATGGGAAGTTAAGGAAAGACATGTTGCATGAGTATCATGATTCAAAGTGGGCGGGTCATCTAGGGATCCACCGCACCTTAGCCCTCGTTGAAGAGCAATACTATTGGCCTTAAATGCGGGATGACGTTGAAGCCTATGTAAAGACCTGTCTTATTTGCTAATAAGACAAACTTGAACAACGTTCATCACCAAGACTGCTAGAGCCACTTCTTATCCCAACTTGTCCATGGGAGAGTGTTTCCATGGACTTTATAGTAAACTTGCCTAAGTCTAAAGGATGTTGGACTCTTATGGTCGTGGTGGATAGATTCTCCAATTATGCAACATTTGTGCCAGCAACAAAGGATTGCCTAGCTGAGGAGGCAGCTATGAAGCACATGGTCAAGTATTGGGGAGTCCCATAAATGATCGTGAGCAGTCACAACCCTCGATTCACAAGGTGTTTCTGGTCTGAATTGTTCAAGCTGCTGGGGTTGGAGTTAAATCTCTCTATGAGCCTACTCCCTTAAACTAACGGTCAAATCAGGCGAGTCAATGCACTCTTAGAGATTTATCTTAAGTACTGCATGAGCATAACGAAAACAAATTGGGCCAAGTTGATCGACGTAGCCCAATTCTCCTAGAACTTGCAGAAAAGTGAGTCTACTGACCAAAGTCCATTCAAGATAGTGAATGTCCAACAACCACAAACTCCAAGTGCAGTTGCATCGGGCTATCAGGGAAATAGCCCACTTGCATATAAGTTTGCCAAGGATTGGTAAGAACAAGTAGACTTGGCAAGGGCGTGTCTATGTAAAGCCTCTAAGCACATAAAAAAGTGGGCTGACAAAAAGTGATGGGATGTGGAGTTCCAAGTCGGGGACTTAGTGCTAGCCAAACTACATGCCATTCTTCAGTTCAAGGATGTGCACAAGGGGCTGATTCGTCACTACAAAGGACCATTTTGAGTGATACAACGGGTCGGGAAGGTCACATACAAGCTGGAGCTGCCACCAAAATTAAAGGTACATCAAGTTTTCCATGTGAGTATGATTAAACCTTACCATGTAGACAAGGGAGATCCAAATCGAGGGGAGTCACAGTGAGCACCACTTGGAGCAAAAACTTCATGTGATCGAGAAATCGAATCCATAGTGGCAGATCGGGTCATATGGAAGCAGTATTATACACTGAGGTGTGAATACTTTATCTGATGGAAGGGTCTTCCAGAAAGCAAAGCTAATTGGGAACCTGCTGAAGCTCTTTGGCAGTTCAAGAAGAAGATTGACACCTACCACACTAAAGAAGTGGCGAGCGCATTGCTTGATTAGTTGGGGGAGAATGTCACGGTCCTTTGCACCTAGGGATGGACAATACATTGAATGTAGACACCTCCTAAAGAAGGACAATACTATGAATGTAAAAGACTCTTAGAGAAGGGCAATACATTAGAACTAGCCATGTAATAAATGCTGGTAAATGTATGTAGATAGGAAGTTGAAGAGATGTAATATCCACCATTAGATCAAGGAGGGATCTAATAGTTGTAGCTTGTCCAATACTTGTATAAAAGGGGACCTCTTGCCCCTCATTTGTACCACACCCAATTTACAAGTGAAATATACTTATAAAGTTAATCTCCAAAAAGGTTCTTGTGAATTGAGTGTGAGAAGGCTACTTGTGAAGTATTCTCAAGGCCGCACGGGTAGGACACAATAAATCCATAGGCCCATGACAGATGCATGTTATTATGTTTTAGGTAGTTTGAATCCATAAAAGTTCATGCAATAAATGAGCTATTACTCTTAATTAGCTCTTTTTACTATGAGAGATTCATTTATACATGATTGGTGTACACATTTAAGTAATGTTCAAGATTTCTTTTGTGTGACTTACTCCTTAGAATGAAAGGATAAGCCTTACTTGTTCGAAATAAGGTGACAAGCTTGTTTTTCAAGCAATGAACTATTCTCTCCACTTTAGAAAAGTTAATCAAGAAAAATGACTCCTTCATTTGACATAATTTAATTGATTAAGATTGCTTAAGGTGTATCCATGCAATGAATATTACATTATGAGTAGCCTTAAAAGTTTGAGTGTCAAAGTTATAATGATGTGCTTGTTGCAATGAATATAATGTTTAGTGTAGAGATAAAAGTTAATTTCATGATAATTTGTGTGAATCTCTCCTTGCATGAAATGAAGTTATACACCAATTCTTTAGGAATTAGATCATTTAAACCCAGTAAGGAAAGCTAATCAAGCTAGATGATTCCTTTATTTGAGGGAATTAATTGGATTGAGAGAGTCAAAGTTATGATTACTTGCTTGTCATAAAGAATATGATGTTTGAGGCAAACATAATGGTTAATTTCATGTTAATCTTGTTGGCAAAACAATGAAGCAACAAGCTAATTCATAATGAACTAAATGATCCAACCGTAGTGTGAAAAGCTAATTGAGATCAATGACTTCTTTGTTTAATGGAATTCAATGGATTAAGAGTTCTAAAATTGTAGTGACTTGCTTCTCCCAAGGATTGTAGATTTTTCTGTAGTGACAAATGTTAATGTCTTTATCACTTTGTGCAAATGACTCGTTAGATTGAAAGGAGAAGTCTTCTTAACCAAAGATGAAGTTACAAGTTTCTTTCAGCAATGAAACCATTCAGGCCCTATAAGAAAAGCCAATCAAGGTAAATGACTCCTCTATGTGATGGAATTCAATGGATTAAGTGTGCTAAAGTTGCAATGACTCCTTGCACCTTTGGCACTCAAAATTCATTAGATTCCATCAAACAAGGAGTCATTGATATTGATTCATTTTTCTTATAAGAATTGAATGGTTCAATTCTTGAAGGATGAGTCCATCACTTCATTTCTTACTAACAAGGTTTTTCCTTTTGTTACAAGGACTTATTCACACAAACTAACTATGAAATTAACTTTCACGACTGCACTAAACAATATATTTCTTGTGGCAAGCACATCCTTACAGCTTTGATACTTTATATCCATTGAATTCCACCAAACAAATCAATTATTGATCATAATTAGTTTATCTTATAGGGATTCTATGGCTCAATTTGTGAAGGTTCACAATGTTGTTTCATTTCTTACTAAGCAAGGCATCTCCTTTCATTGGAAAGACTCATTCAAACAAAATGATCTTGCAATTATTTTGTTTCTATACCAAATATTATATTCATTGACACAAGCATATCTTTACAATGTTGGTACTTTGAATCCATTTAATTTCATCAAACAAAGCCGTCATTGATCTCGATTAGCTTTTCATACATAGATTGAATAGTTCAATTCATGAAGGGTGAGCTCAGCACCTCATTTCTTGCAAACAAGGTTTCTCCTTTAGTTACAAGTACTCATTTCTTGCCAATAAGGTTTCTCCTTTCATTGCATGAACTCATTCAAATAAAATGTTCATGACATTAACCTTTGTACCTATACCAAAAATTACATTCAATTTGACAAATATATCTCTACAACTTTAGTGCTATGAATTCATTTGATTCCATTAAACAAATGAGTCATTAATTAATAGTCCCTTTGTGCTATAAGTCCCTTTTAGTGTCCATTTTTCATGTAATGTAACCTAATCCTAAGCAATTTTTTTAGGAACCATAACATTAGATTTTGACCTATTAGTTAGAAATAAGGTAATAGTCCCTTTATCAATATATCTTGCTGGAATTTCTTTAATCCCTAGGACAATGGTGTTCATAACCTTATAGTGTATCCTATAAATAAGAATTAGATTTTCCAAAGTAAGCTTCAAGTCAAATCCTCCAGTTTTAATATCCAAACATAAAATGTGCATCAAATTAGGATTTGATAATGATAAAGTAAAGTTCAAAAAACAGGAGCACCAAAAAGGTCCATTAGTAAGAGTGGGTTCAATTACTCCTAATAAGGAGTCATGGAAGCAATTATGTCTTTTGTATCTGACACATATAGTTATTGAGTTATTTAAACCCAATCTAGTAGCAAGTTTTAATGTTGCTTGTATCATCCCAATATGGATAGATTTATACATTTGTTAATGTGAGCTAATAATCTCTTGAAGTAGTAAAAAGAAATCATTATAACCCTGAGTTAAGGGTAAAGCCTCTTCTACTAGTTTAATAACATAATCAATTTTAGAAAAGAAACTTCCTTGTTTATAAACCTTGGAATATCAAGAAGGAAGAGTCCAATTTTGCAAATAATCATTGTCTAAAATTTCACTAATTATTATTTCTTTATTCCTATTCTTCAAAGAACTATCACTTGTAAGTAGTCGATTAGGTCTTAACCTATCCATGCCTTACCATATCACTATCAACATCTAAAGCCATAACCCTTTACGCCTATACTCGTTTAACATAGGTACAAAGGCAGTATAACTTGAGGTTTCAACAATGAGACACCTAAGAATTTAAGATTTCAACTACTTAGAAGATTAACCTTCCATTGGGCTCTAATACCATTCCTCTCTTGACAGCACAGGATCAGACTTAGTGCATATATAGAATAGCACACAAATATATGGAAAAGTAATTTAAGAAACTAAATTAAACACACCAATATAAAAGAAACTTAAAGCGAATAATACTAGAATTATAATACTTATAGAAACAAAGTTTTCATTAAACACCAAACATTGTTACGAGCTTATATTTTACAAAAGGGAGAGAAAAACATACTTAGAGAAAGAAAGGAATTAAACTCTATCTCTCTTGGCTTATGAGAGGTTTACTTATACATGGAAAAAGATGGGATGTTCCATTATGTTCCATTTTCCTCCAGTTTTGTTAAAGTTACTTTATTAAAATTATCTTTTAAGTCTTATGACAATTTGTCCACCAAAAGTTGTTTGTCCTTTTGCCCTTTATAACTCATAAAGGTCTTGGGAATCTTATATAATATCATCATTGAGATCCTTTTAACTATTTTCAACTTAGTTAGCTTGGGTGTCTTGATCTAGTTAAAGTAAAGTAGCCATCATTTCCAATAACCTTTCTTTTGATATAGACTCCAATAAAGTCTTTAACATATCTTTAGGACTAATAGGAGTAGGTTTTAGTGGTGGAGCGTCCATTTATGCAAATGAATCTTCCTCCTATGTAGACTCCATCATAAAAAAGGTCAAATTTTTCCTACTATTGGATATTAATCCATCTTACCAACCATGGAACATGTCTAATATCAACATTTAAGACACTAACCTGTTTAGCCATGATGGTGTAGTCCCATTTAATAATACATGAAGCATGATACAATACTATAAACATTATCAATGGGTCTTTAACCTCTTTATTTACTTTACCAAATTGTTTATAAATAATTCTGACTTTATGGGGTAAGATTGACTGATGTAAACCTTATTTGAAAAACTAGGTTTTAAACCAATTTGGAAATCGTTTTAGGTCATTTTGAAGATATATTTGAATGAATCAACAAATTTCCTTTACCTATTTTCATGTAATAAGGCTTTTTCTCATGCATTGATATAATCAAAATAGTTATGGGTTCTAACTTTCCATAATTTTTTTAATTTCTTATAGCCGAAGAGATCCCATTGCCAATCTTCTGGATAAAGAATTTTCTTTATCTTGAATTTGGCATAGGCCCATCTCTGAAACCATAACTAGATCCAGTTCCGAATCCTCTTTTTATGGGTTTAATAACTATTGAACCCATCTCATGTAATATCTATTGATATTACAAACAATCCTTCATATTATTATAAGAATATATATCATCTTTAAGATTAAAACATGCAACCATATTAAGTCTAAGTTGAGTATAATTATTTTCAATAGTACATAAAAAGTCAATATGCTTTGGAATTAAAGAATATATAATAAGCATCATTATGAAATTTATCAACTTCATTTGCTATTACCTTTTTAAGCTAGTGAATTAACTGACTTTGCTAGGGATTGAAGCCTTTGTATGAGAGGAATTTTATTCATGTTTTAATTCTCTACAAAAATTCATGAGTTAGGAAATCTAGCAAAGAATTACAATTTTCTTTAATAAACTCAATATCGAAATCAAATACAAAAAGTATTTCTTACCATGTAGTAAAGATTTGTTTAGAAATGATGCTTTTGACATCTTTGGTAAAGATATCTTTTATTGCCTTATAATTTATCATTAACAGGAATTTCTAGTTAATAAATCACTTTCAAATTTTTGAATACTTAGTACAATAATTAAAATTTCTTTTTAATAGTAGAGTAATTAACTTTAGTTTCTCTCTAAACCCTTGAAGTAAAATGAACTAATTATTCTTTTGAATTAATTGAAAGATTCCTCCATAGCCCTTATCTAATGCATCAGTTTCAATTATTTTTAAACTTTTAGGATAACAATTCTTTATTTTTAATTTTCTTTTCTTAACTACCTTCATAAGTTCTTCCTTCCATTTGGGAGGATTTTTCTGTAAACTATCAAACAAAAACATTGCATCATAAGCTAATTTTTTAGAGAATTTTGAAATATAATTTAGATATCCTAAAAACCATTGCAATGCTTATTTTTCTCTAATTTCATTAGGAAATTTAGGGGCAAACTAAATTGCTCGATCAAAAGGAACAATTGTTCTAGTTTATATGAAGTGAACAAGGAATTTTACCCAATTTTGAAATAACTTCATTTCCTTGACATAAACAACTCAACCGATTTTTCAATAACCTTTAAGAAAAGGTTTATATGTCTAACATGTTGTTAGATGGTATTACAAAATACTAATACATTATCAATACAAACAATTGTAAATGTTGAATAAGTATTAAATATTTCATTTATGATTTTTTGAAATTTTAAGGGTGCATTTTTTACTCGAAAGGCATTATATTCCATTCATAATGTGTGAAGGGGACTGTATTTTATATTTATCCCTTTCATGAAACGTATTTAATAAATCTTTTTTATTAGGTATGGGATATCTAATAACTAGGATTTGCTAATAACTAGATTTTATATCAAATTTTGAAAATATTTAAGTTTCATGAAACGTATTTAATAAATCTTTTTTATTAGGTATGGGATATCTAATCCATCTCAAAACCTAATTTAAAGGCTTATAATTAAGAATCAATCTTAGAACTCCTTGCTCCAATTTCACAGCATTTTCCATATAAAAAATGATGGGAAATTCTATGGGTTGTTACTTTTCTAATAAGCCCTTTCCTTGGATATCATTTATTTCCTTTTTATAAAACTCTAAATGCCTTGGTCCCATAACTATAGGCCTAGGTTTGGTAGGCATATGACTTTCATTAAAAGTCACTTCACATGGTGATTCTACCACATACTTTTTCCTATCCCAAAAAGAAGTAAGAACTTCTACACAAACTATATTTTCTAACTTTTTTTTATAATTACCATACTTTAACTTGTATAACAAAAGTATTTATTTTCTCTTGTAAACATTTATTTTTTACCTCACTTTAAATAGATTGAATAAATCTCTTTTTTCTTATTAATTTCCAAAGTATGTTTATCTCCTTGTGTTGAGGGGTAGGTAGAAATTTAAGGTTAATAAGCTTTTAATCTATTTCTGAGAAAAATATCTTTATCACTAATTTCTTTAAAAGGGTATAGTATGTGCAGGAAAAGAGTTTTCAAGATAACATCTTAAGATAAGTTTTTAAACAATACAAAAGGAATCTCAATTCAAATTCCTTCATTGTATATTGCCACATGAGATAACTTGTATTTAATAACAAGCTTGCTTTTATCAGCAGTGTTTAACACTTTTGTTGTTTTTGAAAAGTATTTCAAAGGTACTATTCCCTCATTAATACAATTCAAGTCACACTTGAATCAATCAATTCAACCATTGAAAAAATATACTCCTTATTGACTACCACTATAATCTGAGTATGCCACTTATGGGTAATTATCCTATCGATGAGATGCATCATAATAAGGAAGAGTTAAACATGATAGTTCTTTTGTTTTTAATTTTATTTTCTTAACTACTTTCATATGTTCCTTCATCCACTCAAAAGGATTTTTCTATAATCTATCAAACAAAGACTTGACATCATAAACACATCCCTTCATCTCAACTGAAGCTTTGTGAGGAAGGAATGAAGAGGTAATCTCATTATTTAGGAATTAAACCAAAAGTACTTATAGGAAAGACCAATCATTATCAAGGACTCCTTTGTTTGATGTAACTATGAGGATTCTAAGTACCAAAGGAAAATAAACATACTTATTGTAATGAATATAATGTTTGACAAAAGTTATTTTTTAGGTCATTTATGTGGATTAGTTCTTGCACTAATAGCTTGAACCTCATTAGGAAGAAATGAAGAGATAGTCTCATTATTCAATTATTCAACCAAAGATACGTGTAAGTAAAGCTAATCATTATCAGAGATTCTTTTGTTTGATGGAATTCCATAGATTCCTAGTTCCCAAGGTGTATAGAGATGCTTGTTGCAATGGATAAATGTTTGTTATGTGTAAAAAGCACTCAACCTTTTTACTGCAAAAACTCATTTGTGCAAAGTGATGTTGAAATAAACTTTTGTGTCAACAACAAATTTTATATTCATTACAATAAGCACATATGTACACATTTGGTAGTTTAAATCCATCAAATTCTATCAAACAAAGGAGTCATTGATCATTATGGGCTTTTTTTACAAGTATGCAATGATTTAATTTCAAAATAATGAGACCATCCCTTCATTTCTTCCTAACAAGTCTCCACCTATCTCTAGAAGAATTTATTTGCACAAAATGATCTTGAAATTAACTTTTGGCCTCTCAATAAACATTATATTCATTGCAATATGCACATCTATACACCTTTACTATTAGGAATTCAATTGAATTTCATCAAACAAAGGAAATATTGATCATTATAGCTTTTCTTATAATTATGCTTTACAACAAGAACATATTTACACATTTAGTGGTTTAAATCCATCGAACTCCAACAAGAACATGATTTGAACGATTCAATGCCCATAGATGAGGCTGCCCATTCATTTCTTGCTAACAAGGCTTCTCTTTTCATTTTAAGGTATCATTCACACAAAATGATTATAATGACAAGCACATCAATATACCTTTAAAAGTCTAAATCCATTGAAGTTCATCAACCGTAGAAATAATTGCTCTTGAGCAATTTTTCATTAAAAGTCTATCTATAAGGTAGCCCTACTACATGTTTCCTCTTATTCCAAAAAGCTGTAGCAATCTCTAAGCATATTGTTGCTTATAATTTTATCTTTATTTCTTATATCTTTGTTTGAATAATAGGAGTATTGATTTTTCCTATTAGTCTTTAATGATGATTAGTTTTTCCTATAAGTATTTTTTGTTCAATTCCTAAATAATAAGGTTGTCTCTTTATTCCTTCCTAACAAGGCTTCACCTTCCACATAATTGCTTGTTGCAATGAATATAATGCATGTCATGGGAAGAAAAGTTATTTTCAAGATAATTTTGCATGAATGAGTTGTTGTAAAGAGAGCTGGACCCTTGTTAGGAAAAGATAAAGAGATGGTCGAATTATTAAGGAATTGAACTGAAAATACTAGTATCGATGTTCAATGAAAGGGATCCTTCTATAAGTATTTCCTTGCCTTTATCTAACAAGTTTCTTAATAGGTTTCTTTGATATTATTGTGTTCTTTGCTTTGTGTGTTTCATGTTATTACTCCTCTTATATTGTGTGCTGTGAAAGAATGATATCAGAGTCTAGTTGCTAGTCAAGTATTAACAAAGTTATTTTATAGTTGAAACATTAAGGTTTACTCCTACCTTTTCCACTCATATTTTCTCTCAATTCTTTATTGAACTAAATAACTACAATCAAAGTCACATTCTAATTAACTAATTCCAACAAATTAAAATCAAAAAAATTTAGAAAAGCATAATAAATAAAGGTTGTGGGTTAGAAGAAAATAACAAAATTAAATCACAATACACAAAGAGAGAATAATTAGATTTCAATCCTTATAGGAATTGGAAAGTAATAAGGTCTACTCCTTTAATTTAGGGTTTCCTTATGCTGTAGGATGTCTAATAAAGAAAGAAATAAAGCTGTTATCTTCTTTTGACCTAATAAAATGGGTTTACTTCTTGATTTTCTCCTTTTTCTGCTTTTCTTCTTTCTCTCTTCATTTTTCTCGTCTTTTTCTTTTGTTTTTCTTTTTTCTGAATTTAAGGACAAGAAAAGATCAACAAGGGTTTTTAGATTCAAAGAATAAAAGGGTATAAAATGTAGCTAAGAAGAAAAGATAAAATTAGGGTTTGTGAATACAAGAAATAAAAGGTTATAAAAGGTGGCTAAGAAGAAAAACAAGAGAAAAACTCAAATTTAGATAAGTGAATCTGATTTAAACCCTAAAACTTTGATACCAATTGATGTGAACCCCAAAGAGTACAATGAAACCACAAGCAAAACAGATAATTTAATACATCAAGAAAGTTAAATTAGGTTTAATAAAAGTAAAATTTGGACCTAATCTAAAAAGGATCACGAACTTAAGGTATAAACTTAGACCTAATGTTCAAAGGAACACAAACCAAAGGTATAAAGAAAAATATGGACATCACACTATAAAAAGATGGGATTTGGGAGTGATAAGTTAGGTTGGAATGCCATAAGACAATAATCTTGATAAGTTTGCAAAGTTCTATGAAGAACCAAAAGAGAAAATTCAAACTTCCTTTTCACCAATGATCTATATCTTTAACAACAAAATCAAGCCTATTTATAGGTTGAATTAACAACCCTAACCTTAAAGTAGAGACAAAGATATACTCCTAAAATATAGAAACACTCCTCTTTTATTGTAAACTTCTATTTTATAACAAACTCCAACTTTATAACAAACTTTTACTTGGGAGTGGATTTTATGTCTTAACCTTGGCCCACCAAGCACTCCAATCATATTAATGAAGCCTTAGACCTCTTTCAAACTTGAATTCACACCATTTGTTACTTGGTTGGCTTGAATATCCTCAGTCAACCTATTTAGTTTTTCTTTCATCTTTTAATTTTGGAATGTGTCATTGGCCCTTCTTAAATGCTCAATGGATCATTTGAAGCCCTTCATGCATTGGCTCCTCCATGGATCTGATCATCCCTTATCTCCTCAAAAGGATTTGTCCATGAATCATCAAATTTGTTGTTCCATTTGTCACGCTTGTTGCAATGAATAAATATCTATCATTGACAAAAAGTTATTTTCAAAATCATTTTTCATCAATGACTTCTTCTTTCAATGGAATTTAAAGCCTTGTTAGAATGAAGAGACAATCTTAATATTTAAGAATTCAACCAAAAATACTTCTAGGAAAGGCTAATCATTATCAAAGACTTCTTTTCTTGATGGAATTGTATAGGTTCCAAGTTCTAGAGGAAGATAGAAATGCTTGTTGCAATGAATTTATGCCTAATGTGGGGAGAAAAGTTATTTTTAATATAATTTTGCATAAATGAGTTGTTGCGAAGAAAGCTAGAGCCTTGTTAGGAAAAGATGAAGAGATGGTCTGATTATTTAGGAATTGAATAGAAAATAGTTGTATCAACATTCAATGAAAGTGATCCTTCTATAAGTAATTCCTTTCGTTGAATGGTGTCTTTCACACAAAATGATCATGAAATGAACTTTTCTAGTCCACAAGAAACATTATATTCATTGTGATAAGCACGTCCTTACACCTTTTATACTTTAAATCCATTCAATTCCATTAGATGGAGGAGCCTTTGATCTTTATTAGCTTTTGTCATAGCAATTGAATGGTTCATTTCTTAAAGGATGAGAGCATCACTTTTTTTTTTTTTTTCTAAAAAGCCTTCTCCTTTTGCTGGAAGGACTCTTTTACTCAAAATGATCATGAAATCAACCTTGTGTCTACACCAAATTCCATATTCATTCGCAACAAGTTCTTATACTTTTGGTACTCTTAATCCATTAAATTCCATCAATGCAAGGGGATATTGATATTGATTGGCTTTTCTTATAGGGGATTGAATGGTTTAGTTAATAAAAGATGAGACTATAAGATCCTAACTCATGACCAAAGCTTATTGTAGTGATATGAATGAAGGGTTACTTTTACCAGCAATAGTCACTCTATATAGTTTCCCCTTAGTTGAGATCCCTAGTCATGTGATGCTACTATTGCATAATCATATGTAATTACTTTGAATATCATACATTCAAATTGAACATTGATCTCCACAAAAGCTTTTGCAATATGATAATTATTCTCTCACTTCTCATCATATCTACAATTGATACTAGGTTAAGGCAAGTAAGACTACTACTTACATAACAAACTTTTTCTTAGGGTCCAAAAACACATTAATTATCTACATAATTACAATTGACCTAATAAAAAGTTACAAAATTGATCGAAACCTTGGCCTTCACTACTTTCTCACTTACTATCTACCCCTGTAAATTACATTATTTATGAGGCCTCCAAATGTGTATATTGCAAAATGTGTGAGAAACATCCCCTATATATTCTATTACAAGGATTATGATTATTATATCAACTTTGGCATCAATGACTACAATTCTAGCTCCTCATGTGTTGGGCAGCACCACATACACTGGATCCACAAAATGCCATTACAAGTTGGTGAGTTTCAAGCTTAGTAAGTAAAATCATGCATGATATGCTTTAAGAATAATGATGATTATGGGATGCTCTTTACAAGCACAAACTTTTTTGCTAATGTCAGGTATATCCTAAGATCATTGGCATTTAATTCAATCCACACTATAATGGATATATCTTGTTCAATCCACATTGTGATGGGTCTACCTCTACTTAATAGACATCATAATGGATACATTTATTCAATCCACATCATGGTTGTTATGCCAAGTCCTTTTAAAAAACCATCCACATAACATGCATGCTTGAAGTGCTCTTTCATTCATTACTTATTCTGTGATTCATTTTCATGATCATGATATGCATGAAGTGTCAGTGCATTACTAGATAATCATCTAATCAAGAGAACATACTTTACTAAATATTAACTAGCACTTAATTCAGGTTGTCACATTTTAACTTGTAATGACAGTTGAGATTTTCCTTACCTCAATCCTTGCTAAAAGATATATATCATTAGTTGAGACTGATATATTTTGATCATAGAACATCAAAATGAAATTATATATAAGTTAAATCTAATCATACTAATCTTAAAAAAAAAAAAAAAAAACCTTAACATGTATATAATCAATTCTTGATTATGTTGTTTATCTTTAATAGGAATCCATATAAAATCACATCAAACACTAGTTCATAGCCAAGTAACATTTAATTAGGGTTTCTAGTGTTCTCTTTTCATCTAATTATTCTAGACATAATCATATCCTGTTAATCTATTATTCAATGCATTACTAAGGTGAGAGAAATCTTAAGAGATAAAGAATTTCACCTTGTAGGTTTTGGCCAACAACCTTCTCTCCTTGAACTTGAATTGAATAAGTAACTCTTTAAGTGGTTTAAAAGAGATAAATGACCAAATTTGGCTCATTATAAATAGGCTAAAAGGAGTGGGGTGGACATTTGCATGCTAGCCACATTAAGGGACACTTCTCATAAGCATGAAATAAGGTGGACATATGTATGCTTGACACATGTCTTTTCTAATCTAATGCTAAGGTCAACTATAGTTTCCAGTTAGGCTAAGTTACAATTTCCAATTTAAATCCTTGTACTTAATTCCAATCTTATTGCATCTCCTATTAAATCATTTTCCTCATGTATTTCAAACTAGGATATATAAATTAGGTTTGTTTTTTGTTGGTTAATTAATACACTTAAGCACACTCATCACAATAGTAGAAATTCACACTATAATCATATCTTGAATAAAGATATTCAAGCAACATGAGTGTCTATATGCATATTAAACTTATACCTACATGAGATGATGTAATAATGTATGTGAGAAGTTTCCTTTAAGAAATTTTGTCCTTACAATTCAATTTATCTAAAACAACTATGGGTACTTGTCTTGCATTACCCCCTCTCTCTCTCCAAAGTAGCTTCTTCAATTGCATGATTTTGGTATAAAACCTTCACTAATGGAACCTTTTCATGTCAACACTCTTTTAGTTCTCTGTCCCAAATTTCAAATGGTTGTTCTTCGTATGTCAAATCTAAAGCTAAATCCAACAATTCATAGTTTAACACGTGAAGAATCTATTAAATACCTCCAAAGCATGATATATATGGAAGAAGGACTAACTATATGCTTAATTGCCAATCATCTCTAGTATTTCATATGGTCCTATGTACTGTGAGCTCAATTTTCCCTTTTTACCAAGTCTTATGACCACCTTCATCAATGCTACCTTCAAGAACATATAGTCTCCAACATTAATTTCCAAATCCTTCCTCTTTATGCTTGCAAATTCAAGGTTGAAAGAGAGTCAAGGCCTTATTAATATGAGTGGAGTACTTAATGGGTTAGGACTAATGAACTTATCAAGAGGTACTTCTTCTTGTGGTGTTCAACTCGACTTATCACTCCTAATTCCTTTCTTTTTTTGAGTGTGGCATCTATATTCTTCTTAAATACCCTAGGTTTGTGTTCCTTTGAATGTTGGGTTTAGGGTTTATGTTATTAAAGTCTGATTTAGTTTTCCTGATTATTCTTTGATTCCTTATGTGTGTTGGGTCCATAAGCCACGTCTTTTTGGGGTTTTTCGCATCAGTTGGTTGGATCAACTCATTCTTTAATTTTTAACCTTGTGATTTATTTATTTTTGTTTAGTTTGTCTATTAAGTGCATTACCATTCAAATGCATTAATTTGTTTGTTTGTAATCTTTCTCTCTTTGCTTGTTTGTTTGAGATCATGACTATAAAAAACATGCTAATTTCAATTCCAATTATTATGTCTAAGTATCCTACTATTGTTTTGTGTTGAGTGAAAGAAATGAAAAAAAAAAAAGAAACAAAAGGAAAGAGCAACAAAAAAAGAAAAAAGAAAAAAAGGAGGAACAAAAAAAAGGCATCAAATTCAAGTTATTGATAAAAGTTAAAATGTTTGGTAATATTAGCCACAATAATTTTAAAGTTTTCTTACTCAACTCTAATTCTTCCATTTGTTTTCTTGTTATGTCATCCAAGTTTGTCCTCTAGGTTTAACCCCTTATCTTGATTTTTGTGAGTTTAGTTTATTAAATTCATTTGCCTTGACATCCTTTTTTGTTTTTTGACTACTTGTTCTCCAATTTATTTAATTCTACGTCATTTATCTTATTATGTCCAAAATCAATCCTTTTGATTTAGTTTGTTTAGTTCTTTAAAGATCTGAAAGGGGAAATTTGAGTGGGAAAAGGCAAAGAGTGTAGATTCATATTAAGAAAAGTCATAAAAAGTGTAAACACGAGAGAGAGTGACACCTCTCCTTTTGAGTGAAACATATGAGGGAGTGTTTTATAAAGTATCCTAATCATTTTGTGCAAAAGTAATAATATGACTTCCATAGACAAAGGTGTAGCTCAATAGGGAGTTTGTGATATGTCCTTCATGATCAAAGCTATGCAACAACAATTTGAACTCATGAATACTAGATTTGATGATACGAGAGAGAGGATGAAGAAACAAGCTAATACAATAACAAAGTTGCAAATGAGGCATAGGGAATATAAGGCTCCAAAAGAAAGAAAGCAATTAACATGTGCCTATGACCATGAAGATGATGAATTTGATAATCGAACTATTATGGTAAGAATTGCCAACAATAGAAGAGATCAAAGAGATTTTTGGAGGCAAGGCACCTATGACCATGATTTGTGCAGTATTAAAATGACAATTCTTCCATTCCAAAGTAAGAATGATCTTGATGCGTACCTAGAATGGGAGAAGAAGGTTGAATTGGTTTTTTACTACCACAACTATTTTGAAGAGAAAAAGGTAAAACTTGTTGCCATTGAATTTATTGATTACGCTATTATTTGGTGGGATTAACTTGCTTTGACTAGGAGAAGAAATCGTGAGCGGCTTATTGATTCATGGGAGGAGATGAAGGTTATCATGAGGTGGAGGTTTGTCCCTAATCACTATTATAGGGGAGTTGTACCAAAGGCTACAAGGGCTCACTCAGGGCACCAAAAGTGTGGAGGACTACCATAAGGAGATGAAGATTGCCATGATTAGAGCAAATGTAGAAAAAGATAAGAGGGGCAACCATGGCTCGATTTCTACAATGGCTAAATAGAGACATAGTCAATGTGGTTGAATTGCAACATTATATGGAATTAGAAGACATGGTGCACATGGCAATAAAAGTTGAAAGACAGCTTAAGCAAAAGGGTTCCACACTATTTGGATAGAATTTGGGTTCTACCTCATCTTGGAAGCCAAATTGGAGTAAAAGGGATAAGAAGGCTAATTACAAGTCCAAGCCAAGCTATCCAAGTACAATAATATGGGTTCTAACAAGGAGGCAGGTAATTCTGATGCCTAACCAAGTAGAAATAAAGATTTTAAATGTTTTAAGTGTTTGGGCAGGGATCACATTGCATCTTAATGTTTGAATAAGCGTGCAATGATCTTAAGAGGTAACGGTGATGTTGAAACTACAAGTGAATCAGATGATGATTTTGTGTCATCATTAAAGGGTGAAAGTGATGGAGAGGAGTATCCAGTTAATGGAGTAGCTCTTGTCATAAGGCGAGCATTGAATGTGCAAGTGAAGGAAGAAAATGAGGTGCAACAACATAACATCTTTCAGATAAGGTGTCTCATTAAAGATAAGTTATGTAGTATGATCATTGATGGTAGAAGTTACATTAATGTTGCTAGCACAACTATGGTTGAAAAAGTGAATTTACCTACTATGAAGCATCCTAAGCCAAGCTTTAATGGTTGAATGAGAGTGGTGAAGTCAAGTTAGATATGCAAGTGCTCATGCCATTTTCTATTAGGAAGGTTATGGCAGTTTGACAAGCGAGTTATGCATAATGGCTTTAAGAATTCATACTCCTTTGTAATGAATGAAAAACCCGTCACTTTTGTACCATTATCACCTTAACAAGCTTATGAGGATCAGTTAAGGATTAAAAATGAGAGTGAACAAAAAAGAGAGATTGAAAAAAGAGAAAAGAGGGGAGAAAATGTGAGGACATAAGAGAAAGAGAAGAAAACATAATATGATGTCAAAAGAGCATTTTGTGCCAAATAGCCTATAATCGTACTTTTGTACAAAAAGGCTTATTTTAACTCTAACAAGTTTAACCCATCTTTGCCTCGTGTTGTTGTTGTTTTATTGTAGGAATTTAAAGATGTATTCCCTAACAATGTCCTAAGTGGATTGCCACCTAAGAAAGGAATTGAGCTTCAAATTGATTTCATCCCTAGTGCATCCATCCCAAACTAGCTAGCATATAAGAGTAATCTTGAGGAGACAAAGGTGCTTTAAAGGTGAGTTAAGGAGCTTATTTCAAAAGGATATGTGAGGGAAAATATGAGTCCTTGTGCTGTTCCTGTCCTACTTGTACATAAGAAAGATGGGACTTAGAGGATATGTGTTGGCTATTGAGCAATCAACAAAATCACTATAAAGTATCATCATCCTATACCTAGATTAAATGACGTTTTGGATGAATTGCATGGTTCATGTGTCTCTTCTAAGATTGATTTGAAAAATAGATATCACTAGATTAGGATGAGAGAGGGAGATGAGTGGAAAATAACTTTCAAAACTATGGTTTGTATGAATGACTTGTTATGCCATTTGGTCTCACTAATGCACCAAGCACTTTTATGTGACTAATAAATCATGCTTTGCATTCATTTTTTGGTAAATTTGTGGTTGTGTATTTTGATGACATTTTGGTTTATAGTAAAAGCATAAAAAAACATCTTGATCATTTACATTCTATTTTATGTATTTTATATTATGAGAAATTGTATGCTAATTTAAAAAAATGTTCCTTTGTACTAATCATATGACATTGCTTTGCTATGTTGTGAGTGCTAAAGGGATTGAGGTTGACAAGGAAAAAGTTAGGGCTATCCATGATTGGCCTACACCTAAGTCATTTATTAATGTGTATAGCGTTCATGGCCTAGCTAGTTTCTATAGATGCTTTGTTAGAGACTTTAGCACCATTGCTGAACCACTCATTGAGATTATCAAAAAGAACATGACTTTTAGGTGGGGTAGTGATCAAGACAAGGCTTTTAATTACATTAAGGAAAAATTAAGTTCTGCACCCTTATTGGCTTTACCTGATTTTGCAAAAACTTTTGAGATTAAGTGTGATGCTTTAGGTATTAGCATTAGAGCTATTTTGATGCAAGAAAGGTGCCCAATTGCCTAATTTAGTCAAAATCTAAGTGGAGCAAGCCTTAATTATCCTACTTATGATAAAGAAATGTATGCATTGGTATGGGCTTTGAAGATATGACAACATTACCTTTGGCTCAAGGAGTTTGTCATCCATACTAACCATAAATCCTTGAAGCACTTTAAGGGACAAGGAAAGTTGAATAGAAGGCATGCCCAGTGGTTTGAATTCATTAAGAGCTATCCCTACATCATCAAATATAAACAAGGTAAGGAAAATGTGATAGCTAAAGCCTTATCTCGCAAGTATGCTCTAATCTCTACACTTACTGCAAATTTATTAAAATTTGAATATATTAAAGATTTATAAGTGAATGATCCTGACTTTGCTAATGTGTATGGAGCATGTGACAAGTCATCCTTTGAGAAGTTTTATAGATATGAGGGTTATTTATTTAAGGAAAATCATTTATGTATACCTATGAGTTCTTTGAGGGAGTTGGTTGTGAGAGAAGCTCATAAGGGTGGTCTAATGGGTCATTTTGAAGTTAGGAAAACCCTAGATGTCCTAACTGAACATTTCTTTTGGCCACACATGAAATGATATGTTGAGAGGTTATGTGAGAAATGCATAACATGTAAATAGGCTAAATCTAGAATTTTACCACATGACCTATATACCCTATTACCCATACTTAGTCATCCCTAGGTTGATTTATCTATGGACTTTGTACTAAGGTTGCCGTAATAAAAAAGAATTAAAACTTTAGTTTGCACAGAAATTCCCATTGCTTTTTAGGATAGGAAAAGGCACATGGTAAGATTGTTAGGGAGAATAAGGTAAATCTATTTCTCTATTTTAAGGAGTAGATATAAATTTAAACTAATGCGTTTTCTCATATATTTATGAGAAAATCCTTTTTTTGTCAATCTCCTTAATATAATATATAATATGTGTAAGAAAACATTTCCTAGAATAACATCTTGTGAGAGGTTTTAACCAAAACAAAGGGAATTTTGATACAAATTCTTTTGTTGTATATAACAGTTTGAGATAATTTATACTTAATAACAAGCTTGCTTTTATCAACAATGTTTAACACTTATGTTGTTTTTGAAAAGTATTTTGAAGGAACTTTTTCTTTATTAATATAATTCATATTTGTTCCTAAATCTATTAAGGCTATGATAGAAAAGATATACTCTTTATTCACTATTACAGTAATCTAAATATGCAATTTATGGGTGATAACCATATCACTTAAATTAACATATTAAAGAGTACTATATTCTTCTTTTAAAGACATATTTGGAATATTAAGAGAATCTTCGTCCATTTTAGTTACTAACTCTAGTATTGATACCCTTTCTCTTAATTTTTTTATCTCAATTTTTAATTGATTAATTTTAGCTTAAAGCTCTCCAATAAAAGGTTATATTGTTGTTTTTCTAGTTTTTAAACTAAAATAGTCATTTCTAATTTTTTTGAGTAATAGTTTTAAAATTGTAATCCTCTTTTGGTTCTTTAACCCTAGTTTTGTTTCAAAATAAATGAAAATATTTCTCTAACTATTACCTTTTTCCTTTTTGGATTTGTAATTATATCAAAAAAACTAATATCAGATTATCTTCCTTTATAAGGACTAATAAGACATAATTTTTACATTTTACATTTAATAGAATAATGTTTATTTTACATTTACATTGATATGTAAGGAATAATGAGTTTTTGATTCATTTTACATTTATTAGAATAATGTCTTATCTTTCTACTTTTATAACATAAAACTTTGATCTTTTTCTTTTTCTACGGAGTAAGCTATTTCTTTTCTTTTGATTTTTCTTTTTCATAAAAGGATTTCTTTTGAGGTATGGGTTTATAATCCTTCTTGAAATTTTTAGGATATTTCATAGGTAAATAACCCATTTGTTTAGGAAAGTCTCTTAAGGCCTTTTTGCCTTGGATTCTTCATTTTATAACTACTTATGTAGTTTAATTTCATTAGAGAGTTTTAACTCCTTTAGCTACCATTTTAGTAGCTAATTCTAATTTAATGTAACTAAAATAATCAATAACTTCACCGTGATAAGGTCTTGATAACATAATCAACTTTAGAAAAGAAACTTCATTGTTTATAAACCAGGGAAAACAAAGAAGAAGGAAGAGTGGATCCTTTATTTATTATGTTGTTGTATAAATATTCATAAACACTGTTGAGAATAATTCTAAAAATATACAACCTTCTTAAGAGTTTGATTTTAGTAGTATAGATTGTAGTTATTTATGCTTTATTTATTGGTGAGGAATTTCACACAAATCTTTACTGCAAATTATTAAGGGCAAATCACTAAGAGACCAATTTTGTAGGCATCATATCAAATCCTTCAATTTTAGTATCTAAACATAGAGCAGGTAGCAAATTAGGATCTAATAATGATAGGGTAAATTTTGGGAAATAAGAGAACTACATAGGCCCATCAATAAATGGATTTAAATAAAAGCCTTTTTTCCATTTTTGGTTTAACCAAAGGTTTTGGAGTTTTCTAAGCCACTTCTTCTATCTTTCTTTAACTCTATTAAGTTGATTTCCCATAAATTGAAATAAAGATCACTATAATTTCCTTACTCCATAATGACACTAGCAAAAGGTTTCACTTTATATGGTGAAACTATAACTTCATGCTCTTTTATCTTAACACTTAGGTTAAGTGTAGGCCGGTAAACCCTTAACACTTTGAATAAATTAAATTTTATCAAACAAAGGAATCATTAATCATGATTATTTTTGTTATAGGTATTAAATGGTTGAATTTTTTAAGGTTGACACTGTAAATTCATTTCTTGCTAAGAATGTTTTCCCTTTTCTTATAAGGACTAATTTAAACAAAAGAATCATAAATTTAACTTTTATTTCTACACTAAATTTAAATTTTTGCAACAATAACATCAATACACCTTTTGTAGTCTAAATTGACTAACATCCATGAAACATAGGAGTCATTCATCTAATTACATTTTTTACTTGGATTGAATGGTTCATTGCCTAAAAGATGAGACTCTTATTTCATTTCTCACTAATAAGGCTTCTCCTTTCATTGCATGAAGTCATTTAAACAAAATGATCATGAAATTAACTTTTATGTATGCACCAAACATTAAAGGCAATGTTTTTAACATCTTTAGTCAAGACATCCTTTGCCACCTTATAGTGATTCTTAAAAAGAATTTTTGATTTAACAAATCACTTTCAAATTTTTAATATATAGCACAATAGCTAGGATTTCTTGTTTAATAGTAAAGTGATTAACTGTAACACCCTTCCAAACTCTTGAAGTGAAACAAACAAGCTATTCTGAATTAATCCATTGCTTAAAGATTCCTCCATAACCCTTATTTAATACATTAATTTCAACTATTTTAAAGGCAATAAGATAAAGATGAGTTAAACATGATAATTCTTTTGTTTTCAATTTTATCTTCTTAACTACTTAGTATGCTTATCTGTCCATCTATGGGATTTTTCTTTATTCTTTTAAATAAAGGCTTAGTATTGCAAGCTAATTCTTTATAAAATTCTAAAATATAATTCAAACATCCTACAAACCTTTGTAATTGTTGTTTTTCTCTAATCTCATTAAGAAATTTAGAGGCAAACTCTATTGCTCGATCAATAGGAATAATAGTACTATTTTTAAGGAAGTGACCAAGGAATCTAACCTTGGTTTTCATCCTTTCACCTAATACGACTTATCCAACATTTTTAATAACATTTAAAAATAGGTTTAAATGCTTAAAATGTTGCTATATTGTGTTAGAAAAAATTTACACATTATCAATATAAACAATAGTAAATGTTGCATTAGCATTAAATATACCATTTATAAATTTTTTAAATTTAAATGGTGCATTTTTAACCTAAAAGGCATGACATTCTAGTCATAGTGTTTGAATGGTACTATAAATGTTATTTTGTTTTTATCTTTTTCATGAATATGGATTTGCCAATACCCAAATTTCATATCAAATTTGAAAAATATTTGGGCTTCATAAAGCCTGCAAGGCAAATCTTTCTTATTAAGTATAGGATACCTAATCCATCTCAAGGTCTTATTTAAAGGCTTACAATTAATAACTAGTCTTGGAACTCCTCGTTCCAATTTTGTAGCATTTTCAACATAAAACGCTAGGCAACTCCATGGGCTGTTACCTTTTCTTAAAAGCCCTTTCTTTAGGAGATCATCTACTTCTTTTCTACAAATCTCTAAATGCCTTGGCCCCATAGCTATGGACCGAGCTTTGGTAGGAATTTGACTTTCATTAAAAGTTGCCTTATATATAGTTCTACCACATGTTTTTTCCTATTCCAAAAGCTATAAGATATTCTGCACAAATTATTTTTTCTAACCTCTTTTGTATTTCCTATATTTTGACTTCAATAATTGGAGTCTTAATTTCCCCTTATATATGTTTATTCTTTACTTTATTCTAAAGAGATTGAATAAATCTCTCTCATTTATTTATTGTCTATTCAATCTATTTCTTTATATTGAGGAGTATATATAAATTTAAAACTAATAAGTTTTCCATCTATTTATGAGAAAATCCCTTTATCACTAATCTCCTTAATAGGATATAGTATGTGTAAGAAAGGATTTCCTAGAATAACATCTTGTAAGAGGTTTTTAACTAGTATAAAGGGAATTTCAATACAAATTCTTTTATTGTATATAGTAGCTTGAGATAATTTATACTTAATAACAAGCTTGCTTTTATCAGTAGTGTTTAACACTTTGTTGTTTTTTAAAAGTCTTTTAAAGGAACTATTCTTTCATTAACATAATTCATATATGTTCCTAAATCTATTAAGGCTATGATAGAAAAGATATACTCTTTATTCACTACTACAGTAATTTAAGTATGCAATTTATGAGTAATAACCATATTAATTAAATTAATGTGTTAAAGAGTACTAAATTCTTTTTTTAAAGAAGTATTTGGAATATCAAGAGAATCTTTGTCCATTTTAGTTACTAATTATAGTATTGATACACTTTTTTTTATTCTTTTATCTCATTTTTAATTGATTTATTTTAGCTTTAAGCTCTCTAATAGAAGTTCTATTGTTGTTTTTCTAATTTTTGAACTAGAATGATCATTTTTAATTTTTTGAATAATAGTTTTTAAACCATAATCTTCTTCTAGTTCTTTAACCCTAGTTTTGTTTTGAGATAAATGAAGATATTTCTCTAATTGTTCCCTTTTTCCTTTTGGATTTGTAATTTTGTCAATAAGAGCTAGATCGTATTATCTTCCTTTGTAAGGACTAATAAGCCATTACTTTTTCATAAATTTTGATAATAGTTGCACTGACCATTACAACTATCACCAAACTCGTCCTTAGAGGTGGTATATTCCTCAAGAAGATCTACCTCCAAATCTGATTCTTTGGATTCCTCTTCTGATAAGAAGGTATGCATTAATGACCTCTTAAGGTCTTCATTTATAGATAATTCTTGAGTTTTTTGTTTCATTTTACATTTATTAGAATATTGCCCTATCTTTCTACAATTATAACAGAAAATTGTGTTCTTTTTCTTTTTTTGTAGAGTAAGCTTTTTCTTTTCTTTTGATTTTTCTTTTTCATAAAAAGATTTCTTTTAAAGTATGGGTTTATAACCCTTCTTTTTGAATTTTTGAGGACATGTCCTAGGTAGATAAGTCATTTGTTCATGAAAGTCTTCTTAGGCCTTTTTGCCTTAGATTTTTTCATTTTGTTACTACCTATGTAATTTAATTTCATTATAGAGATTAATTGCTGTAACTACCACTTCAATAGCTAATTCTCCATTGGTGTAACTAAAGTAATCAATAACTTCACCATGATAGAATTTTAATCTTTTTTTTTCTCTTTTAGAAAATAGGGTAGGTAAAATAGACAAAAATATTTCTTTCCAAACAAACTTTGACTATCTTCTCTAGTCAAAACTATAAAGAAGAAAACATCTTTGTACCACCTCAAGTGCAATAGATCCAGACACCTCAAATTAATGAGTTGTTCATATGTCTTACTACTAATAAGGTAGCTAAACCAACAAAATGATTAGTAATTTTATCAATTAGTGTATTAACATTATCAGCAAATTGCATTCCTTACTTTATTTTACTATTAAATATTTGAGATTTAGCTTCCTTGCACAAATAGAAATCCCACCAGCCTTTAAGCTATCCAGTAAACCCATTTACTATAAATTTTGCTATTAGAGGTCAAACTTCTCTTGTAAGAAATTCAAATCAAAATCAATAAAGCTTTTATTTGATGAAATTCAATACATTTAGTATACCAAAGGGGTAAATATGTGCTTGTTGCAATTGAATATAATATTTGGTATAGACACAAAATTAAATTTCATAATCATTTTATGCTGAATGAGTCCTTGAAGTGAAAGGGGAAACATCAACAACTCCATTGTTGATAGAATTCAACAGATTAAGAGTGCAAAAGGTGTAAGGGCACACTTGTCATAATGAATATGATGTTTCATGATCGTTTTGTGTCACTAACTCCATGTAATGAAAGGAGAAGCCATATTAGTAAGAAAGGAGGTCATAAGTATATATAAATGATTTTCCCTAAATAAGAAACCCTCATACCTATAAAACTTCTCAAATGCTGACTTCTCACATACTCCATGCACATTAGCAAAATTAGGATCATCTACATATAAATCTTTAATTTATTCAAATCCTAATAATTTTGCAGTAAGTGTAGAGATAAGGACATACCTATGAGATAATGCATTAGCTACCACATTTTCCTTACCTTGTTTATATTTGATTATGTAGGGAAAGGTCTTAATGAATTCGATGATTGTATGTAGTATAATCCACTTGTCATGCCTTTTTTTCAACATTCTTTGGTCCTTTAAGTGTTTTAAGGATTCATGGTTGGTATGGATGACAAATTCCTTGGGCCCAAGGTAATGTTGTCGTGTCTCTAAAGGTTGTACCAATGCATACATCTCTTTATCATAAGTAGGATAATTAAGACTTACTCCACTTAGCTTTTCACCAAAGTAGGCAATTAAGCAACTACATCAAAATAGTTCCAATGCCAATCCTTAAAACATCACACTCAATCTCAAAAGTTTTTATAAAGTCAGCTAAGGCAAGTAAGGGCGTAAAACTTAATTTTTCCTTAGTGCAATTAAAAGCCTTGTTTTAATCACTACCCTACTTAAAACTCATGTTCCTTTTAATAACCTCAATTAGTGGTACAACAATGGTGCTAAAGTCCATAACAAAGCGTCTATGGAAACTAGCCAAATCATGAAAACTACACACATCACTCATTGACTTAGGTGTAGGCCAATCATAAATTGCCCCAACTTTTTCCTTATTAACCTCAATACCTTTACCACTCACAACATAGCCAAGAAATGTGACCTAATTAGTATAAAAGCAACATTTCTTCAAGTTAGCATACAATTTCTCATAATGTAAAACAATTAAAATGGAACATAAATGATCAAGGTGCTCTTCTAGGCTTTTACTATAAACCAAAATATCATCAAAATACACAACCACAAATTTACCAATGAATAGATGCAAAACATGATTCATTAGTTGTGTAAAAGTTTTCAATGCATTAGTGAGACCAAATGGCATAACAAGTCATTCATGCAAACCATACTTAGTTTTGAAAGTTGTTTTCCACTCGTCTCCTTCTCTCATCCTAATCTAATAATATCCACTTTTCAAATCAATTTTAGAAAAGGCACATGAAACATGCAATTCATCCAATATGTCATCTAACCTAGGTATGGGGTGACCATAGTTTATAGTGATTTCATTGATCACTCAACAATCAAACACACATCCTATAAGTTCTATCTTTCTTAGGTATAAGTAGGATAGGAACTGCACAAGGACTCATGTTTTGCCTCACATATCCCTTCAAAATAAGTTACTCAACTTGCCTTCGAAGCTCTTTTGTCTCCTCAGGATTACTTCTATATGCTAGCTGGTTTAGGATGGATGCACTAGGGATAAAATCAATTTATTGCTCAATTCCTTTGTTAGGTGGCAATCTACTTAGGAAATCATTAAGGAATACATCTTCAAATTCTTGCAAAAGAGAAATAACAACACTAGGCAAAGATGGGTCAAACTTATTAGTGTTAAAATAAGCCACTTTGTACAAAAGCACGATCATAGGCTAGTCACAACATAGCCAAGAAATGTGATCTAATTAATACAAAAGGAACATTTATTTAAGTTAGCATACAATTTCTCAGAATGTAAAACACTTACAATAGAATGTAAATGATCAAGATGCTCTTCTAGGGTTTTACTATAAACCAAAATATCATCAAAATACACAACCACAAATTTACCAATGAATGGATGCAAAACATGATTCATTAATCACATAAAAGTGCTCCGTGCATTATTCAGACCAAATGGTATAACAAGTCATTCATACAAACCATACTTAGTTTTGAAAGCTATTTTCCACTCGTCTCCCTCTCTCATCCTAATATGATGATATCCACTTTTGAAATCAATCTTAGAAAAGACACATGAACCATGCAACTCATCCAACATGTCATCTAATCTAGGTATGGGGTGACGATACTTTACAGTGATTTTATTGATTGCTTGACAATCAACACATATCCTCTAAGTCCCATCTTTTTTGGGTACAAGTAAGATAGGAATAGCATATGGACTCATGCTTTCCCTCATATATCCTTTGGAAATAAGCTCCTCAACTTGCCTTTGAAACTTTTTTGTCTCCTCAGGATTACACTTATATATTGGCCAGTTAGAGATGGATGCACCTGGGATGAAATCAATTTAATGCTGAATTCCTCTATTATATGGCAATCCACTTTGGACATCATTAAGGAATACATCTTCAAATTCCTACAATAGAGCAATAACACTACTAGGTAAAGATGGGTTAAACTTGTTACTATTCAAATAAGCCTCCTTGTACAAAAGTACAATCATAAGTTGTTTGGCATAGAATGCTCTTTTGACATCACTTTCTTTTGCATAAAGACTTTCACTTTTCTTCTCTTTCTCTTGTGTCCTCACATTTTCTCCTCTCTTTTCTATTTTATCAATCTCTCTTTTCTGTTCACTTTGATTTTAATCCTTAATTGATCCTCATAAGCTTATTGAGGTGATAATGGTACAAGAGTAATGGGTTTTTCATTCATTACAAAGGAATATCAATTCTTAAAGCCATCATACATAACTCGCCTATCCAATTGCCATGGTCTTCCTAATAGAATATGGCCCTCATGCATCTGTATAACGCCACATAAAACTTCATCACGATACCTTTTGATAGAAAATGATATGAGTACTTGCTTATTTACCTCGACTTCACTACTCTCATTCAACCATTGAACCTTATATGGCATAGGATGCTTCATAGTAGGTAAATTCAACTTCTTAACCATAGTTGTGCTAGCAACATTAGTGCAACTTCCACCATCAATAATCATGCTACATACCTTATCTTTGATGAGACACCTCATCTAAAATATGTTATCTTGTTGCATCTCATTTTCTTCCTTTACTTGCACATTCAATGCTCACCTTATGATAAAAGCTACTCCATTAATCGAATACTTCTCTCCATCACTTTCACCCTCTGATGATGGCAAAAAATCATCATCTGATTAACTTTTAGTTTCAACATCACCATTACTTCTTAAGATCATTGCATGCTTATTTGAATATTAAGATGCAATGTGACCCCTTCTCAAACACTTAAAACATTTAACATCTCTATTTCTACTTGGTTAGGGGTCAGAATTACTCGCCTCCTTGCTAGAACCCATATTCTTGTGCTTGAATAGCTTGGGTTTGGACTTGTAATTGGCCATCTCGACCCTTTTACTCCAATTTGGCTTCCAAGATGAGGTAGAACCCAAGAGTTGCCCAAATCATATGGAACCCTTTCGTTGGAGTTGCCTTTCAACTTTCATTGCCATGTGCATCATGTTTTCTAATTCCACATAATGTTGCAATTCTACCATGTTGGCTAGGTCTCTATTTAGCCCTTGTAGAAATCGAGCCATGGTTGCCTCTCTATCTTCTTCTACATTCGCCCTAATCATGGTAATCTCCATCTCCTTGTGGTAGTCCTCCACACTTTTAGTGCCCTGAGTAAGCCCTTATAGCCTTTGGTATAACTCCTTGTAATAGTGATTAGGGACAAATCTCCTCCATATGATAGCCTTTATCTCCTCCCATGTATCAATAAGCCGTTCATGATTCCTTCTCTTGGTCAAAACAAGTTGATCCCACCAAATAATAGCATAAGTAGTAAATTGAATTGTAATAAGCTTTACCTTTTTCTCCTCAAAATAGTTATGGCAATCAAAAACCTATTCAACCTTCTTCTCCCATTCTAGGTATGCATCGGGATCATTCTTAACTTTGAATGCAGGAATTGTCATTTTAATACTACCAAAATCATAGTCATAGGTGCCTTGTCTCCCAAATTCTCTTTGATCCCTTCTATTGTTAGTAGTTCTAATCGCAATAGTTCGATTGTCAAGTTCATCATCTTCTACATCATCTTCATGGTCATAGGCACATCTCAATTACCTTTTTGCTTTAAGAGCCCCCATATTCCCCATGCCTCCTTTGCGACTTTACTATTGTTTTAGCTTTCTCCTTCATCCTCTCCCTCATATCATCAAATCTGGTATTCTTGCACTTAAATTGTTGTTACATAGCTTTGCTTATAAAGGACACATCACCAGCTCCCTCTTGAGCTTCACCTTTGTCTTTAGACGTCATAGTATTACCTCTACACAAAATAATTAGGATACCTCACAGAACACTCCCTTACATGTTTCACTCAAAAGAAGGTGTCACACTCCCTCATGTTTACACTCTTTATGGCTTTTTCTTTATATGAACTTTCACTCTTGCCTTTTACCACTTGGATTTCCCTTTTCAGCTTTATAAAGAACTAAGCAAACTAAATCGAGAGGATTGATTTTAAACAGAATAAGATAAATGGTGTAGAATTGAACAAATTTGAGAATAAAAAGTCGAGAAAAACAAAAAAAGGATAGCAATGCAAACGAATTTAAGGAACTAAACTCACAAAAAGCAAAATAACGAGTTAAACCTATAGGACGAATTTGGATGACATAACAAGAAAATAGATGATAGAATTGGAGTTGAGCAAGGAAACTATATTATTGTTGTAGCCAATATGACCAAGCTATTAACTTTTATTAACAACTTGAATTTGATGTCTTCTTCCTTTTGTTCCTTTTCTTTTCTTTTTCTCCCTTTTTTTTCATTTCTTTTTCTTAAATTTCTTTTCTTTTGCTCAACACAAAAAAAAAAACTAGAATACTTAGAAACAATAATTAGAATTAGAATTAGCAAAGCAAGCAAAGAGAAGGGTTGCAAACAAACAAATTAGTGCATTTGAATGGTAATGCACTTAATAGACAAAATAAACAAAAATAAATAAATCACAAGGTAGAAAATTAAAGAGTGAGTGGATTCAACCTGATTTAGAGCCTGGTTCAGATACCAATTGATGTGGAAAACCCTAAAAAGATGTGACTTAGGGACCCAACGTACACAAAGAATCAAAGAACAATCCGGAAAGCTAAATCAGAGTTTAATGACATAAACCCTAAACCAAACATTTGAAAGAACACAAACTAGGGCATTTAAGAAGGATATGGATGCCACACCCTAGAAAAGAAAGGAATTAAGAGTGATAAGTTGATTGGAACGCCACAAGAAGTACCTTTTGATAAGTTCTTTAGTTCTCAAAAGAACTGAGGGAGAAAAACCCTTACTTTCTATTTCACTCAAAGTTCTTTGATTTTCCAAAACTTACTAAAGGTGCCTATTTATAGGTTAAGATAGCAATCTGAAAAAGGCACAAATTCCTACTTATGACAAATTCTTATTTAGGAGGAATTCCTATCTAGGGAAAAATTCTTACATAAACAATAAACTCCTATTTAGGAGTGAAAGATATTACTTAGTCTAACCCATTAAGTATTCCAATTATATTAATCAGGCCTTGACTATTTTTGAAACTTGAATTCACACCATTTGAAGTTTGGTTGGCCTGAATATCCTCACTCAGCCCATTTAGTACTTCTTTAATCTTTTTGCCTCTAACTCGTGTTATTGGGCCTTCTAGAATGTGCAATGGACCTCTTACATCCATTAAAGCTCTAGCTCATGTTATTGGGCCTTTTGGAATGTGCAATGGACCTCTTACAAACATTAAAGCTCTAGCTCGTGTTATTGGGCCTTCTAGAATGTGTAATGGACCTCTTGCATCCATTAAAGCCTTCACCCATCATCTTTATGGTTCTCATCATAAAGGAACAAGAACCTAAGGTAAAAGAAGGATATAAATGTCATACTCAAGAAAGAAAGAATTTAGGAGTGATAAGTCTAGTTAAACATCATAAGAAAAGTTAGTTCTTAATAAGTTCTTTAGTTCCTAAAAGAATCGAAGGATCAAATTCTCACTTTTTAATTCACAAAATTGTCTACTCTTTAATAATGAAATCAAAATTATTTGTAAGATGAAATAACAACTTTAAAAACCCTAAAAATATAGACAATGATATATTACTAGTATATGGGAAATGATCTTATTTTATTGTAAACTCCTATTTTATAACAAACTCTTACTTAGGAGTTGATCTTATTACTTAACCCTACCCATTAAGTAGTCCAATCATATTAATAAAGTCTTGGTCCACTTTCAAGTTTGAATTTGCACCATTTGCAACTTGATTGGCTTAAATATCTTTAATCAGCCCATTGAGTGCTTATTTCATCTTTTTAGCCCTTGAACATGTCATTGGTTCTTTTTGAATGCTCAATAGATCCTTAAAAACTCTCCATGCATTGACTTTTCCTTTGATCTCATCATGTAAGGGAGTGCTTGAGAGAAACACGAGTTGAGTGATTTCTACCCTAAACCAACTAGATTTGAATCATGACAATGGAAAATAAATTGAAAGGATTTTGCTTAGAATAAGCTCAAATCATTAGGCTTTAATGAAGACAAGAAGAGATGACAAAACAACTTAACTAGTTGACTCGAGCTATTAAAAGAATGGTTGTGCAACAAGCCTAATGGTAGCATGAGCCTCAAGCACCAAGAGGGGTTATCTGTGATGATGGGGCAATAAAGATGAGCCTGAAGTAGAGAATGGTATGGAAGAACATCCTTGAAAAAGGTGGCAGCAATAAGATCCTAGAAATGGTATAAAAATAAAATTCCACCATTTAAAGGAATTAGCTCACCTAAGGAGTATTTGGAATGGGTAAAATGAGTGGAAACGGTATTTAAGTGCCAAGATTATATTGAGGTAAAAAAATGAAAAATTGCTACTTTTGAATTCATGGATTACGCTAAGTTATGGTGGGAGAACTTGAAAGTGTAGATTAGGAGAGATAGTGAAGAGAAGATTAGAACTTTGGGAATTATGAAGAGATTAATGCAAAATGATGTTGTTCTTGAATATTATGGGCAAGACTTATACCTTAGGTTTCAAAGTCTTAGGCAAGGGGGTATGTGCATTGAAAATTATGTTAAGAAATTTGAAATGCAGATGATGCGATGTGAATTATAAGAACCTTAAAAGCAAACCATTGTGAGGTTCTTAGGAGGGATGAATAGTAAGATCACAAATAAAGTGGAGTTACAATCTTTTGTATTTTTAAAGGATCTAATTAAACTTGTTGTAAAGGTGGAGAGATGCTTAAGTGTGGTATGAATAAGTAGAGAGTGTCACAACAGATTGGCAATAAGGCAACCAACTCAACTTTCACCCTTCCATGGTTTAATTCTAATTTAAGTGCAAAACGGACAGAAAAGGGGGCCTCTAGTAAATGATGAGTAGATTTGGTTAAAGAACAAGAGACAATGGGTGACCCAAAGCCTATTAAAAGGGCTCGAGACATTATTCTTCAAATATCTAAACCATGGGCATATTACTTCTGAGTGTCCAAATAAGAGAGTTAGGAATTATAAGGGGAAGCATAATTTGATCATAAGGCAGTGTTATAAGAAGAAGAAAATGAGGCAGTGACTATTTCATCTTATCAATTAAACTACCTATGAAAGCTCTCTAAATATAATTTATTGATAACATCAAGATAAGAGAGATAGTCAAATCTCAACAACAAATTCACAAATAAATTCATTTAATTTTATAGACCATGTTCTCCATCAAAATTTGTCAAAGACATGACTTTAATTATCAATCTTTATTTGCTACTTAGTGTTAGAATTATCAAGCAATTATAGATTTGAATTTTGAACTAGCATTAGATGGATTCAAACTATCAAAGTGTTTTTATGTGCTAGTAAGAGTGACTATAATATTTGGTGCCAATAAAAAGTTAATTTCATGATCATTTCGTGTGGATCACCCATTGCAACAAAAAGAGAAAGCTTCTTAGCAAGAAATGAAGTCATGGTCTTATCTTTTGGGCAATGAACACTTCAATCCATATAAAAATTGCTAATCAAGATCAATGACTCTTATGTTTTATAGACTTCAAGTGATTCATACCACCAAAGGTATAATGATGTTCTTGTTTCACTAAATATAATATTGGGTGCAAATACAAAAGTTAATTTCATTACTATTTTGTCTGAATGATTCTATGCAAGGAAAAAGGAAGACTTGTTAGTAAGAAATGAAGTGATGTTTTTGCAACAAACATTATATTCATTTGCAACGAGCGCATCCTTCAATCTTTGATAATCTGAATCCATTAAATTCCATTAAACAAAGGAGTAATTAATCTTATTGGCCTTTTTTATGAGTATTGAATGGTCTAATTATTGGAAGATGAAACCATCCCATCATTTCTTGCTAAGAAAGTTTTGTCTTTTAGGTAAAAGCACTTATTAACACGAAACGATCATTAAATTAACTTGTGTGTTCACCAAACTTTATATTCATTTGTAACAGCCATGAATTTAGAACACATTGAATGGATTTAAATCCATCAAATAAAAGAGACAATAGTCATGATTAGCTTTGTTGTATAAGGATAAGACTATCAATTCATTTCTTGCTAACAAGACTTTTCTTTTCATTGCAAATATGATTCACAAAATTAACCATGAAATTAACTTTTGTGCCTACACCAAATAATATAATCATTTGTGACAAACACATCCTTACACCTTTGACTCTTTCAATCCTTACACCTTTAATTTTAGACTATGTTTTCATAGAAATTAGACAAAGGATTAACTATAATTATCAATTTCTATTTGTTATGTAGGATTACAATTATCAAGCAATTAAGGACTTGAATTCTAAACTAGTGTTAGATCATAAAGTGTAATTTTCTAATATACATCCTCATAATTAAACAATAAACGATAAATAATAATTATGATATAATAACATAAGAATTCAAAATAAAGAATCCAATTAGAAATAAAAACTAATAAATCTCACAATGCTTTCTCTAATGACTTTAATCCTTATAACTAAAAATAAGACCCTAACCTTACATATCATAGCTTTGTAGACAAGAAAGAAAAAAAAGAGAGTTATGGATAACTCTAACAAACAACAAAAATAACCCAAAAATAGCTGGAAACTTGCTTTTTGTAATTGACTTAATTTAATTGGAAAACAACTCCCAATTGAATTTGGATTGATTTGACCAACCTATGAGTTAGATTAAGGACACTAGTTCATGGCCCAATTTTGCATTGACCTTTATAAATAAGGCCATTCTCAAAAAGGCTAAGATGTCCATTTTAATTTTCATGAAGACCCAAAATCCATCCAACAATGTTTAGAAAGTGAAATTCCTAATATACCCTCAAGTAGTCAAATTTGCTCAAAACCACATCTTTAAACTTCTAAATTACTCTAATCCATTCAATCTTCTCCTAAAATGTAAAATCAATAAAAAAAATATGAGTCATTGATCTTGATATGTTTTTTATACATCAATTGAATGGTTCAATACTTGATACAAAAACTATCACTTTATTTCTTACTAATAAGGCTTTTGATTTTGTTATAAGGAGTCATTAGAACAAAAGTGATCGTGAAATTAAATTTTGTTCTGACACAAAATCTTATACTTATTGCCACGTTCAGTACTTTAAATCTATTAAATTCATCAAACAAAGGTGTTATTGATCTTAATTAGTTTTTCTTGTAAGGTTTGAATGGTTGTAGTCATGATGTGAGCATCACATAATTTCCTTTTAATAAGGCTACTCTTTTTATTACAAGGATTCATTCACACAAAATAATCATAAAATTTACCGTAAGGTCTACACCAGACATTAAATTCATTGTGATAGGCATTTCCTTACACATTTGACACATTGAAACCATTGAATTCCATCAAACAAATAAGTCATTTATCTTGATTAGATTTTTCCATGAGGATTAAATGGATCAATTCCTAAAGGATGAGATCATCACTTCATTTCATTCAAAAAAAGCTTTTTGTTTCATTGGAAGGACTCATCACATTAAATGATTGTGAAATTAAGTTTTATGTCTATGTCAATTATTACATTCATTATCACATGCATGTCAATACACCTTTAGAAGCTAAATCAATTTCCTTCCATCATACTTTGGAGTCATTGTTCTTGACTAGCTTTTCTTACATGGTTTGAATGGTTTGTTACCATAAATAAGTGACCGTGACTTCATTTCTTGACAATATGACTTTTTCTTTTGTTGCATGAAGTCATTTTATCAAAATGATCATAAATTAACTTTTTTACCTACAACAAGCATTTTATTCTTTTTGACAGGCATGCCTTTACACCTTTGGTACTCTAAATTTAATGAATTTCATCAAATAAAGGAGTCCTTGATCTTTATTAGCTTTTCTTATAGGAATTAAATGGTTTATTTCATAAAGGATGAGAATACCACTTAATTTCCTGTTAACAATGCTTCTCCTTTTCTTGGAAGGACATATTTAAAAAAAATGATCATCAAATCAAATTTTGTATCCACACCAAACATTATATTCATGTGCAACAAGTATTGTCCTTATACCATTAGTATTGTAAAACCATTGAATTCAATCAAAATTAGAAGTCATTGGTTTTGATTAGTTTTTCTTGCAATGATTGAATGGTTCAATTCCTAAAGAATGAGACAATCACTTCAATTCTTTCTAACAAAGCTTCTTTATTCATTGGTAGGACTCATCATGCTAAATGTTGATGAAATTAACTTTTGTTCACATAAAACATTACTTTCATTATGACAAGCACATCAATACAATTTTTGGTAGTCTAAATGTATTGAATTCCATCAAACAAAAAGGTTATTGATCTTGATTAACTTTTCTTATAGGGATTGAATGGTTCAATTCATAATGGATGAGATTGTTATATCATTGCCTATTAATAAGACTTTTCCTTTTGTTGTCATGACTCATTAAGACAAAATCATTATAAAATTAACTTTTGTGTCTCCACCAAACATTATATTCATTATGATGAGCATGTCCTTGTACATTTGGCACTATAATACTATTGAATTCCCCCAAAAAAAGGAGTCATTGAGTTTGATTAACTTTTCCTATAAGAATTAAATAGTTTGATTCCTGAAAGATGAAACTATCTCTTTATTCCTTTCGAACACTTCTCCTTTCATTGGAAGGACTTATCACACTAAATGATCAAGAAATTAACTTTTTTGTCTACACTAACCATTACATTCATTGTCATAAGCATGTCAATAAATCTTTAGTAGTCTAAATCGATTGACATCCATCACACAAGGAGTCATTTTTCTTAACTAGCTTTTTCTTTCATGGTTTGAATGGTTCATTATCATAAATAAGAAATGGTTACTTCATTTCTTAACAATAAAGGCTTTCCCTTTTATTGCATGAAGTCATTCACTCAAAATAATCATAAATTAACCTTTTTGTTTACATTAAGCATTATAATCTTTTTGACAAGTAGGTCCTTACAAACCTTCTTTAAGTAAGTAAAAATATCAATTGTTCCCATTTCTTTAATATATTTTTTATGACATTTAGTCCAAAGTTCCTACTCTTTCTAGCTGAAAGTCATAAAAAATTATTTTCTTTTTACAGTATTTTTAGAAGAGTAAAATAACTTTTTCACTTTTCTTTTACCTCATTTATGGCTATAAGGACATAAAGACTTTATCTTTATCTTGATATCTCATATCAAATAAAGGAGATCTAGGCCTAGAAGCTTCACTAGATGTTTCTAGTGATTCATTAACCATTGAAGTAATAGTTCAAGGTAACAACTCAACTTTATATTAGGATTGACTAATCTGCTCTTTTGCTCTTCTTATACCTTCCAGCTCTATAATTGGTATAGAAGAAGTAGAGTATCAAGGTTTAGCTCTTTCTTTTCTCTTTTTGAGGTTTAACCTTATACTTCATGATAAAGCAAATTGAATTTCAAAATCCTCATCTTTATATTCAATAATTTCTTCCATTTGTTGATTTACTTGTTTAATACATTCAACTACTTTTTCTAAAGTCCATCTTTTAGATAATTTAACTTGATCCCATGCAATGGTTTTAGGAACCTAAACATTAACTTTTGACCTATTAGTCAAAAATAATATTGTAATTCCTTTATAAGCATATTTCAAAGGAATTTCTTTAATTATTGAAATAGTGATGTTTATAACCTTATAATGAATCTTATAAATAAGGATTTTCAAAATGAGCATCATAACAAATCCTCTGGTCTTGATGTCTAAACATAAAACATGCATTAAATTTGGACATAATAAGGATAGTGTGAAGTTTGAAAAGTAGGAGAACTGAAGTTCCCAACTTCACTCTAGGATCTACTAGTTTGTGATACTGAGAGGGGGGGTGAATCAGTATCACCACAATTCGCAATTCACAGGAAAGTGAACAACTTCAATCTCTTCTTAAAAGAGAACTCTTTCTCAAATTCGACTAAGGTAGATCTATTGCTACCTACTAATCACAATAGTCCCCAAAGTCACCTTTCAGACACCTTGCTTAATAGACAATTCGGATGTTCTTGTTTAGGTCTTCATTCGGTTATGGGTTGGCTGATACTTTAGCTGCGTTCACAACTCAATTCAAAACACAGAACGTAAAGCAAATTAAGAACACACGAGATTTACGTGGTTCCGTCAATGTGACGTACATCCACGGTGGTAGGGACTCTCCCTTACCGAGACTATCCACTATACTTGAGAATTCTAGTTACAATGGATGTCTTAATCTTCTGCTCCTTTCACTATTGCAATTACTAAGCAAGTACAATACAAAGAGTGTCACTTACTGTGTCTACCCTTCTTCTAGCTTGTCTTGTCTCTGTTGAATTAAAAGGCTGCTCCACTACCGCTTAGAAGTTCACCGCAACGCTCTCTAACCTCTCTTGAAGAAATCTGGAAATACGTTGAGTTCTTTCTGATGCTTCGCTGAATTCCTTCTCTAGGTTGTCTCACACAACTCCTGCTTTCACCGTCTCACGGTCTCACCCATCTCCTATTTCACGGTCTTACCATTTCACTGCCTGTCCTCACACTTCTGGTCTGTCACGCTGTTGTACGTTCTGGTCTCACACCGTCTCCTGACATACACCCACGTTTCTGGTCTGTCGTTTCACATCTCTTGGCCTCCCTCACGTTACTGGTTTTTCTGGTTCACGTCTTTTGGCCTGCCTCACACTTCTGGTCTGCTGTCTTCTCTTCCGGGTGGTCTCACGGATACCAGGTCTGCTGTCTTTTCTTCCGGGTGGTCTGTTTCTTATTTCTCCTCTTGCTGGTTGTGCGTTTCTGGTTTCCTTGCAGGACGTGTTTCTGGTTTCCTTGCAGGAGGCGTTTCTGGTTTGCTTGCAGGATATGTTTCTGGTTTGCTTGCAGGAGGCATTTCTGGTTTGCTTGCAGGAGGCGTTTCTGGTTTGCTTGCAGGACGTGTTTCTGGTTTACTTGCAGGACGTGTTTCTGGTTTGCTTGCAGGAGGCGTTTCTGGTTTGCTCTCCCAGTGGTGTCGTTTCTGATCTCTTGCCATTCTGCTCTCTCTTCCTTTTGGCCGGTTGCTGTAGGGTTGCTGTTTATTCAATTGTGTTGTCCCCCTCTTCCCTACTTTTGTCTTCCAAGGCCTTTATATACTCTCTTCCATGAAACCCTAATAGGGCTTACATGGCAGATTTATGTTCTTGCCCTTACGCGGCGGATTTACTTTCTTGCCCTTCCATGTGACTTTACTGCCCTTCCATGTGACTTTACTCTCTTGCACACTTAACCCTAGTTGACAACAATTACAACCTATACAAGGTTATGGGAACAACAATCTCCCCCTTTGTAATTGTTGGCAACATTCATAACAAAAACCATTATACAGCAGTCTTTCATAATCTTCTTAGAGTAATAACCCAGAAGCAGATGGATTACAACTCCCCCTAAATATGCACTCCCCCTTCCTTAACAGCTCCCCCTGCTCTGTTGCTTCTCTCCCCCTTTGCCAACCAATTACAAATTTGAAAAACCTACAAAGTAGAGATGGAGGATTCACCTGAACTTCAGGTTTGAGGAGGCATTTGCACAGACAGACTCATTCTGTGCTTTTCAAACAGCTCTATGGACAAAAGTTTAGTTAGAATATCTGAGATTTGATCTTTAGTACCGACATACTCCAACTGAATTGTGCCCTCTTCCACTTGATCCTTGATAAAGTGATACCGGATGTCAATATGCTTGCTCCTTGAATGTTGAACTGAATTCTTGCTAAGATCAATTACACTTTGATTACCACAAAGTACACTCACTGGTAACTTCACTTCAACACCCAAATCGGCCAATTGTCTTTGCATCCATATCACCTGAGTACATGCTGCACAAGCAGCCATATACTCAGCCTCTGCTGTGCTCAAAGCAACACTGTTTTGCTTTCTACTTAGCCATGCAACACACTTTGAACCCAAGTAGAAGCTGCAGCCACTGGTTGATTTTCTATCATCTGTGCTTCCTGCCCAGTCTGCATCAGTGTATGCTCGTAGTTTTACAGAATCCATGGCAGGATACCATAAGCCCATTTCCAGTGTCCCCTTGAGGTATCTTAGGATTCTTTTCACTACCAACACATGAGATTCCTTAGGATCAGCTTGGAATCTGCTGGCGATGCACACAGCTTGCATGAGATCAGGCCTTGATGCTGTAAGGTACAGAAGGCTCCCTATCATCTTCTTGTATTCTGTAGGGCTTGTACTCCTTCCTTCCTGATCTTTTGTTAACTTGCAGCCCACTGCCATAGGGGTACTGACAGGTCTGCTATCCTCCATGCCAAACTTTTTCAGCATCTCTTTGGCATATTTTGTCTGAGAAATAAAAATACCTTCTTCACATTGTTTTATTTGTAATCCAAGAAAGTAAGTCATTTCTCCAATCAATGACATCTCAAATTCCTCACTCATCTTCTGTGTAAATTCTTGGCATAGCTCAGAGTGATCCCCTCCAAAGATGATGTCATCTATATATACTATGGTTATCAGTTGGCCTTTCTTTGAGTTGAACATATATAGGTTATTATCAATTGTTCCTCTTCTAAAGTTCAACCTTCTCAAATACGCGTCCAGCCTGCTATACCATGCTCTTGGGGCTTGTTTAAGGCCATACAAGGCTTTCTTCACTCCTTTTGAGTTGTTGCTGAAGTTTCAGCAACTCTTTCTCCATTCCTTCAATTTTTGAAGTCCTTGAGCCAAGCTCCATTGTAAGGTCTTCACATATTTTGATCTGTTCTTCAAATCTTCTCTTCAAGTCAATATGTTCAGCCCTTATGTCATCCTTTTGACTTTCAGCTTCCTCAGACTTTGCTTCAACTTGTTTTATGTGGGCCTCCAACCTTCTTATGGTTCTGCCCCTTCTGACTATCTCCTTTGAAGCTGCTTCCAACTCAGCTTCAAGATCTGGTTCTTCTTCATCAACCTCCTCTTCCTCTTCAGAGGTTGAACTACCACCTTGAGTTGATGCCATAAAGGCATGCTCATCTGATGAGTCTACATCTTCCTCCTCATCGGCTTCTTTTGTCTGGCTCATATAACTCTTGAATGAGCCTCTCTTCTTCTTCTGTGGGCTAGCAGTCTTCTTGCTGGACTTCCTTGACTTGAATGATGGTCTTCTCCATTTTGAATTCTGCTCATCATCACCATCCTCATCTTCATCATCAAGTTTCACTTTGCACTGAGAAGCAAAGTGTCCAGTCTGTCCACAACGATAACATCTCAAGGACAACTGTCCTTTTCCCTTCTTAGACCCTTTTTTGAATTTCCTTGTGAAGTATGCCAACACTTCACCTTCACTTTCTTCCTCCTCATCATCATCATCCTCACTGGATGATTCTTCCTCTTCTTTTATCTTCAAGTGTTTCATAGTTTTGAAAGCTGCCTCCTTTGATACCTTTGACGTTGAGGAGCTCTCAGTTGACTTTATTCTCATCTCATATGCAATGAGATTGCACTAGAGATCATGCAGAGACATAGAATTCAGATCTTTACTCTCCTCTATGGCTGCCACCTTTGAGGCAAACCTCTCAGGCAGAATTCTCAGAATTTTCTTCACAATAGATGAGTCCTTCTTGTTCTTCCCATGACTTCTAAGATCGTTTACAGCATCAACAACCCTGGTGAAGAACTCTTGGACTGTCTCATTTTTCTGCATCCTGAGAGATTCATATCTCTCCTTGAAAACTTGAAGCTTGGCCTCCTTCATTCTGCCATCACCTTCATAGACTTTCTGCAATCTGTCCCATATCTCCTTGGCAGATTTGCAGTCCATAACTTTAGCATATTCAGCATCTGTCAATGCTGAAATGATGACATTTGAGGCCTTCCCATTTATCTCAAACTGTCTTAATTCCTCTGGGGTTGGATCTTTACCTTCTTCTAGAGGCTCAAAACCCTCCTGTACAGATTTCACCACGTTCATGCCCATGGTTGCAAATACCACCTGCATTCTCGCTCTCCACATATGGTAGTTGGTTCTGTTGAAGATTGGAACCTTCTTGCTGTAAGTAGTGCTGGTGCTGGTACCGGCGTCCATTTCTCAGTATGCTGAACAAGTTAAAACTTCTGGACCTCTTCAAACTAGTACACCAAGCTGTTAAGCTTTATCTTGGTGAACCTGTGCTCTGATACCAATTGAAGTTCCCAACTTCACCCTAGGATCTGCTAGTTTGTGATACTAAGAGGGGGCGTGAATCAGTATCACCACAATTCGCAATTCACAGGAAAGTGAACAACTTCAATCTCTTCTTAAAAGCGAACTCTTTCTCAGATTCGACTAAGGTAGATCTATTGCTACCTATTAATCACAATAGTCCCCAAAGTCACCTTTCAGACACCTTGCCTAATAGACAATTCGGATGTTCTTGTTTAGGTCTTCGTTCGGTTATGGGTTGGCTGATACTTTAGCTGCGTTCACAACTCAATTCAAAACACATAACGTAAAGCAAATTAAGGACACACGAGATTTACGTGGTTCCGTCAATGTGACGTACATCCACGGTGGTAGGGACTCTCCCTTACTGAGACTATCCACTATACTTGAGAATTCTAGTTACAATGGATGTCTTAATCTTCTGCTCCTTTCACTATTGCAATTACTAAGCAAGTACAATACAAAGAGTGTCACTTACTGTGTCTACCCTTCTTCTAGCTTGTCTTGCCTCTGTTGAATTAAAAGGCTGCTCCACTACCGCTTAGAAGTTCACCGCAACGCTCTCTAACCTCTCTTGAAGAAATCTGGAAATACGTTGAGTTCTTTCCGATGCTTCACTGAATTCCTTCTCTAGGTTGTTTCACACAACTCCTGCTTTCACCGTCTCACGGTCTCACCCATCTCCTATTTCACGGTCTTACCATTTCACTACCTTTCCTCACACTTCTGGTCTGTCACGCTGTTGTACGTTCTGGTCTCACGCCGTCTCCTGATGTACACCCACGTTTCTGATCTGTCGTTTCACGTCTCTTGGCCTCCCTCATGTTACTGGTTTTTCTGGTTCATGTCTTTTGGCCTGCCTCACCCTTCTGGTCTGCTGTCTTCTCTTCCTGGTGGTCTCACGGATACCAGGTCTGCTGTCTTTTCTTCCGGGTGGTCTGTTTCTTATTTCTCCTCTTGCTGGTTGTGCATTTCTGGTTTCCTTGCAGGACGTGTTTCTGGTTTCCTTGCAGGACGTGTTTCTGGTTTCCTTGCAGGAGGCGTTTCTGGTTTGCTTGCAGGATGTGTTTCTGGTTTGCTTGCAGGAGGCGTTTCTGGTTTGCTTGCAGGACGTGTTTCTAGTTTGCTTGCAGGACGTGTTTCTGGTTTGCTTGCAAGAGGCGTTTCTGGTTTGCTCTCCCGGTGGTGTCGTTTCTGATCTCTTGCCGTTCTGCTCTCTCTTCCTTTTGGCCGGTTGCTGTAGGGTTGCTGTTTATTCAATTGTGTTGGCCCCCTCTTCCCTACTTTTGTCTTCCAAGGCCTTTATATACTCTCTTCCATGAAACCCTAATAGGGCTTACATGGCAGATTTACGTTCTTGCCATTACGCGGCGGATTTACTTTCTTGCCCTTCCATGTGACTTTACTCTCTTGCACACTTAACCCTAGTTGACAACAATTACAACCCATAGAAGGCTGTGGGAACAACAAGAACCAAATAAGTCCATCACTTAAACTTAATTCAATTACTCCTAATAAGGAGTCATGGAACCAATTATGTCTTTTATCCTTAACAAAAAGAATTGCTGAATTATTTACACATGATCTAGTAGCAGGTTTCAAAGCTACTTGAACCATTCCTATGTGAATAAATTTATATTCTTATTGATGAGAACTAATAAGATGTTTTGATAATAAGAAAAAATCATTGTAACCTTGGGTTAAGGGTAATACTTCTTCTATAGTTTTTATCACATAATTAGCTTTTGAAAAGAAACTTTCCTAATTATAAACATGCAAAGATGAAGATGAAGGAAGGGTTCAATTTTGTAAATAATTATTATCTAAATACTCATTAATAACTATCTCTTTATTCTAAATCCTACTAAGACTATTACTCCTAGAAAGCTAGTTAGGTCTCAACCTTTCCATACTACATAATATCATTGTCAATGATTTATGCCATCATTCTCAACACTTAACCATGGCTTATATAAGCAACAAAGGCAATGCCATTTGGGTTTCAACTATAAAATAAAGATAAGGCTAACACTTTTACCAACACCTAGGCTTTGATGCCAAGATCTCAAAATCACATAGGAAGATAATATTTTATAAACAAACAATTTAAGCACACAAGAAGATGATGAACAAACAATTTAAACAACAATATTAACAAAATTTAAAAGAGATATAAATGACTTAAAGAAAAGAAGCTTTCATTGAACAGTAAGCGTCGATGCAAGCTTACAAACTTAAATGTGACAGGTGATAGTGTGGAGAAAGGGACTAGAAGAAACTAATAAAAGATTTAATTGGACTTTGTTCCTCTTTTGCCTAAGAGGGGCTCATTTATACTAAGGAAAAGGTAATAATCGACACTTGAGGAGTCTTTTGGATTACTAGTAAAGTTACTCTTTGTCCTTATAGATTCCTCACTTTTCAAAGTGACTCTAATAAAAGCTACTTGTCAAGCATCTTTGTTTCTTTTCCACTAAAAGTAGTTTGTCATTTTCATAACTTATAAGGATCTTGTAAATTTTGCATAATGTTATCATTATTATGACCTTGATTGCTTTTGACTAGACTTGTTTATAGGGTCGCTTTTTGTTGCAGTAAAGAGTCCATCATTTCTAGCAATCTTTCTTTGGATATTGACTTCATTAAATCCTTCAATAGTTCTTTTAGATTACCAGATGATGTGGGTATTGGTGGAGGTTTTGGCCCATTTATACTAATAACTCCTTTGGATGTAGTTACCGGAAGCAACACTAAATAAGTTAAAATATAAAAGCAAACACTTAATATAATTGAAGTTTGAAAGAAATAACTTACAGAAGAAATTCTTTTATTTGACAACACATTCGTCAAATGCTTGATATAGGGTTTTGTTACAAATGAGAAGGAAGAGAAATGCAAAGAAAAGTAAAAGAAAACTTCAAAAGGACTCTACCTCTTGCATTTCCAAGGAACTCTATTTATACTAAAGAAAGGTAATAATTGACAAGAGAATCACTTTAGTAAAGTAGTCGTGGTCCTTGATTCCTTGCTTTTTTTCAAGTAGATTTAATAAAAGTCAATTTAGATATCCTTTTCCTTCTTTTCCACCAAAAGTAAGTTTGTCTTTTTACAACTCTTAAGGATCTTATAAGTCTTACATAATGTCATCATGGTTGTGTCTTTGACTGCTTTTGATGTGACCTATTTATGTGTCTTGTTCTAGTTGGAGCAATGAAGCCATCATTTCTAATAACCTTTCTTTAGATACTAACTCAATTAAAGTCTTCAATAATTTTTTTGGATTACCAAAAGACATAGATCTCGGTGGGGCTTTTGGACCATTTATATAGATGATACCTTTGGTTGTATAAACTCCATCATCAAAGAAGTCAAAATTTTCCCACCATCTAATGTTAATTCTTCGTGCTAACTAGGGGACTTGTTTAATGTCTATATTGAGTACATTTGCTTGTTTTTCCATGATAATATAATCCCATTTTATAATCCATGGGATGTGATATTATGAGGCAAAAATTAACCTTATCATTATTTTCATAAGAATATTCATAAAAGGTTCTTATTTTATGAGGTAGGATTAGGTGATACAAACCTTATTTAAAGAACTAGGTTTTAAACTAGTTTAGAAATTTCTTTGGGTCATTTTAGAAGGTGAATCTGAATGAATCAACTAAATTTCTTTTGGTAGTTTTCATATAATAAAGCTCTTTCGTAGGCTTTAATATAATCAAGTAATTGTAGACTTTTACCTTCCACCATTCTTTTAAATCTCTATAGCCAAGAGATCACCCTACCAATCTTCCAGATAAATAAGTTTTTAATCTTGAATTTGGTATGAGGCTAGTCTCTGAAACCATAGGTTGACCTTAATCCTCTTTTAATGGGTTCAATAACCATAGGACATATTTCATGCAAAATTTGTTGGTAATATAAACAATCTTTCATAGTACTACAAGGATACATATTATCTTTAAGATAAAATCGAGTAACCTCATTAAGTTGAAGTTGAGTATAGTTATTTTAAATAGCACATAAAAAGTCAATGTACTTTGGAATCAAAGGATATGCTAAAGTTTTATCTAAAGCCTGCTCATAAGTATCAATGTAAAGTTTATCAACTTCTTTAGATTTTGATCTATACCCTTCTTTTCCCAATGAAATGATTGACTTTACTAGGGACTAGGATTTTTGTATTAGGGGTCATTTACCCATTTGGAAAATCAAAATCAAAAACAAACAAAATTCTTTGTCATCTAGTAAAAATCTGTTTAGAGGCAATATTTTTAATATCTTTGGTAAGGACTTTTTTACGCACCTAACAATTAATTCTTACAAAAAATTTCAAATTTAACAAATCACTATCACATTTTGGAATACACAATACTATTACTAATATTTTCTTTTTAATAGTAAAGTAATTAATTATTATTCCTTTCCATGTTCTTGAAGTAAAATGAACAAGCTATTCTTTTGAATTAATCCTTTGTTTAAGGATACCCCCAAATCCTCTATCTAATACATTTACTTTAACTATTTTTAAGGCATCAAGATAAGGAAGGGTTAAATATGGTAGTGCTTTTGTTTTGAGTTTAATTTTCTTAACTACCCTTATGTGTTCATTCGTCCATTCTAGAAGATTTTTCTATAATCTCTCGAATAATGGCTTAGTGTCATAAACTAAGTCTTTATAAAATTCTAAAGTATATATCAGGCTACCTAGAACCTTTGCAATTATTGTTTGTCACTTATTTCATCAAGAAATCTAAAGGCAAATTAAATTGCTTGATCATTAGGAACTATAGTTCCATTTTCAATGAAGTGTCCAAGGAACCTAACATTAATTTGAAATGTTTAAAATATTGTTCGATTATATTAGAAAATGCTAATATATCATCAATATAATTAATCATAAATGCTAAATAAGTATTAAATATTTTATTCACTATCTTCTAAAATTCAAAATTTGCCTTTTTTAATCTAAACAACATTACATTTCATTCATAATAACCAAATGGAACTATAAATACTATTTTATACTTATCTTTCTTATGAATCTAAATTTTCCAATAATTAGATTTCATATCAAAATTTGAATATACTCAAACTTCATAAAGCTTATTAAGTAAATCACTTTTATTTGAAATAAGATATCTAATCCATCTTAGTGTCTTATTTAAAGGTTTGTAGTTAATTACTTATTATGGAACAACCATTTCCAATATTGCTACATTTTCAACATAAAATGTTTGGCAACTTCAACCACTACTACTGTTTCTAATAAATCCCTTCTTTAAGAGTTCATTTCTTTCATTTTTGCATATTTCCAAAGGCCTTGGTTCTATAGCTATAAGCCTAACTTTGGTTAGAATTTGACTTTCACTAAAAGTCATTTCTTAAGGTAGTTCCACTACATACTTTTTTATATTCTAGAAAGTCATAGGAACTTTTAAGAAAACCATTATTTCTATCCTTATTTGTATCTCTTGTATCTTTACTTGAATAACAAAAGTATTGTTTTTTTGTATCTCTTGTATCTTTACTTGTATGCTTATTTGTGCTTTTGCATGTGGAGATTAAATAAATCTTTCCTCTTTTTTTCAAATTTTTGAAGTAAATCTATCTCTAAAGTAAATAAAAATTAAAAATTAAAAATTAATAAACTTTCCATCTATCTCCAAGTAAATCCCTTGGTTACTAATTTTTTTTATAGGATATAACATATGTAAAAAGGTATTTCCCAAAATGACATCATGAGATTAGTTTTTAACCAAAATAAAAAGAATTTCATTACAAATTCCTTTACTACAGTTAGCTACTTATACACCTTGTGTTTTATAACATGCTTACTTTTATCTATAGTGTTTAATACTTATGTAGTTTTTGAAAAATATTTTAAAGGCACCATCCCTTCATTAATATAGTTCATTTTTGCATCTAAGTCTATTAAGGCAATATCAGAAAATATGTATTCTTTGTTGATTATAACTATAATCTTTGTATGTCATTTATAGGTAACCTTATTAATAAGATTAACATATTGAAGAGCTCATAGTTCCTCCTTTAAAGAGGTATTTGGTATATCTAGAGGATCTTTAACCTTTTTAGAAATTGTTTCTATAATTATGATCCTTTCTTATAGTTCTTTAGTTTCAAATTTTAACTTACTAATTTCAACTTTAAACTTGCTAATAGAAGGTTCTGATTCTCTAGTTTTCAAACTAAAATGATTATTTCTAATCCTTTGAATTATAGTCTTTAAACTATAATTTTCTTCTAATTCTTTAATCTTAGTATCCTTGCAAGCTAAATGAAAATATTTTTCTAATTTCACTATTTTTTCCTCTAGGTCAATTATTTTATTGATAGATCCAAAATCAAATTATCTTCTTTGATTAAGACTAACAAACCATTATTTATTTTTACATATTACCTAATAATATTTGCATTGTTTGTTAAAATTATTATTTGAATCAATATCTAAGGTTGCTTCTTCCTTAAGAAACTCTACTTTTAAATCTAATTCTTTTAACTCACTTTCTAATAAGAAAATATGCATTAATGACTTCTTAACGTTCTCATCCAAAGATAACTCATGGATTTTTTGTTTCATTTTACCTTTATTCAAATAATGTCCTACTTTTTTGCATTTGTAACAAATTACTATTTTTTTTTCTTTTGCAAACTAGGCTTCTTTTTTTCCTTTGTTTTTTCTTTTTCCTTTAAAGAAAAGGTGTTCTTTTAAGCCAAATGTTTATAACTATTCTCTTGAATTTCCTATGATAATTTATAGGTGGATAACCTATTTGTTCATAAAAATCTCCTAAAGCTCTTTTTCCTTGAGCTTTATCCCTCTATGGTTGTTTATGTAGTTTAACTTCATTACAAAGTTTAACTCCTTCTACCACTACCTTAGTAGCTAATTCTCCATATTCATTGTGATAAGTATGTCCTTATACATTTGATACTCTAAATTCATTGAATTCTATCAAATGAAGGAGCCTTTGATCTTTATTAGTTTTTCTCATAGGAATTGAATGGTTCATTTCTTGAAGCATGGGAGCATCACTTTTTTCTTTTCTTTTTTTTTAAAGCCTTCTCCTTTTGTTGGAACAACTCTTTTTTAGTGATAGAGTAATTAACTCTAATTCTTCTCCAAACTCTTGAAGTGAAAAAAACTAATAGTTCTTTTGAGTCAATCCTTTGTTTAATGATTCTACCATTCCCTCTATCTAATACATTAGTTTCTACTATTTTAAAAGCATTAAGATGAAGAAGGCTAAGACATGGTATTTTATTTATTTTTATTTTTTATCTTTTTAACTGCCTTGGTATATTTATTCATCCATTTTGACAGATTTTTCTATAATCTTTCAAACAAATACTTGGTATTATAAGTTAATTCTTTATAAAATTCTGAAATATAATTCATATATCTTGAAATCTTTGGAATTGTTGTTTTTTCACTAATTTCATTAGGAAACTTAGAGGCAAACTCAATCACTTGATTAATAGGAATAATAGCTTTATTCTTAAATAAGCGACCAAGGAATCTAACCTTGGTTTGAAATAACTTCATTTTTCCAACCAATATAGCTAAACCAACTTTTCAATAACCTTTAAAAATAGATTTAACTATTTAAAGTGTTGTCCAATTGTGTTAGAAATACTAACATATCATCAATATAAATTATAGTAATTGTTGAATAAGAATTAAATATTTCATTCATAATTTTTTGAAATTCAAAAGGTACATTTCTTAATCCAAAAGCCATTACATTCCATTCATAATGTTTGAATGGAGCTATAAATCTAGTTTTATACTTATCTTTTTCATGAATTTGGATCTACCAATAACCAAACTTTATGTCAAAATTTGAAAATACTTGGATTTTGTAAATCTTATTAAGCAAATCTTTGTTATTACGTATAAGATACCTAATCTATCTCAAGATATTGTTTAAAGGCTTATAGTTAATAACTAATTTTGAAACTCTTCATTCTAGTTTTATAACATTTTCAATATAAAATGTTGCGCAACTCTATGACTTTTACTTTTTCTAATAAACCCTTTATTTGGCAAATTATTTATATCATTTCTACAGATCTTTAAATGTCTTAGCCTATAACTATAGGCTAGATCATAATATGTATTGACTTTCATTAAATGTCATTTCATAGGGGAATTTTATTACATGATTTTTTCTATTCTATAAAGTTGTAGGAATCTCTGCATAAACTAATTTTTTTAATTTTTCCTATATTTCTTGTATTTTGACTTGAATAATAGGAGTATTTATTTTTTCTTATAAATATTTATTCTTTACTTTACTTTGCAAAGATTGAATAAATCTCTCTTTTCTTCTAATCAGTTTTTGAAGTAAGTTTATTTCTTTATATTAAGGAGTAGATATGAATATAAAGGTAATAAACTTTGCATTTATTTCTAAGAAAATTCCTTTATCATTAATTTCCTTAATTAGATAGAGTATGTGTAAGAAAGGATTTCTCACAATAACATCTTGAGATAGATTTTGAACCAATACGAAAGGAATTTCTATGCAAATTCTCTCATTGCATATTGCAACTTATCATAGTTGTATTTTATAACAAGTTTGCTCTTACCAATAGTGTTTAACACTTTAGTTATTTTAGAAAAGTAGTTTGAAGAAGTTATTACTTAGTTGATATAATTCTTATCAATATATGAATCAATTAAGGTGATTGTAGAAAAGATATAATCTTTATTGATAACTATCGTAATTTGAATATGCCATTTATGCGTATTAAGCTTATCAATAAGATTGATGTATTAAAGAGTACTTAACACTTCTTTTAAAGAAGTTTTTGAAATATTAGGAGGATTTTTCTCCTTTTTAGTTATTGATTCTAGTACTAATACTTTTTCTTTTAATTTTCTTAGCTTAGTTTTTAATTAATTAATTTTATCTTTAAACTTTTTGATAAAAGGATATATTATTACTATTCTAATTTTTAAACTAGAATGATTATTTCTAATTCTTTGAATAAAAATTCTAAACTAGAATGATTATTTCTACTTTGTCTCATCTTGAGACAAATAAAGATATTTCTCTAACTAATTTCTTTTTTCTTTTAGATTTATAATCTTATCAATAAAATTTAATATCAAATTATCTTCTTTTGAAAGGACTAATAAGTCATTACTTTTGCATATTACACGATAAAAGTTGCACAAACCATTATAACTATTACTAGAGTCATCCTTATCCTCATCCTTAGAGGTAGTTTCTTCTATTTTAAGAAGATCTACTTCTAAGTTTGATTCTTTTGATTCATCTCTTGATAAAAATATATGTATTAATGAACTTTTAGAGTCTTCATTTACAAATAATTTTTTAATTTTATGTTTCATTTTACACTTGTTAAAATAATAACTTATTTTTTTTTGGCATTTATAATAGACAATTGTTTTTTTCTTTTTCTTATGTAGATTAGGCTTTTTCTTTACTTTAACCTTTTCCTTTGAATAAAGGTTTTTTTAAGGTATTGATTTATAACCTTTGTTTTGAATTTTTTATGATATTTTGTGGGTGAATAACTCATTTGGTTATAGAAATCTCCTAAAAACTTTTTTACCTTAAGCTTTTTCATTTTGTAGCTACCTATTTAACTTTATCTCATTATAGAGTTTAACTCCTTCTGCTACAACTTATGCAGTTATTTCTCCATATATGTAACTAAAGTAGTCAATAACTCTAACATGATAGGTTTATCTAAACAAAAATTTTTCTCTTTAGAGGATACTCCAACTGTCTTCCCTAGAAAAACTTTAGAGAAGAAAATATCTTTGTACCACCAAAAATGAGATAAGTCTTGCATCTCAAATTAATGAGTTACTCATAAGTCTTATCAATTAATAAGTGATTGTACCAATGAAATGATTAGTGATAGTATATATTAGTATATTAACACTATCAGCAAGTTGCATTCCTTGTTTTATTTTGACAATATTAAATATTTAGGATTTATCTTCTTTGATAATAGAAATCCCATCAACTTTAAAGTTGTCTAGTAGAACCCATTAATATAAATCTTGCTATTTAAGAGTTAGAATTACCCTTTGACTTTGCAATTGTGCCAAACATCATCATATAATAAACTAGAATGAGAATCTACTATTTAGACATTCCATCCAAATTCCATCCTATGATATTGCTACAATTGTATTGTACATATTGTACTCAGGTTATTCCTGTAATAAAAGGTTAACCAAGATAGGTCTAGGATAATATAATTTTGTACGGATTTTATTAAAAATCATTTTGTTAATATTTATTATTCTTTCTTATAAAAAGGAGAAGAATCTTTTGGTAGTGGATTTTGTTTAATAAGAACACTTTTTGAATTTTATCCACATAATTCTCTGATTATAAAGATTCTTTTGTGCTAATATGTTCCTTTTTTTCCTATAACAGAGGCTTCTTTTTATTTTAATCCAAAGTTTTTTAACTGTTTGACTATTTTATCCATTAATTCTACCTTATTAGGATTTTTACCTAACATGTTATAATCTATTTCTTTTGATGACATGAGTTTGAATAATTTTTTTTTTTCTATCTCTTATTTAACTAGAGGTCTTAGAACTCACGGAGCTATTTCTTCAACCTTTTCTTCAACTTTGTTAAGCTAATTACCTATAAACTAAAGACAAAAATTAGTATTGTTTCCTTACTATATAACAGCATTAGTAATACTTCAATTTTGTATGGACAAGCTATAACCTCACTATCTTTTACTTTTACACTTAAATTTAAAGCAAGAGGGTGAACACTAATAACTCTTTTTCCTTTTTTGGTTATGTATTCTTGATATACTTTTACAAAGATCATACACTCCTTTAGGATTGAAAAATTTAGGAAACATTCTTTTTAAGTTTATAAACCTTTTCCAAATAAGTGAAAATGTCAATAGTTCTCACACTATTGCTTTATATCTTATGGTTTATACCATACTTTTCTTTTCTTTTCAGTTAAAGGTCATAAAAAAACCATTTTTTATAGTATTTTTTGGAGAGTAAACTAGCTCTCTCACTTATTTATCTACCTCCATTAACAACCTCAAAGACAAAGAGGGAGGAAAGTCTAGCCGAATGTTTTTAGTGGTTCATTTAACCACAAAAGTAAAAGTTAAGGGAGGAAAGGTTAAATCTATACTAAGATTGACTAACTTGCTATTTTATTCTTCTAATACCTTTTAGTTCACTAATTGGCATTGAAGAGGTAAACAATCTAGGTTTAACCTTTCCTTTTCCTTTTTTGAGATTTAACATCAACACTTTTAGATAGAGCAAACCAAATTTTTGACATCCCTATTTTTTAATTCAATTATTTCTTCCATTATGTCCGTTAACTTGTTTAACATGTTCAACTACTTTTTCTAATGTCCATCTTTAAGTAATTTAACTCAATATCAAGCAATTGTCATTGGAGCCCAAAGACATTTGCTTTTGGACCCATTGGTGAAAGCAATGTTGTAGTCCCTTTATGAAAAACTTATTCTTTTGTTAATGTGAGCTAATAAGCTTATGCGATAGTAAAAATAAATCATTTTTTTGGTTAAGAGATTTTCCTATTTATAAACATGGGAAGAGGAAGAAGAAGGGAGAGTCCAATTTTATAAAACAATTATTATCCAAATATTCACCAATTATTTTCCTTTATTCCTACCCTTAAAATGACTATTACTTCTAAACAGTCGATTAGGCTTTAACCTATCAATGTCTCATGGTATCATTCTCAACATCTTAAGTCACAACCCTACATTTTGACATACAATAATGACGAGTATTAAAGATAGTGCAACTTAGGGGTTTTAATTATGAGACACTAATAAACTAACCTCTCTCAACCACTTAGAATGCCAACGTCTAATTAGACTCTGATACAATTCCTATCTTGGCATCATAAGATCACACACA
>JAIRCJ010000046.1:0-13913 GCA_020883675.1 Bruguiera gymnorhiza
TCAAGAGATAGTTTTATTAGTCAGAAATTAAGTAGAAATAGTCATATAAAATATGCTAGTCATTTCAAAGACTCCTTTGTTTAATGAAATTCAATGGATTCCCAATTCCAAGGAAGTATAGATGTGGTTGTTGCCATGAATATAGTGCCTATTGTGGGCACACAAGCTATTTTCTAGATCATTAAGTGTGAATGAATTATTTACAATGCATTTGTCCCTATAAGATTTTAAAATTAAAAAAATTGAAAAAATGTAATTTTTTAGTTTTTAAATTTTTTGTTAATGTCATTATACTTTGAACTGGTGAGAAAACATAATATTTGAAATTTGTTATTTGAACAAAAATACAAGTAATGGACTCAATTGTGTAAAATACACTTTCTTGGATGAATATTATAAATAGCAATTCCAAGCTTCACTGTTGGGTCAAGCATATTACTCTTGAGGGGAGTGGGGAAACTTCTTTTGAGAGTCTATTGCATTTCTTTTTCTTATGTAATATATTTTTAGACTAAAATTATATAAATCATTTCAAATAACATTGTCGCAAAGAGACTATTGAAGAAATTCTAAAAGTTAAATTCAACTGATTATTAGCAATGCCTTTATCCCTATTGGACTTTAGAATTCTAAAAATTGAAAAAGTGCAATGTATTGATATTTAGATTTATGTTAATCCCACTGCATTTAAATGGTGAGAAAAACATAATATTTGAATACGTTAATTGAACAAAAATACATGGAATGGACTCATTATATAAAATAAACTTTAATGGAAGAATATTATAATTAGCAATCCTAAGCCTCAGTGTTGGTTCAAGCATATTGTTCTTGAGGGGTGTGGGGAAACTACTTATTAGAATCCATTCCATTTTCTTTTTCTTAAGTAATACATTTTTAGATTAAAATTATATAAATCATTTCAAATAGCATTATCGCAAGCGAGACAATTAAAAAAATTACGAAAGTGAAATTCAATTTATTATCAACAACACATTTATCCCTATAATAATTTAAAATTCTAAAAATTGAAAAATTGCAATGTTTTAATTTTTAAATTTATTCCAAATGCGTATGCATTTGAATGGTGAGAAAAATAAAATATTTGAATTTGTTAATTGAACACAAATACAAGCAATGGACACAATTGTATAAAATACACTTTAATGGATGAATATTATAAATAGCAATCCCAAGTTTTAATGTTGCATCAAGTATATTGCTCTTGAGGGGAGTGGGGAAACTTTTGATTGAGTCCATTGCATTTGCTTTTTCTTAACTAATAAATTTTTAGACTAAAATTATATAAATCATTTCAAATAGTATTGTCACAAAGGAGACTATTAAAGAAATTGCAAAAGTTAAATTCAATTGATTATTAACAATGTCTTTATTCCTATAGGACTTTAGTGGATGAATATTATAAATATCAATCCCAAACTTCAATGTTAAGTCAAGTATATTGCTCTCGAAGGGAGTGGGGAAACTTCTTGTTAAGGTCCATTGCATTTGCTTTTTCTTAAGTAATAGATATTTAGAATACAATTATATAAATCATTTGAAACAACATTATCGTAAAGGAGACAACTCAAAAAATTGCAAAAGTTAAATTCAACTGATTTTTAACAATGCATTTATCCATATAAGACTTTAAAATTCTAAAAATTGAAAAATTGCAACGTTTTGATTTTTAAATTTGTTGTAAATGCCATTGCATTTGAATGGTGAGAAAAATATAATATTTGAATATGTTAATTGAACAAAAGAATAGGTAGTGGATTGAATTGTATAAAATACACTTTCGTGGATGAATATTATAAATAGCAATCTTGTGCTTCAATGTTGGGTTAAGCATATTGCTCTTGAGGGGAGTGGGGAAACTTCTTATCAAAGTTGATTTCATTTGCTTGTTCATAAGTAATATATTTGTAGACTAAAATTATATAAATCATTTCAAATAGCATTGTGGTAGTAAAGATAATTAAAAAAATTACAAAATTTAAATTCAATTAATTATTTACAATGCATTTGTCCTTATACGATTTTAAAATTATTAAAATTGAAAAAATGTAATGTTTTGATTTTGAAATTTATTGTTAATGCCATTGCATTTCAATGGTGAGAAAAGCATAATATTTGAATTTGTTATTTGAACAAAAGTACAATTAATGGGCTCAATTATGTAAAATACACTTTAGTGGATGAATATTGTAAATAGTAATCCCAAGCCTCAAAAGTTGGGTCAAGCATATTGCTCTTGAGGGGCGTGGGGAAAACTTCTAATTAGAGTCCATTGCATTTGTTTTTTCTTCAGTAATATATTTTTAAACTAAAATTATATAAATCATTTCAAATAGCATTGTCGCAAAGGAGTGTATTAAAGAAATTTGAAAAGTTAATTTCAATTGATTATTAACAATGTCTTTATCGCTATAGGACTTTACAATTCTAAAAATTGATAAAGTGCAATGTTTTGATTTTTAAACTTATTCTTAATGCCATTGCATTTGAATGGTGAGAAAAACATAATATTTGAATATATTAATTGAACAAAAATACAGGTAATGGACTAAATAGTATAAAATATACTTTAGTCAATGAATATTATAAATAGCAATCCCAAACTTCAATGTTGAGTTAAGCATATTGCTCTTGAGGGGAGTGGGGAAACTTCTTATTAGAGTCCATTGCATTTGCTTGTTCACAAGTAATATATTTGTAGACTAAAATTATATAAATCATTTCAAATTGTATTGTGGCAAAGGAGACAATTAAAAAATTACAAAATTTAAATTCAACTGATTATTTACAATGCATTTGTCCCTATAAGACTTAAAAATTCTAAAAATTGAAAAAATACAAATTTTTGATTTTTAAGTTTATTGTTAATGCCATTGCATTTGAATGATGAGAGAAATATAATATTTGAATTTGTTATTCGTACAAAAATACAGGCAATGGATTTAATTGTATACAATACACTTTAGTGGATTAATAATATAAATAGCAATCCCAAGTTTCAATGTTAGGTCAAGCATATTGCTTTTAAGAGGAGTGGGGAAACTTGTTTTGAGAGTCCATTGCATGTGCTTTTTTTTTAAGTAATATATTTGTAAACAAAAATTATAAATCATTTCAAATAGCATTGTTATAAAGGAGACTATTAAAGAAATTCCAAAAGTTAAATTCAATTGATTATTAACAATGCATTTATTCATATAAGACTTTAAAATTCTAAAAGTTGAAAAAGTGCAATGTTTTGATTTTAAAATTTTTTGTTAATGCCATTGCATTTGAATTGTGAGAAAAACATAATATTTGAATTTGTTATTTGAACAAAAATACAAGTAATGGACTCAATTGTATAAAATACACTTTAGTGGATGAATATTATAAATAGCAATCCCAAGCTTCAATTTTAGGTCAAGTATATTGCTCTTGACAGGAGTGGGGAAACTTTTGATTAGAGTCCATTGCATTTATTTTTTCTTAAGTAATATATTTTTAAACTAAAATTATATAAATCAATTCAAATAGCATTGTCGTGAAGGAGACTATTAAAGAAATTACAAATATTAAATTCAATTGATTATTAACAATGTCTTTATCCCTATAGGACTTTAGAATTCTAAAAATTGAAAAAGTGTAATGTTTTGATTTTTAAATTTATTGTTAATGCCATTGCATTTGAATGGTGAGAAAAACATAATATTTGAATATGTTAATTGAACAAAAATACATGTAATGGACTCAATTGTATAAAATACAATTTAGTGGATAAATATTATAAATAGCAATTCCAAGCTTCAATGTTGGGTTAAGCATATTACTATTGAGGGGAGTGGGGAAACTTTTTGTTAGGGTCCATTACATTTGTTTTTTCTGAAGTAATAGATTTTTAGACTAAAATTATATAAATCATTTGAAACAACATTATTGCAAAGGAGACAACTCAGAATATTACAAAAGTTAAATTGAACTGATTATTAAAAATGCATTTATCCATATAAGACTTTAAAATTCTAAAAATTGAAAAATTGCAACATTCTGATTTTAAAATTTATTGTTAATGCCATTGCATTTGAATCATGAGAAAAACATAATAATTGAATTTGTTATTTGAACAAAATTATAGGCAATGTACTCAATTGTATAAAATACACTTTAGTAGATAAATATTATTACTAGCAATCCTAAGCTTTAATGTTGGGTCAAGCATATTGCTCTTAAGGGAGTGGGGAAAGTTCTTATTAGAGTCTATTGCATTTGCTTTTTCTTTAGTAATATATTTTTAGACTAAAATTATATAAATCATTTCAAATTGCATTGTGGCAAAGGAGACAATTAAAAAAATTACAAAATTTAAATTCAACTGATTATTTACAATGCATTTGTCCCTATAAGACTTTAAAATTCTAAAAATTGAAAAATTATAATGTTTTGATTTTTAAATTTATCGTTAATGTCATTTCATTTGAATCATGACAAACACATAATAATTGAATTTGTTATTTGAACAAAAATACAAGTAATGGACTCAATTGTATAAAATGCATTATTAGATGAATATTATAAATTGCAATCCCAAGCTTTAAGGTTGGGTCAAGCATATTGCTCTTAAGGGGAGTGGGGAAACTTCGTTTGAGAGTCGATTGCATTTGCTTTTCTTAAGTAATATATTTTAGACTAAAATTATATAAATCATTTCAAATAGCATTGTCGCAAAGGAGACTATTAAAGAAATTCCAAAAGTTAAATTCAATTGATTATTAACAATGTTTTTATCCCTATAGGACTTTAGAATTCTAAAAATTGAAAAAGTGCAATGTTTTGATTTTTAAACTTATTGTTAATGTCATTGCATTTGAATGGTGAGAAAAACATAATATTTGAATATGTTAATTGAACAAAAATACATGTAATGGACTGAATTGTATAAAATACACTTTAGTGGATGAATATTATAAATAGTACTCCCAAGTTTCAATGTTGGGTCAAGCATATTGCTCTTGAAAGGTGTGGGGAAACCTCTTATTAGAGTCCATTGCATTTGTTTGTTCTTAAGTAATATATTTGTAGACCAAAACTATATAAATCATTTCAAATTGCATTATGGAAAAAAAGACAATTAAAAAATTACAAAATTTAAATTCAACCGATTATTTACAATGCATTTGTCCCTATAAGATATTAAAATTCTAAAAATTGAAAAAATATAATGTTTTGATTTTTAAATTTATTGTTAATGTCATTGCATTTGAATCGTGACGAAAACATAATATTTGAATTTGTTATTTGAACAAAAATACAAGTAATGGACTCAATTGTATAAAATACATTTTATTGGATGAATATTATAAATAACAATCCCAAGTTTCAAGGTTGAGTCAAGCATATTGCTCTTGAAGGGAGGGGGGAAACTTCTTTTGAGAGTCAATTGCATTTGCTTTTCTTAAGTAATATATTTTTAGACTAAAATTATATAAATCATTTCAAATAGAATTGTCGCAAAGGAGACTATTAAAAAATTCCAAAAGTTAAATTCAATTGATTGTTAACAATGTCTTTATCCCTATAGGACTTTAGAATTCTAAAAATTGAAAAATTGTAATGTTTTGATTTTGAAATTTATTGTTAATGTCATTGCATTTGAATGGTGAGAAAAACATAATATTTGAATTTGTTATTTGAACAAAAATGTAGGTAATAGACTCAATTGTATATAATACATTTTAGTGGATGAATATTATAAATAGCGATTCCAAGCTTCAATGTTGGGTCAAGCATATTGCTCCTGAGGGGAGTGGGGAACTTCTAATTAGAGTCCATTGCATTTGCTTTTTCTTAAGTAATATATTTTTAGACTAAAATTATATAAATCTTTTTAAATAGCATTGTCGCAAAGGAGACCATTAAAGAAATTCCAAAGTTAAATTCAACGAATTATTACCAATGCCTTTATTCCTATAGGACTTTAGAATTCTAAAAATTGAAAAAGTGCAATGTTTTGATTTTTAAATTTATTGTTAATGCCATTTAATTTGAAAAGTGAGAAAAATATAATATTTGAATACATTACTTGAACAAATATACATGGAATGGACTCAATTGTATAAAATACACTTTAGTGGAATAACATTATAAATAGCAATCCCAAGCCTCAAAAGTTGGGTCAAGCATATTGCACATGAGGGGCATGGGGAAACTTCTGATTAGTGTCCATTGCTTTTTCTTTTTCTTAAGTAATATATTTTTAGAGTAAAATTATATAAATAATTTCAAATAGCATTGTTGCAAATAAGAGTATTAAAGAAATTTCAAAAGTTAAATTCAATTGATTATTAACAATGTCTTGATCCTTATAAGACTTTAAAATTCTAAAAATTGAAAAAGTGCAATGTTTTGATTTTTAAACTTATTGTTAATGTCATTGCATTTGAATGGTGAGAAAAACATAATATTTGAATATGTTAATTTAACAAAAATACATGTAATGGACTGAACTGTATAAAATACACTTTAGTGGATGAATATTATAAATAGTACTCCCAAGTTTCAATGTTAGGTCAAACATATTGCTCTTGAGGGGAGTGGGGAAACATCTTATTAGAGTCCATTGCATTTGCTTGTTCTTAAATAATATATTTGTAGACTAAAATTATATAAATCATTTCAAATTGCATTGTGGAAAGGGAGATAATTAAAAAAATTACAAAATTTAAATTCAACTGATTATTTACAATGCATTTGTCCCTATAAGAGTGTAAAATTCTAAAAATTGAAAAAGTGCAATTTTTTGATTTTTAATTTTATTGTTAATACCATTGATTTTGAAAGGTGTGAAAAACATAATATTTGAATTTGTTATTCGAACAAAAATATAGGTAATGGACTTAATTATATACAATACACTTTAGTGGATGAATATTATAAATAGCAATCTCAAGTTTCAATGTTGGTTCAAGCATATTGCTCTTAAGGGGAGTGGAGAAACTTCTTTTGAGAGTCCATTGCATTTGCTTTTTCTTAAGTAATATATTTTTAGACTAAAATTATATAAATTATTTCAAATAGCATTGTCATAAAGGACACTATTAAAGAAATTCCAAAAGTTAAATTCAATTGATTATTAACAGTGCCTTTATCCCTATAGGACTTTAGAATTCTAAAAATTGAAAATGTGCATTGTTTTGATTTTTAAATTTATTGTTAACGCCATTACATTTGAATGGTGAGAAAAGCATAATATTTGAATACATAAATTGAACTAAAATACAAAGAATGGACTCAATTATATAAAATACACTTTAGTGGAAGAATATTATAATTAACAATCTCAAGCCTCAATGTTGGGTCAAGTATATTGCTCTTGAGGGGCGTGGGGAAACTTCTTATTAAATCCATTCCATTTTCTTTTTCTTAAATAATATATTTTTAAACTAAAATCATATAAATCATTTGAAATAGCATTGTTGCAAAGAAGATAATTAAAAAAGTTACAAAAGTTAAATTCAACTAATTATTAACAATGCATTTATCCCTATAAGAATTTAGAATTCTAAAAATTGAAAAATTGCAATGTTTTGATTTTTAAATTTATTATAAATGGCATTGCATTTCAATGGTGAGAAAAATATAATATTTGAATTCTTTAATTGAACAAAAATACAGGTAATGGACTTAATTGTATAAAATACACTTTAGTGGATGGATATTATAAATAGGAATCCCAAGTTTCAATGTTGGGTCAAGCATATTGCTCTTGAGGGGTGTGGGGAAACCTCTTATTAAAGGCCATTGCCTTTTGCTTGATCTTAAGTAATATATATTTAGACTAAAATTATATAAATCATTTCAAATTGCATTGTGGCAAAGGAGACAATTAAAAAAATTACAAAATTTAAATTCAACTGATTATTTACAATGTATTTGTCCCTATAAGGCTTTAAAATTCTAAAAATTGAAAACATATAATGTTTTGATTTTTAAATTTATTGTTAATGTCGTTGCATTTGAATGGTGAGAAAAATATATATGTTATTTGAACAAAAATACAAGTAATGGACTCAATTGTATAGAATACACATTAGTGCATGAATATTATAAATAACAATTTCAAGTTTTAATGTTGGGTGATGCATATTGCTCTTGAGGGGAGTGAGGAAACTTCTTGTTATAGTCCATTGCATTTGCTTTTTCTTAAGTACTATATTTTTAGACTAAAATTATATAAATCTTTTGAAAAAGTCTTATTGCAAAGAAGACAGTTAAAAAAATTACAAAAGTTAAATTCGATTAATTATTAACATTGCATTTATCCCTATAAGACTTTAAAATTCTAAAAATTGAAAAGTTGTAATGTTTTGATTTTTAAATTTATTAGAAATGCTATTGCATTTGAATGGTGATAAAGACATAATATTTGAATATGTTAATTGAACAAAAATACAAGTAATGGACTCAATTGTATAAAATACAATTTAATGGATGAATTTTATAATTAGTAATCCCAAAAATCAATGTTGGGTGAAGCATATTGCTCTTGAGGGGAGTGGGGAAGCTTTTTATTAGAGTCCATCGCATTGGCTTTTTCTTAAGTAATATATTTTTAGACTAAAATTATATTAATCATTTGAAATTGCATTGTCACAAAGGAGACAATTAAGAAAATTACAAAAATTAAATTCAACTGATTACTAACAAAGCATTTATCCTTATAAGATTTTAAAATTCTAAAAATTGAAAAACTACAAAGTTTTGATTTTTAAATTTATTGTTAATACCATTACATTTGAATGGTGAGAAAAATATAATATTTGATATGTTAATTGAACAAAAATACAAGTAATAGACTCAATTGTATAAAATACACTTTAGTGGATGAATATTATAATTAACAATCCCAAGCATCAATGTTGAGTCAAGCATATTGCTCTTGAAGGGAGTGACGAAGATTCTTATTAGAGTCCATTGTATTTGCTTTTTCTTAAGTAATATATTTGTAGACCAAAATTATATAAATCATGTCAAATTGCATTGTGGTAATCGAGACAATTAAAAAAAATTCCAAAATTTAATTTCACTTGAGTATGAACAAAGAATTTCTCCCTCTAAGACCTTAAAATTCTAAAAATTAAAATAACAAAATGTTTTTATTTTTTTAAAATTTTTTTAATAACATTGCATTTTGAATGGTGGGATAAACGTAATATTTGAATATGTTAATTGAACAAAAATAAAAGTAAGAAATTCAATTGTACAAAATACACTTTAGTGGATCACTATTATAAATTCCAATCCCAAGCTTCAATGTTGGATCAAGCATATGGCTCTAGAGGGTGGTGAGCAAACTTCTTATTAGAGTCTATTCCATTTGCTTTTCTTTAATTAACATGTTTGTATACTAAAATTATATACATCATGTCAAATTGCATTGTGGTAATGGAGAAAATTAAAAAAATTGCAAAATTTAAATTCACTTGTGTATTAATGAAGATTTTATCCCTGCAAGATTTTCAAATTCCAAAAATTAAAATAATGCAATGTTCTCATTTTTTAAAATTTTTTTAGTGCCATTACATTTTGAATGGTGGAATAAACATAATATTTGAATATGTTAATTAAACAAAAATTAAAGTGAGGCACTCAATTATATAAAATACACTTTAGTGGATGAAAATTATAAATTTCAATCTCAAGATTCAATGTTGTGTCAATCATAGAGCTCTAGAGTGTAGTGGGCTAACTTCTTATTAAACTCTATTGCATTCGCTTTTATTTAAACAACATGTTTCTTTATGAAAATCATATAAATTATGTCGAATTGCATTGTGGCAATTGAGACAATTAAAAAACTTACAAAATTTAAATTCACTTGATTATTCAAGAAAAATTTCACCCTGTAAGACTTTAAAATTCTAAAAATTAAAATAATGCAATGTTATTATTTCTTAAAAATTTTATAATACCATGACACTTTGAATGGTGAGATAAATGTAATATTTGAATATTTCAATTGAACACAAAGAAATGCAATGGACTCAATTGTACAAAATACACTTTAGTGGATCACTATTATAAATTCCAATCCCAAGCTTCAATGTTAGGCCAAGCATATAGCTCTAAAACGTAGTGGGCTAAGTTCTTATTAGAGTCCATTGCATTCACTTTCCTTTAATTAACATGTTTGTAGCCTAAAATTATATAAATCGTGTCAATTGCATTGTGGGCATGGAGACAATTAAAAAAAGTACAAATTTTAAATTCACTTGAGTGTTAATGATGAATTTCTCCCTATAAGACTTTAAAATTCTAAAAATTAAAATGATGCAATGTTTTTATTTTTTAAAATATTATTAATACCATTGCATTTTGAACGGTGAGATAAACGTAATATTTGAATATTTTAATTGAATACAAATAAAAGTAATGGACTCAAGTATACAAAACACACAATAGTGGATGACCATTGTAAATTCCAATCCCAAGCTTTAATGTTAGGTCAAGCATGTAGCTTTAAAGGGTAGTGGGCTAACATCTTATTAGAGTCCATTACATTTGTTTTTATTTCATTAACATGTTTGTATACTAAAATTATATAAATCATGTCAAATTGCATTGTGGTAATAGAGACAATTAAAAAACTTACAAAATTTAAATTCACTTGACTATTAATGAAAAATGTCTCCTCGCAAGACTTTAAAATTCTAAAAATTAAAAAAATGCATTGTTTTTATTTTTAAAAAATTCATAATACCATTGCATTTTGAATGGTGAGACAAAAATATTTGAGTATGTTAATTGAACACAAACAAAAAGTAATGGACTCAATTGTGCAAAATACAATTTAGTGGATCACTATTATAAATTCCAATCCTGAGCTTCAATGTTGGATCAAGCATATAGCTTTAAAGTGTAGTGGGTAACTTCTTATTAGAGTCCATTGCATGCACTTTTATTTAATTAACAAGTTTGTATACTAAAATTATATAAATCATGTCAAATTGCATTGTGGTAATGGAGACATTGAAGAAAATTACAAAATTTAAATTCACTTGAATATTAACGTAGAATTTCTTCCTGTATGACTTTAAAATTCTAAAAATTTAAATAATTAAAATTTTTCATTTTTTAAATAATGTGTATAGTGGGCTAACTTCTTATTAGAGTTTGTTCCATTTGCTTTTCTTTAATTAACATATTTGTATACTAAAATTATATAAATCTTGTCAAAATTGCATTGTGGTAATAAAGACAATAAAAAAAATTATTAAATTTAAATTCACTTGAGCATTAAAGAAGAATTTATCCCTGTAAGACTTTAAAATTCTAAGAATTAAAATAATGCAATGTTTTTATTTTTTTTTTTAAAATTCATAATACCATTGCATTTTGAATGGTGAGATAAACGTAATATTTAAATTTGTTAATTGAACACAAATAAAAGTAATGGACTCAATTGTACAAAATACACTTTAGTGGATCACTATTATAAATTCCAATCCCAAGTTTCAATGTTAGGCCAAGCATATAGCTCTAAAACGTAGTGGACTAAGTTTTTATTAGAGTCCATTGCATTCACTTTCCTTTAATTAACATGTTTGTATCCTAAAATTATATAAATCATGTCAATTGCATTCTGGGCATGGAGACAATTAAAAAAAGTACATATTTTAAATTCACTTGAGTGTTAACGATGAATTTCTCCCTATAAGACTTTAATTTTTAAAAAAAATTTTAATACCATTGCAATGTTGGGTCAAGCATATAGATCTCGAGTGTAATGGGCTAAATTCTTATTAGAGTCCATTGCATTTGCTTTTCTTTAATTAACATGTTTGTATACTAAAATTATATAAATCATGTCAAATTGCATTATTGTAATATAGACAATTAAAAAATTACAAAACTTAAATTCACTTGATTATTAACGAAGAATTTCTCTCTCTAAGACTTAAAATTCTAAAAACTAAAATGGTGCAATGTTTTTATTTTTAAAATTTTTTTAATACCATTGCATTTTGAATGGTGGGATAAATATAATATTTGAACATGTTGATTGAACAAAAATAAAAGTGATGGATCCAATTCTACAAAATACACTTTAGTGAATGACTATTACAAATTTCACTCCTAAGTTTCAATGTTGGGTCAAGCATATAGCTTTCAAGGGTAATCGGCTAACATCTTATTAGAGTCCATTGCATTCGCATTTATCTCATTAACATGTTTCGATACTAAAATTATATAAATCATGTCAAATATCATTGTGGTAATGGAGATAATTTAAAAAATTACAAAATTTAATGTCACTTGAGTATTAACGAAGAATTTCTCCTTATAAGACTTTAAAATTCTAAAAATTAAAATAATACAATATTTTTATTTTTTAAAATTTTTTTAATACCATTGCATTTTGAATGGTGAGATTAATGTAATATTTGAATTTGTTAAATGAACAAAATTAAATGTAATAGGCTTAATTGTATAAAATACTCTTTAGTGGATCAATATTATAAAGAGCAATGTGAAGGTTCAATGTTAGGTCCAACATATAGCTCTATAAGGGTGTAGGCTAACTTGTTATTAGTGTCCATTGTATTTGAGTTTATTTAATTAACATGTTTGTATACTAAAATTATGAAAATCATGTCAATTTGCAAAGTGGTAATGGAGAGAATTAAAAAAATTACAAAATTTAAATCCACTTAAGTATTAACAATGCATTTATCCCTCGGAAACTTTAAAATTCTAACAATTAAAAAAATGCAATGTTTTTATTTTTTAAATTATTGTCAATAGGATTGCATTTTGAATGGTGAGATAAACTTAATATTTGAATTTATTAATTGAACAAAAATACAACTAATCAACTCAATTGTATAAAATACACTTTAGTAGATGAATATTATAAATAGCAATCCTAAGCATTAATGTTGGGTCAACATATTACTCTAGAGAGAAGTGGGCTAACTTCTTATTAGAATCCATTGCATTTGCTTTTATTTAATTAACATGTCTATATACTAAAATTATATACATCATGTTAAATTGCTTTGTGGTAATAGAGACAATTAATAAAAATTATGAAATTTAAATTCACTTGAGTATTAACGAAGAATTTCTCCCTGTAAAACTTTAAAATTCTAAAAATTAAAATAATGCAATGTTTTTATTTTCTAAATAATTTTTAATACCATTGCATTTTGAATCAGGAGAAAACATAATATTTGAATATGTTAAATGAACAAAAATACAAGTAATAAAATCAAGCGTATAAAATACTCGTTAATGGATGATATTATAAATATCAACTCCAAACTTCAATGTTGGTTCAAGCATTTAGCTTTAGGAAGGTAATACAATAACTTATTAATTAGAGTCCATTGCATTTGCTTTATTTAATTAGTATGTTTGTATACTAGAATTTATATAATTCATGTCAAATTGCATAGTGGAAATGGAGAGAATCAAAAAAATTACAAAATTTAAATTTCACTTGAGTATTAACGAAGAATTTCTCCCTTTAAGACTTTAAAATTCTAAGAATTAAAATAATGCAATATGTTTACTTTTTAAAAAATTCATAATACCATTGCATTTTGAATGGTGAGATAAACGTAATATTTGAATCTGTTAATTTAACACATATAAAAAGTAATAGACTCAATTGTACAAAATACACTTTAGTCAACTTGGCAATGGACTTAATTAACATGTTTGTATACTAAAATTATATAAATCATGTTGAATTGCATTGTGATAATCAAGATTAATTTAAAAAAATTACCAAAATTTAAATTCACTTAGTATTAACAAAGAATTTCTCTCTCTAAAACTTTAAAAAATCTTCTAAAAATTTAAATAATGCAATGTTTTAATCTTTTAAATAATTTTTAATACCATTGCATTTT
>JAIRCJ010000046.1:14100-193441 GCA_020883675.1 Bruguiera gymnorhiza
TAACATGTTTGTCTACTAAAATTAATAAATCATGTCAAATTGCATTGTGGTATGGAGATAATTAAAAAAACTACAAAATTTAAATTCAATTGAGTATTAACGAGAATTTCTCCTTGTAAGACTTCAAAAAATTCTAAAAATTAAAATAATGCAATGTTTTTATTTTTCAATTAATTTTTTATACCACTGCATTTTCAATGATAAAATAAACCTAATATTTGAATATGTTAATTTACCAAAATAAAAGCAAATAGACTTCAATGATATAAATACAATTTTAGGGATGACTATTATAATTGCAATCTCAAGTTTCAATATTGGGTCAAGCATATGGCTCTAGGAGCGTAAGTGGGCTAAGTTCTTTATAAGAGTCCATGCATTTGCTTGTATCTTAATTAACATATTGATTTACTAAAATTACATAAATCTTGTCAAATTTTATTGTGTAATGATGACAATTAAGAAAATAACAAAATCTAAATTCGCTTGAGTATTAATGAACAATTTCTCCCTCTAAGACTTTAAAATTCTAAAAATTAAAATAATGCAATGTTTTTATCTTTAAAAATTTTTAATACCATTGCATTTTGAATAGTGAGATAAACGTATATTTGAATATATTAATTGAATAAAAATAAAAGTAATCAACTCTATTGTACAAAAAACACTTTAGTCGATGACTATTATAAATTGGAAATCCCAAGCATATAGCTCTAGAGCATAGTGGGCTAAGTTCTTATTAGAGTCCATTGGATTCGTTTTTCTTTAATTAACATGTTTGTATATTAAAATTATATAAATCATGTCAAATTGCATTGATGTAATGGAGACAATTAAAAAACTTGCAAAATTTAAATTCACTTGACTATTAACGAAAATTTCTCCTCGTAAGACTTTAAAATTCTAAAAATTAAAATGATGCAATGTTTTTATTTCATAAAAATTTTTAATACCATGTTATATTAAATGGTGAGATAAATGTAATATTAAAATATGTTAATTGAACACAAATAAAAGTAATAGACTCAATTGTACAAAATACACTTTAGTGGATGACTATTAAAAACTCCAATCCTAAGCTTCAATGTTGGGTCGAGCATATAGTTATAGAGCGTAGTAGGCTAACTTCAAATTATAGTCCATTGCATTCATTTTTATTTCATTAACATGTTTGTCTACAAAAATTATATAAATCATGTCAAATTGTAATGTGGTAATGAAGACCATTAAAAAAATTACAAAATTTCAATTCACTTGAGTGTTAATGAAGAATTTCTCCCGGTAAAACATTCGAATTCTAAAAATTAAAATAATGCAATGCTTTTATTTTTAAATAATTTTTAATACTATTGTATTTTCAATGGTGAGATAAACCTAATATTTGAATATGTTAATTTACCAAAATAAAAGCAATGGACTCAAATGTGTACAATGCACATTACGGGATAAATATTATAAATTGCAATCTCAAGTTTCAATGTTGGGTGAAGCATATAGCTATAAAGCGTTGTGGGCTAACTTCTTATTAAAGTCCATTGTATTCGCTTTTATTTAATTAACATGTTTGTATACTAAAATTTTATAAATCATGTCAACTTGCATTGTTGTAATAAAGACAATAAAAAGACTAAAAAATTTTAATTCACATAAGTGTTAACGAAGAATTTCTTCCTATAAAACTTTCAAATTCTAAATATTAAAATATGCAATCCTTTTATTTTTTGAAGAATTTTTAATACCATTGCATTTTCAATGGTGAGATAAACCTAATATTTAAATTTGTTAATTTACCAAAATAAAAGCGATGGACTCAAATGTGTAAAATACACTTTAAGGGATGCATATTATAAATTTCAATCTCAAGCTTCAATGTTGGGTCAAGCATATAGTGTAAAAGTGTAGTGGGGTAACTTCTTATTTGAGTCCATTGCATTCGCTTTTATTTCATCAACATGTTTGCATACAAAATTATATAAATCATGTCAAATTGCATTATGGTAAAGGAGAAAATTAAGAAAATTACAAAATTTAAATTCAATTGTGTTAACGAAGAATTTCCCCTTAGTAAAACATTCGAATTCTAAAAATTGAAATAATGCAATGCTTTTATTTTTTAAATAATTTTTAATACCATTGCATTTTCAATGGTGAGATAAAACTAATATTTAAATATGTTAATTTACCAAAATAAAAACAATGGACTCAAATGTGTAAAATACATTTTAAGGGATGTATATTATAAATTTCAATCTTATGTTTCAATGCTGGGTCAAGCATATAGCGCTAGAAGTTAGTGGGCTGAATTCTTATTAGAGTCCATTGCATTTGATTTCACTTCATCAAAACGTTTGCATACAAAAATTATATAAATGATGCCAAATTGCATTATGGTTATGGAGAGAATTAAAAAAATTAAAAATTTTAAATTCACTTAAGTGTTAACGAAGAATTTCTCCTTATAAAACTTTCAAATTATAAAAATTAAAATAATGCAATGCTTTTATTTTTTAGGGAATTTTTAATACCATTGCAATTTCAATGGTGAGATAAACCTTATATTTGAATATGTTAATTTACCAAAATAAAAACAATGGACTTAAACGTGTAAAATGCACTTTAGGAGATGAATATTATAAATTGCAATATCAATCTTCAATGTTAGGTCAAGCATATACCTCTAGAGCATAGTGGGCTAACTTCTTATTAGAGTCAATTGCATTTGCTTTTATTTAATTAACATATATGTATACTAAAATTACATAAATCATGTTCAATTTTATTGTGGTAATGGTGAGAATTAAAAAAATAACAAAATCTAAATTTTGCTTGAGTATTAATGAACAATTTCTCCCTCTATGACTTTGAAATTTTAAAAATTAAAATAATGCAAATTTTTTATTTTTTAAAAAATTTGTAATACCATTGCATTTTCAATGGTGAGATAAACATAATATTTGAATATGTTAATTAAATACAAATAAAAGTAATTGACTCAATTGTATCAATTGTAGAAAATACACTTTAGCTGATGACTATTATAAATTGCAATCCTAAGTTTCAATGTTGAGACAGGCATATAGCTCCAAAACGTAGTAGGCTAAGTTCTTATTAAAGTCCATTGCATTTGCTTTTCTTTCATTAACATGTTTGTATACCAAAATTATATAAATCATGTCAAATTGCATTGTGATAATGGAGACAATGAAAAAACTTACAAAATTTAAATTCATTTGAGTATTAACGAAGAATTTCTCCATGTAAGACTTTAAAATTCTAAAAATTAAAAGGATGTAATGTTTTTATTTTTAAAAGATTTTTAATACCATTGCATTTTGAATGGTGAGATAAATGTAATATTTGAATATGTTAATTGAACAAAAATAAAAGTAACCAACACAATTCTACAAAATACACTTTAGTAGATGACTATTATAAATTGCAATCCCAAGTTACAATGTTGGGACAAGCATATAGCTCAAAAGTGTGCTGGGCTAACTTCATATTAAAGTCCATTGCATTCGTTTTTATTTCATTAACATGTTCGTCTACTAAATTTATATAAATCATGTCAAATTGCATTATGGTAATGGAGAAAATTAAAAAAATTGCAAATTTAAATTCATGTGAGAATTAATGAAGAATTTCTCCCTATAAGACTTTAAAATTCTAAAAATTTAAAAAGTTCAATGTTGTTAATTTTTAAATAATTTTTAATACCATTGCATTTTCAATAGTGAGATAAACCTAGTATTTGAATATGTTGATTTACCAAAATAAAAGCAATGGACTCAATTATACAAAATACACTTTAGTGGATGACTATTATAAATTGCAATCTCAAGCTTCAATGTTGGGTCAAGCTTAAAGCTCTAATGTGTAGTGAGCTAACTTTTTATGAGAGCCCATTACATTCGTTTCTACTTCTTTAACATTATTGTATACTAAAATTATATAAATCATGCCACATTCCATTGTGGTAATGGAGACAATTAAAAAACTTACAAAATTTAAATTCACTTGACTATTAAGGAAAATTTTCTCCCTGTAAGACTTTAAAATTCTAAAAATTAAAATAATGCAATGGTTTTATTCCATAAAAATATTTTAATACCATGTTATATTGAATGGTAAGATAAACATAATATTAAAATATGTTAATTGAACACAAATAAAAGTAATGGACTCAATTGTACAAAATACACTTTAATGGATGATTATTAAAAACTCCAATCCTAAGCTTTAATGTTGGGTCAAGCATACAGTTCTAGAGCATACTAGGCTAACTTCAGATTAGAGTCTATTGCATTCACTTTTATTTCATTAACATGTTTGTCTACAAAAATTATATAAATCATGTCAAATTGTATTGTGGTAATGAAGACAATTAAAAAAATTACAAAATTTAAATTCACTTAAGTGTTAACGAAGAATTTCCCCCAGTAAAACATTCGAATTCTAAAAATTAAAATAATGCAATGCTTTTATTTTTTAATAATTTTTAATAGCATTGCATTTTCAATGGTGAGATAAACCTAATATTTGAATCTGTTAATTTACCAAAATAAAAGCAATGAACTCAAATGTGTAAAATACACTTTAGGGGATAAAAATTATAAATTGCAATCTCAAGTTTCAATATCGGGTCAAGCATAGAGCGCTAGAGCGTAATGAGCTAATTTCTTATTAGAGTGCATTGTATTTGCTTTTATTTAATTAACATGTTTGTATACAAAAATTACATAAATCATGTCAAATTGCATTGTGGTAAAGGAGAAAATTAAAAAAATTACAAAATTTAAATTCAATTGAGTGTTAACAAAGAATTTCCCCCCAGTAAAACATTCGAATTCTAAAAATTAAAATAATGCAATGCTTTTATTTTTTAAATAATTTTTAATACAATTGCATTTTCAATGGTGAGATAAAACTAATATTTGCATATGTTAATTTCCCAAAATAAAAGCAATGGACTCAAGTGTGTAGAATACACTTTAGGGGATGTATATTATAAATTTCAATCTCATTTTTCAATGTTGGGTCAAGCGTATAGCGATAGAAGTTAGTGGGCTAACTTCTTATTAGAGTCCATTGCATTTGGTTTTATTTCATCAAAATGTTTGCATACAAAAATTATATAAGTGATGTCAAATTGCATTCTAGTAATGGAGATAATTAAAAAAATTTAAAATTTTAAATTCACTTGAGTGTTAACGAAGAATTTCTCCTTATAAAACTTTCAAATTCTAAAAAATAAAATAATGCAATGTTTTTATTTTTTAAGGAATTTTTAATACCATTGCATTTTCAATGGTGAGATAAACTTAATATTTGAATATGTTAATTTACCAAAATAAAAGAAATGGACTCAAATGTGTAAAATGCACTTTGGGGGATGAATATTATAAATTCCAATCCAAGCTTCAATGTTGGATCAAGCACATAGCTCTAGAGCGTAGTGGGCTAACTTCGTATTTGAGTCCATTGCATTTGCTTTTATTTCATCAACATGTTTGTATACAAAAATTATATAAATCATGTCAAATTTCATTGTGGTAAAGGAGACAATTAAAAAAATTACAAAATTTAAATTCAGTTGAGGGTTAATGAAGAATTTCCCCAGGTAAAACATTCGAATTCTAAAAATTAAAATAATGCAATGCTTTTATTTTTTTAAAGAATTTTTAATACCATCGCATTTTCAATTTCGAGATAAACGTAATATTTGAATATGTTAATTTACCAAAATAAAAGCAATGGACTCAAATGTGTAAAATGCATTTTAGGGGATGAATATTATAAATTGCAATATCAAGCTTTAATGTGTGGTCAAGCATATAGCGGTAGACCATTGTGGGCTAACTTCTTATTAGAGTCCATTGCATTCGCTTTTATTTCATCTACATGTTTGTATACAAAAGTCAAATTGCATTGTGGTAATAGAGAAAATTAAAAAAATTAAAAAATTTAAATTCACTTGATTGTTAACGAAGAATTTCTCCTTATAAAACATTCAAATTCTCAAAATTAAAATAATGCAATGCTTTTATTCTTTAAGGAATTTTTAATCCCATTGCTTTTTCAATGGTGAGATAAACCTAATATTTGAATATGTTAATTTATTAAAATAAAAGCAATGGACTCAAATGTGTAAAATGCACTTTAGGGGAAGAATATTATAAATTGCAATCTTAAACTTCAATGTGTGGTCAGGCATATAGAACCAAAGCGTTGTGGGCTAACTTCTTATTAGAGTCCATTGCATTCGGTCTTATTTAATTAACATTTTTGAATACTAAAATTATATAAATCATGTCAACTTACATTGTGATAATGGAGACAATTAAAAAAATTACAAATTTTAAATTCACTTGACTGTTAATGAAGAATTTCTCCCGATAAAACATTCAAATTCTAAAAATTAAAATAATGCAATGCTTTTATTTTTAAAGAATTTTTAATATAATCACATTTTCAATGGTGAGATAAATGTAATATTTGAATATGTTAATTTTCCAAAATAAAAGCAATGGACTCAAATGTGTAAAATACACTTTAGGGGATGCGTATTATAAATTGCAATTTCAAGTTTGAATGTTGGGTTAAGCATATAGCACTAAAGCATAGTGGGCAAACATCTTGTTAAAGTCCATTGCTTTTGCTTTTATTTAATTAACATATTTGTATACTAAAATTATATAAATCATGTCAAATTGCATTACGGCAATGAAGATAATTAAAAAAATTAAAAAATTTAAATTCACTTAAGTGTTAACGAAGAATTTCTCTTTATAAAACTTTCAAATTCTAAAAATTAAAATAATGCAATGCTTTCATTTTTTATGGAATTTATAATACCATTGCATTTTCAATGGTGAGATAAGCCTAATATTTGAATATGATAATTTACCAAAATAAAAGCAATGGACTCAAATGTGTAAAATGTACTTTGGGGGATGAATATTATAAATTCCAATCCAAAGCTTCAATGTTCAATCAAGCACATAACTCTAGAGCGTAGTGGGCAAACTACTTATAAGAATTCATTACATTCGCTTTTATTTAATTGACATGTTTGTATACTAAAATTATATAAATCATGTCAACTTGCATTGTGGTAGTGGTAACAATTAAAAAAATTACAAAATTTAAATTTACTTAACTGTTAATGAAGAATTTCTCTAGATAAAACATTCAAATTCTAAAAATTAAAAGAATACAATGCTTTTATTTTTTAAATAATTTTTAATACCATTGCATTTTCAATGGTGAGATAAACCTAATATTTGAATATGTTAATTTACCAAAATAAAAGCAGTGGACTCAAATGTATAAAATACACTTTTGGGGATGTATATTATAAATTTCAATCTCAAACTTCAATGTTGGGTCAAACATATAAAGCTAGAAGTTAGTGGGCTAACATCTTATTAGAGTCCATTGCATTCGTTTTTATTTCATCAAAATGTTTGTATACAAAAACTATATAAATCATGCCAAATTGCATTGTGGAAATGGAGACAATTAAAAAAATTAGAAAATTTAAATTCACTTGAGTGTTAATAGAGAATTTCTCCCAATAAAACTTTCAAATTCTAAAAATTAAAATAATGCAATGCTTTTATTTTTTAAATAATTTTTAATACCATTGCATTTTCAGTGGTGAGATAAACCTAATATTTGAATATGTTAATTTACCAAAATAAAAGCAATGGACTCAAATGTGTAAAATGCACTTTAGGGTATGTATATTATAAATTGCAATCTTAGGCTTCAATGTGTGGTCAGGCATATAAAGCTAGAGCGTTGTGGGCTAACTTCTTATTAGTGTCCATTGCATTCAGTTTTATTTAATTAACATGTAGGGATGACTATTACAAATTGCAATCCCAAGCTTCAATGTTAGGTCAAGCATATAGCTCTAGAGGATGGTGGGCTCACTTCTTATTAGAGTACATTGGATTTGCTTTTATTTAATTAACATGTTTGAATACTAAAATTATATAAATGATGTCAACTTGCATTGTGGTAATGGAGACAATTAAAAGAATTACAAAATTTAAATTTACTTGACTGTTAATGATGAATTTTTCCTGCTAAAACATTCGAATTCTAAAAATTAATATAATACAATGCCTTTATTTTAAATAATTTTTAATACCATTGCATTTTAAATGGTGAGATCGACCAAATATTTCAATATGTTAATTTACCAAAATAAAAGCAATGGACTCAAATGTATAAAATACACGTTAGGGTATGTATATTATAAATTTCAATCTGAAGTTTCAATATTGGGTCAAGCATATAACGTTAAAAGTTAGTGGGCTAACTCCTTATTAGAGTCCATTACATTCGCTTTCATTTCATCAAAATGTTTGTATACAAAAATTATATAAATCATGTCAAATTGCTTTGTGGTAATGGAGATAGTGAAAAAAATTAAAAAATTTAAATTCACTTAAGTATTAACAAAGAATTTTTACCTATAAAACTTTCAAATTCTAAAAATTAAAATAATGCAATGCTTTTATTTTTTAAATAATTTTTAATGTCATTGCATTTTCAATGATGAGATAAACTTAATATTTGAATTTGTTAATTTCCCAAAATAAAAGCAATGGACTCAAATGAGTAAAATTCACTTTAGGGGATAAATATTATAAATTGCAATTTCAATCTTCAATGTTGGGTCAACTATATAGCCCTACAGCATAGTGGGCTAACTTCTTATTAGAGTCCATCGGATTTGCTTTTATTTAATTAACATGTTTGAATACTAAAATTATATAAGTGATGTCAACTTGCATTGTGGTAATGAAGACAATTAAAAGAATTACAAAATTTACATTTACTTGACTGTTAATGATGAATTTTTCCTGGTAAAAAATTTGAATTCTAAAAATTAATATAATACAATGCCTTTATTTTTTAAATAATTTTTAATACCATTGCATTTTCAATGGTGAGATAAACCTAATATTTGAATATGTTAATTTACCAAAATAAAAGCAGTGGACTCAAATGTATAAAATATACTTTAGGGTATGTATATTATAAATTTCAATCTCAACCTTCAATGTTGGGTCAAGCATATAGCGCTAAAAGTTAGTGGGCTAACTCCTTATTAGAGTCCATTGCATTCGCTTTCATTTCATCAAAATGTTTGTATACAAAAATTATATAAATCATGTCAAATTGCTTTGTGGTAATGGAGATAGTGAAAAAAATTAAAAAATTTAAATTCACTTAAGTATTAACAAAGAATTTTTACCTATAAAACTTTCAAATTCTAAAAATTAAAATAATGCAATGCTTTTATTTTTTAAATAATTTTTAATCTCATTGCATTTTCAATGATGAGATAAACTTAATATTTGAATTTGTTAATTTCTCAAAATAAAAGCAATGGACTCAAATGAGTAAAATTCACTTTAGGGGATAAATATTATAAATTGCAATTTCAATCTTCAATGTTGGGTCAATTATATAGCCCTACAGCATAGTGGGCTAACTTCTTATTAGAGTCCATCGGATTTGCTTTTATTTAATTAACATGTTTGAATACTAAAATTATATAAGTGATGTCAACTTGCATTGTGGTAATGAAGACAATTAAAAGAATTACAAAATTTACATTTACTTGACTGTTAATGATGAATTTTTCTAGGTAAAACATTTGAATTCTAAAAATTAATATAATACAATGCCTTTATTTTTTAAATAATTTTTAATACCATTGCATTTTCAATGTGAGATAAACCAAATATTTGAATATGTTAATTTTCCAAAATAAAAGTAGTGGACACAAATGTGTAAAATACACTTTAGGGTATGTATATTATAAATTTCAATCTCAACCTTCAATGTTGGGTCAAGCATATAGCGCTAAAAGTTAGTGGGCTAACTCCTTATTAGAGTCCATTGCATTCGCTTTCATTTCATCAAAATGTTTGTATATAAAAATTATATAAATCATGTCAAATTGCTTTGTGGTAATGGATATAGTGAAAAAAAATTAAAAAAATTTAAATTCACTTGAATCATAACGAAGAATTTTTACCTATAAAATTTTCAAATTTTAAAAATTAAAATAATGCAATGCTTTTATTTTTTAAATAATTTTTAATGCCATTCCATTTTCAATGGTGAGATAAACTTAATATTTGAATTTGTCAATTTCCCAAAATAAAAGCAATCGACTCAAATTTTTAAAATGCACTTTAGGAGATGAATATTATAAATTGCAATCTCAATCTTCAATGTTGGGTCAATTATATAGCCCTAGAGCATAGTGGGCTAACTTCTTATTAGAGTCCATCAGATTTGCTTTTATTTAATTAACATGTTTGAATACTAAAATTATATAAATGATGTCAACTTGCATTGTGGTAATGAAGACAATTAAAAGAATTACAAAATTTACATTTACTTAACTATTAATGATGAATTTTTCCTGGTAAAACATTTGAATTCTAAAAATTAATATAATACAATGCCTTTATTTTTTAAATAATTTTTAATACCATTGCATTTTAAATGGTGAGATTGACCAAATATTTCAATATGTTAATTTACCAAAATAAAAGCAGTGGACTCAAATGTGTAAAATACACTTTAGGGTATGTATATTATAGATTTCAATCATAAACTTCAATGTTGAGTCAAGCATATAGTGCTAGAAGTTAGTGGGCTAACTCCTTATTAGAGTCCATTGCATTCCCTTTCATTTCATCAAAATGTTTGTATACAAAAATTATATAAATCATGTCAAATTGCTTTGTGGTAATGGAGATAGTGAAAAAAATTAAAAAAATTTAAATTCACTTAAGTGTTAGCATAGAATTTTTACTTATAAAACATTCAAATTCTAAAAGTTAAAATAATGCAATGTTTTTATTATTTAAATAATTTTTTATACCATTTATTTTTCAATGGTGAGATAAACCTAAAAATTGAATATGTCAATTTACCAAAATAAAAGTGATGGACTCAAATGTGTAAAATGCACTTTAGGGTATGTATATTATAAATTTCAATATCAAGCTTCAATGTTAGGTCAAACATATAGCGCTAGAAGTTAGTGGGCTAACTCCTTATTAGAGTCCATTGCATTCGCTTTCATTTCATCAAAATATTTGTATACAAAAATTATATAAATCATGTCAAATTGCATTGTGGTAATGGGGACAATGAAAAAAATTCAAAAATTTAAATTCACTTGACTGGTAATGAAGAATTTCTCTTGGTAAAACATTCGAATTCTAAAAATTAAAATAATGCAATGCATTTATTTTTTAAATAATTTTCAATACATTGCATTTTAAATAGTGCGATAAACCTAAAATTTAAATATGTTAATTTACCAAAATAAAAGCAGTGGACTCAAATGTGTAAAATGCACTCTAGGGTATGTATATTATAAATTGCAATCTCAAGCTTCAATTTTAGGTCATGCATATAGCTCTAGAGTATAGTGGGCTAACTTCTTAGTAGAGTACATTGCATTTGCTTTTATCTCATTAAAATGTTTGTATACAAAAAATATATAAATCATGTCAAATTGCATTGTGGTAATGGAGACAATGAAAAAAAGAACAAAATTTACATTCACTTGAGGATTAACGAAGAATTTCTCCCTTTAAAATTTTAAAATTCTAAAAATTAAAATAATGCAATGTTTTTATTTCCTAAACAATTTTTAATACCATGGCATTTTGAATGGTGAGATAAACATAATATTAAAATAAATTAATTGAATACAAATAAAAGTAATGGACTCAATTTTACAAAATACACTTTAGTAAATGATTATTCTAAATTCCAATCCCAAGTCTGAATGTTGGGTCAAGTATATAACTCTAGAACATAGTGGACTAACTTCTTATTAGAATCCATTGCATTCACTTTTCTTTAATTAACATGTTTGTGGACTATTATATAAATCATGTCAAATTGCATTATGGTAATCGAGACAATTTAAAAAATTAGAAAATTTAGATTCGCTTGAGTGTTAATGAAGAATTTCTCCTTATGAAACTTTCCAATTCTAAAAATTAAAATAATGCAATGCATTTATTTTTTTAAATAATTTTTAATACCATTGGATTTTCAATGGTGAGATAAACCTAATATTTGAATATGTTAATTTACCAAAATACAAGCAATGGACTCAATTGTACAAAATATAGTTTAGTGGATGATTATTCTAAATTCCAATCACAAGGTTCAATGTTAGGTCAAGTGTATGGCTCTAGAGCATAGTGGACTAACTTCTTGTTAGAGTCCGTTGCATTTGCTTTTCTTTAATTAACATGTTTGTAGACTAAAATTACATAAATCATGTCAAATTGCATTGTGGTAATGGAGATAATTAAAAAAATTACAAAATTTAAATTCACTTGAGTGTTAATGATGAATTTCTCCTTGTAAGACTTTCAAATTCTAAAAATTAAAATAATGCAATGCTTTTATTTTCTGAATAATTTTTAATATCATTGCATTTTGAATGGTGAGATAAACCTAATATTTAAATATGTTAATTTACCAAAATAAAAGCAATGGACTCAAATGTTTAAAATACACTTTAGGGGATGACTATTATAAATTGCAATCTTAAGCTCCAATGTTCGGTCAAGCATATAGCTCTAGAGCGTAATGGGCTAACTTCTTATTAGATTCCATTGCATTCACTTTTCTTTAATTAATATATTTACATACTAAAATTATATAAATCATGTCAAATTGCATTATGGTAATGGAGACAATGAAAAAAAGAACAAAATTTAAATTCACTTGAGGATTAACAAAGAATTTCTCCCTCTAAGACTTTAAAATTCTAAAAATTAAAATAATGAAATGTTTTTATTTCTTCAAAAGATTTTAATACCATGGCATTTTGAATGGTGAGATAAACGTAATACTAAAATTTTTTAATTGAGCACAAATAAACGTAATGGACTCATTTGTACAAAATACACTTTAGTAGACGATTATTCTAAATTCCAATCCTAAACTTCAATGTTGCGTCAAGTATATAACTTTAGAGCGTAGTGGACTAACTTCTTATTAGAGTCCATTACATTCACTTTTCTTTAATTAACATGTTTGTAAACTAAAATTAGATAAATCATGTCAAATTGCATTGTGGTAATTGAGACTATTTAAAAAATTAAAAAATTTGGATTCACTTGAGTGTTAATGAAGAATTTCACCTTATAAAACTTTCAAATTCTAAAAATTAAAATAATCCAATGCTTTAATTTTTTTTTAAATAATTTTTAATACCTTTGCATTTTCAAAGGTGAGATAAACCTAATATTTGAATATGTTAATTTACCAAAATAAAAGCAATGGACTCAAATGTGTAGAATACACTTTAAGGATGACTATTATAAATTAAAATCTCATGCTTCAATGTTGGGTCAAATATGTAGCTCTAGAGCGTAGTAGGCTAACTTCTTATTAGAGTCCATTGCATTTACTTTTATTTCATTAACATATTTTTATACTAAAATTATATAAATCATGTCAAATTGCATTGTGTTAATGTACACAATTAAAAAAAATTACAAAATTTAAATTCACTTGAGTGTTAACGAAAAATTTCACCCTATAAGACTTTCAAAATCTAGAAATTAAAATGATTCAATGTTTTTATTTCTTAAAAAATTTTTAATACCATGGCATTTTAATGGTGACATAAATGTAATATTTAAATATGTTAATTGAACACAAATATAAGTGATGGACTCAATTGTACAAAATACACTTTAGGGGATAATTATTCTAAATTCCAATCCCAAGGTTCAATGTTGGGTCAAGTATATAACTCTAGAGCATAGTGGATTAACTTCTTGTTAAAGTCCATTGCATTCGCTTTTCCTTAATTAACATGTTTGTAGACTAAAATTATATAAATCATGTCAACTTGCATTGTGTTAATGGAGACAATTAAGAAAAATTACAAAATTTAAATTCACTTGAGTGTTAATGAAGAATTTCCCCCTATAAGATTTTCGAATTCTAAAAATTAAAATGATGCAATGTTTTTATTTCTTAAAAAGTTTTTAATATCATGGCATTTTTAATGGAGAGATAAACGTAATATTTAAATATGTTAATTGAACACAAATAAAAGTAATGAACTCAATTGTACAAAATACACTTTAGTGAATGACTACTTTAAATTCCAATCCCAAGCTTCAATATTAGGTCAAGCATATAACTCTAAAGTGTAGTGGACTTACTTCTTAGTAAGGTCCATTGCATTCACTTTTCTTTAATTAACATGTTTGTAAACTAAAATAATATAAATCATGAGAAATTGTATTGTGGTAATGAAGACAATTTAAAAAATTACAAAATTTAGATTCGCTTGAGTGTTAACGAAGAATTTCTCCTTATAAAACTTTCAAATTCTAAAAATTAAAATAATGCAATACTTTTATTTTTTTAAATAATTTTTAATACCTTTGCATTTTCAATGGTGAGATAAACCTTATATTTGAATATGTTAATTTACCAAAATAAAAGAAATGGACTCAAATGTGTAGAATACACTTTAGGGATGACTATTATAAATTGCAATCTTATGCTTTAATGTTGGGCCAAGTGTATAGCTCTAGAGCATAGTGGGCTAACTTCTTATTAAAGTCCATTGCATTCACTTTTATTTCATTAACATATTTGTATACTAAAATTATATAAATCATGACAAATTGCATTGTGTTAATGGAGACAATTAAAAAAAATTACAAAATTTAAATTCACTTGAATGTTAATGAAAAATATCTCCCTGTAAGGCTTTCAAATTCTAAAAATCAAAATGATTCAATGTTTTTATATCTTAAAAAATTTTTAATACCATGGCACTTTTAATGGTGGGATAAACAAAATATTTAAATATGTTAATTGAACACAAATAAAAGTAATGCACTCAATTGTACAAAATACACTTTAGTGGATGATTATTCTAAATTCCAATCCCAAGCTTCAATGTTGGGTCAAGTATATAACTCTAGAGCATAGTGGACTAACTTCTTGTTAGAGTCCATTACTGTTGTTCCCACAGCCTTGTATGGGTTGTAATTGTTGTCAACTAGGGTTAAATGTGCAAGAGAGTAAAGTCATATGGAAGGGCAGTAAAGTCACATGGAAGGGCAAGAAAGTAAATCTGCCGCGTAAGGGCAAGAACGTAAATCCGCCATGTAAGCCCTATTAGGGTTTTATGGAAGAGAGTATATAAAGGCCTTGGAAGACAAAACTAGGGCAGAGGGCCAACACAATTGAATAAACAGCAACCCTACAGCAACCGGCCAAAAGGAAGAGAGAGCAGAACGGCAAGAGATCAGAAACAACACCACCAGGAGAGCAAACCAGAAACGTCACCACCGGGAGAGCAAACCAGAACGTGCAACCTCCTGCAAGCAAACCAGAAACACGTCCTGCAAGCAAACCAGAAACACGTCCTGCAAGCAAACCAGAAACACATCCTGCAGGCAAACCAGAAACGCCTCCTGCAAGCAAACCAGAAACACATCCTGCAACCAAACCAGAAACGCACAACCAGCAAGAGGAGAAATAAGAAACAGACCACCCGGAAGAGAAGACAGCAGACCTGGTATCCGTGAGACCACCCGGAAGAGAAGACAGCAGACCTGGTATCCGTGAGACCACCCGGAAGAGAAGACAGCAGACTAGAAGCGTGAGGCAGGGCAAGAGACGTGAACCAGAAAAACCAGTAGTGTAAGGCAGGCCAAGAGACGTGAAACAGCAGACCAGGAGCGTGAGACCAGAACGTGCAACGGCGTGACTGATCAGAAGCGTGGGGCAGGCCGTGAGACGTGAAACGGCAGACCAGAAGCTTGAGTGCAAGCTGTGAAACCTTGAGACGGTGAAAGCAGGAGCTGTGTGAGACAACCTAGAGAAGGAATTTGGCGAAGCATCGGAAAGAACTCAACGTATTTCTAGATTTCTTCAAGAGAGGTTAGAGAGCGTTGCGGTGAACTTCTAAGCGGCAGTAGAGCAGCCTTTCAATTCAACAGAGGCAAGACAAGCTAGAAGAAGAGTAGACACAGTAAGTGACACTCTTTGTATTGTACTTGCTTAGTAATTGCAATCGTGAAAGGAGCAGAAGATTAAGACATCCATTGTAACTATAATTCTCAAGTATAGTGGATAGTCTCGGTAAGGGAGAGTCCCTACCACCGTGGATGTACGTCACGTTGACGGAACCACGTAAATCTCGTGTGTCCTTAATTTGCTTTACGTTCTGTGTTTTGAATTGAGTTGTGAACGCAGCTAAAGTATCAGCCAACCCATAACCTAACGAAGACCTAAACAAGAACATCCGAATTGTCTATTAGGCAAGGTGTCTGAAAGGTGACTTTGGGGACTATTGTGATTAGTAGGTAGCAATAGATCTACCTTAGTCGAATCTGAGAAAGAGTTTGCTTTTAAGAAGAGATTGAAGTTGTTCACTTTCCTGCGAATTGTGAATTGTGGTGATACTGATTCACCCCCCCTCTCAGTATCACAAACTAGTAGATCCTAGGGTGAAGTTGGGAACTTCAATTGGTATCAGAGCACAGGTTCACCAGGATAAAGCTTAACAGCTTGGTGTACTAGTTTGAAGAGCTCCAGAAGTTTTAACTTGTTTAGCATACTGAGAAATGGACGCCGGTACCAACACCAGCACTACTTACAGCAAGAAGGTTCCAATCTTCAACGGAACCAACTACCATATGTGGAGAGCGAGAATGCAGGTGGTATTTGCAACCATGGGCATGAACGTGGTGAAATCTGTACAGGAGGGTTTTGAGCCTCCAGAAGAAGGTAAAGATCCAACCCCAGAGGAATTAAGACAGTTTGAGATAAATGGGAAGGCCTCAAATGTCATCTTTTCAGCATTGACAGATGCTGAATATGCTAAAGTTATGGACTGCAAATCTGCCAAGGAGATATGGGACAGATTGCAGAAAGTCTATGAAGGTGATGGCAGAATGAAGGAGGCCAAGCTTCAAGTTTTCAAGGAGAGATATGAATCTCTCAGAATGCAGAAAAATGATACAGTCCAAGAGTTCTTCACCAGGGTTATTGATGCTGTAAACGATCTTAGAAGTCATGGGAAGAACAAGAAGGACTCATCTATTGTGAAGAAAATTCTGAGAATTCTGCCTGAGAGGTTTGCCTCAAAGGTGGCAGCCATAGAGGAGAGTAGAGATCTCAATTCCATGTCTCTGCATGATCTCCAATGCAATCTCATTGCATATGAGATGAGAATAAAGTCAACTGAGAGCTCCTCAACGTCAAAGGTATCAAAGGAGGCAGCTTTCAAAGCTATGAAACACTTGAAGATAAAAGAAGAGGAAGAATCATCCAGCGAGGATGATGATGATGATGAGGTAGAAAGTGAAGGTGAAGTGTTGGCATACTTCACAAGGAAATTCAAAAGGGGGTCTAAGAAGGGAAAAGGACAGTTGTCCTTGAGATGTTATCGTTGTGGACAGACTGGACACTTTGCTTCTCAGTGCAAAGTGAAACTTGATGATGAAGATGAGGATGGTGATGATGAGCAGAATTCAAAATGGAGAAGACCATCATTCAAGTCAAGGAAGTCCAGCAAGAAGACTGCTAGCCCACAGAAGAAGAAGAGAGGCTCATTCAAGAGTTATGTGAGCCAGACAAAAGAAGCCGATGAGGAGGAAGATGTAGACTCATCAGATGAGCATGCCTTTATGGCATCAACTCAAGGTGGTAGTTCAACCTCTGAAGAGGAAGAGGAGGTTGATGAAGAAGAACCAGATTTTGAAGCTGAGTTGGAAGCAGCTTCAAAGGAGATAATCAGAAGGGGCAGAACCATAAGAAGGTTAGAGGCCCACATAAAACAAGTTGAAGCAAAGTCTGAGGAAGCTGAAAGTCAAAAGGATGAAATAAGGGCTGAACATATTGACTTGAAGAGAAGATTTGAAGAACATATCAAAATATGTGAAGACCTTACTATGGAGCTTGGCTCAAGGACTTCAACAATTGAAGAAATGGAGATAGAGTTGCTGAGACTTCAGCAACAACTCAAAAGGAGTGAAGAGAACGTGCAGAAGCTTGAAATGATAGGAGAAACAAGTTCTGCAAGAGAAAAGAAGAATGAAGAGAAAGTGCAGCAATCTGAGGCTGCATTGCCTAAAGATAATAAGAATGTGCCACAGAAGTTGAAAGAGAAGGTTGTGACTCAGGAGAAGATAGCTGAGAATAAAGAGGATTTGAAGAAACAACCTAGGGTGGCAAACAAAAATGAAGAAAAGAAGGTCAGCCAGCAAAGGGCTATGGCTGAACAGAAGAAGGAGAAAAAGGTGGCTGAAATGAAAGTCACACAAGCAAAGAAGCCAGCCACGTTGCCTACACAGCAAGTAATGAACAAAAGAAAACAAGCTGTGATTAGACCCAAGAAGAGGCAGTTTCAAGGTCACTGTCTTTATTGTGGAGTTTGGGGTCATAAGGCAAGTAACTGCTGGTGGAGAAGGCCAGTATATGTCTCCAACTTGAGAAGATATGATGCTGTATACAGGGGGAGACAATACAAAATTCAGAGGAGAACACCTGTCGTGAGTTCTTGCACATACTGTAAAAAGCAAGGACACACTGACAAGGATTGTTGGTGGAAGCCCAAACCAGTGGTTTCAAAGAACAAGTTTTCTATATTGGGAGACTTGGAACAGTGTGAAAGGTGTGGGCAGGATGACCATAATGCCAAGAGATGCATGACACTTCTCCCTGAGCAAGAGAAGGCACTCAATGGCATAGTGAAAACAAGCGGTGTAGTCAAAACTGAGAAAAAGGAGAAAGCTATCTTCCAGCCAATTCAAAAGAAGGAATATAAAGCTAAAAGGGAGGTGGCTAATATAGCTGAAATTGCACTCAAAGCTGACTACAAGGATAAGCAGTGGATCCTTGACAGTGGATGCACTTCACACATGACGGGAGACAAGAGTAAATTGTCAAAGCTAAACAAGTCAAGAGAAGGCAGAGTCAAGTTTGGCAATGATGATTCACTCAACATTAGTGGTCAAGGGTCAGTAAATATTGGAAAAGGAAAGCTGAAAGATGTTCTGCATGTTGAAGGACTCAGATATAATCTAGCATCTGTCAGCCAACTATGCAATGAAGACCATAAAGTGATATTCACAAAAATAGGTTGCCAAGTAAAGAGTAAAGAAGGCAATACTGTTGCAGCTGGGAAAAGAACAGCTGGAAATTTATATGTAATTGATGAGGACAAGACAAACAGCTGTTTACTTACAAAAGAAGAAGAAAATCAACTCTGGCATCGGAGGCTGGGACACTTAACACAGAAGAACATGAGGAAGCTGACCACTACTCATGCAATCAGAGACATTCCAGACCTTAAGAGAGAGAGGGAGTATGTTTGCTCAGCATGCTCTAAAGGAAAACAGGTCAGAAAGCAGTATAAGACCAAAGAGGTCAGTTCTAAAGCAGTGCTTGACATTGTGCATACTGATTTGTGTGGGCCGATGAGAACAAAAGGGTTGAATGGTGAGAGCTACTTCATCTTGTTTGTTGATGATTATTCTAGAAGGACCTGCATCATGCACCTCACACATAAGTCAGAAGTTTTGAAATGCTTCAAGAGATACAGAAGATTGGCTAAAAATGAGAGTGGAAAGAAGATCAAAGTATTGAGGTCAGATCAAGGCACTGAATTCACAAATGGAGCTTTTGAAGATTACCTTGAGAAGCATGGAATTCACCATCAGATGGCAGCAGCAAGAACTCCTCAACAGAACGGGGTGGTAGAGAGGAAAAATAGAGCTGTGGTTGAAATGGCAAGAACTCTACTGCTGGAATCCAAGCTTCACACAAGATTTTGGACAGAAGCAACATTTACAGCCGTGCACCTATTGAACAGAGTTTCACTAAGGCCCAATACTGATAAGACTCCATATGAGCTATGGAGTGGGAAGAAGACAACAGCCAAGTATCTTAGAATCTTTGGCAGCCCATGTTTTGTGAAGAACAAGGAGCAAAACTTGGGAAAATTCCATGCTAGGTCAGATGAAGGCATCTTTGTGGGATACTCAGCAAAGACAAAATGTTATAGAGTTTTTCTACATAAACTGGGAAAAGTGGTCACTTCCAGTGATGTGAGAATAGATGAAAACTGGAAAACAACGCATAATGGAGAAGCTGAGGATAGTGAAGAAGATGACTTCAAGATAGATGAAGAATCTGACCAACATGAAGAAGTGGGAAAAGAAGTAAGTTCAGACTCAGAGAAGAGTGAGTCTGAAGATGAAGAAGGAGATTCTCTTGCAACTAAGACTGTGCAAGAAAGAAAGACAAAGAAGACATGGACCAGTGCTCATCAAGGAAATCAGATAATAGGTGACCCATCAGCAGGAGTTACAACAAGAAGAAGAATTGTGGGAGCTACTGCTTTACTCTCACAAGTTGAACCTAAATCTGTTGAAGAGGCTGCACAAGACAAAGCCTGGATCAAAGCTATCAATGAGGAGCTAGATCAAATCGAGAAGAATGAAACATGGGAGCTAGTTCCAAGACCCACTAACAAGAATGTCATAGGAACAAAATGGGTGTTTAAAAATAAACACAATGAGGATGGCAAGGTGGTGAGGAACAAGGCTAGGCTGGTTTGCAAAGGCTACACTCAGATAGAAGGAGTAGATGTTGATGAAACTTTTGCACCAGTAGCAAGGTTGGAAACTATCAGAATGTTCTTAGCTTTGGCAGCACATAAGAGGTATAAAGTTTACCAGATGGATGTGAAATCAGCCTTTTTGAATGGGCTCCTAAAAGAAGAAGTGTATATTGAACAACCCGATGGAGTACAAATCAGTGAGGATGAGACACATGTGTGCAAGCTGAAGAAAGCCTTGTATGGCCTTAAACAAGCCCCAAGAGCATGGTATAGCAGGCTGGACGCGTATTTGAGAAGGTTGAACTTCAAAAGAGGAACAATTGATAATAACCTATATGTGTTCAACTCAGAGAAAGGCCAACTGATAACCATAGTATATGTAGATGACATCATCTTTGGAGGGGATCACTCTGCGCTATGCCAAGAATTTTCACAGAAGATGAGTGAGGAATTTGAGATGTCATTGATTGGAGAAATGACTTACTTTCTTGGATTACAAATAAAACAATGTGAAGAAGGTATTTTTATTTCTCAGACAAAATATGCAAAAGAGATGCTGAAAAAGTTTGGCATGGAGGATAGCAGACCTGTCAGTACCCCTATGACAGTGGGCTGCAAGTTAACAAAAGATCAGGAAGGAAGGAGTACAAGCCCTACAGAATACAGGAAGATGATAGGGAGCCTTCTGTACCTTACAGCATCAAGGCCTGATCTCATGCAAGCTGTGTGCATCGCCAGCAGATTCCAAGCTGATCCTAAGGAATCTCATGTGTTGGCAGTGAAAAGAATCCTAAGATACCTCAAGGGGACACTGGAAATGGGCTTGTGGTATCCTGCCATGGATTCTGTAAAACTACGAGCATACACTGATGCAGACTGGGCAGGAAGCACAGATGATAGAAAATCAACCAGTGGCTGCAGCTTCTACTTGGGTTCAAAGTGTGTTGCATGGCTAAGTAGAAAGCAAAACAGTGTTGCTTTGAGCACAGCGGAGGCTGAGTATATGGCTGCTTGTGCAGCATGTACTCAGGTGATATGGATGCAAAGACAATTGGCCGATTTGGGTGTTGAAGTGAAGTTACCAGTGAGTGTACTTTGTGATAATCAAAGTGCAATTGATCTTAGCAAGAATCCAGTTCAACATTCAAGGAGCAAGCATATTGACATCCGGTATCACTTTATCAAGGATCAAGTGGAAGAGGGCACAATTCAGTTGGAGTATGTCGGTACTAAAGATCAAATCTCAGATATTCTAACTAAACCTTTGTCCACAGAGCTGTTTGAAAAGCACAGAATGAGTCTGTCTGTGCAAATGCCTCCTCAAGCCTGAAGTTCAGGTGAATCCTCCATCTCTACTTTGCAAGTTTTTCAAATTTGTAATTGGTTGGCAAAGGGGGAGAGAAGCAACAGTGCAGGGGAGTTGTTAAGGAAGGGGGAGTGCATATTTAGGGGGAGTTGTAATCCATCTGCTTCTGGATTGTTACTCCAAGAAGATTATGAAAGACTGCTGCATAATGGCTTTTGTTATGAATGTTGCCAACAATTACAAAGGGGGAGATTGTTGTTCCCACAGCCTTGTATGGGTTGTAATTGTTGTCAACTAGGGTTAAATGTGCAAGAGAGTAAAGTCATATGGAAGGGCAGTAAAGTCACATGGAAGGACAAGAAAGTAAATCTGCCGCGTAAGGGCAAGAACGTAAATCTGCCATGTAAGCCCTATTAGGGTTTTATGGAAGAGAGTATATAAAGGCCTTGGAAGACAAAACTAGGGCAGAGGGCCAACACAATTGAATAAACAGCAACCCTACAGCAACCGGCCAAAAGGAAGAGAGAGCAGAACGGCAAGAGATCAGAAACACACCACCAGGAGAGCAAACCAGAAACGTCACCGACCGGGAGAGCAAACCAGAACGTGCAACCTCCTGCAAGCAAACAAGAAAACATTCCTCAAGCAAACCAGAAACACGTCCTGCAAGCAAACCAGAAACACATCCTGCAGGCAAACCAGAAACGCCATCCTGCAAGGAAACCAGAAACACATCCTGCAACCAAACCAGAAACGCACAACCAGCAAGAGGAGAAATAAGAAACAGACCCCCCNAGATGGAGCAGCAAGAACTCCTCAACGAACAGAACGGGTGGGTAGAGAGGAAAAAAATAGAGCTGTGTTGAAATGGCAAGAACTCTACTGCTGGAATCCAAGCTTCACACAAGATTTTGGACAGAAGCAACATTTACAGCCGTGCACCTATTGAACAGAAGTTTCACTAAGGCCCAATACTGATAGACTCCCATATTGAGCTATGGAGTGGGAAGAAGACAACAGCCAAGTATCTTAGAATCTTTGGCAGCCCATGTTTGTGAAGAACAAGGAGCAAAACTTGGGAAAATTCCATGCTAGGTCAGATGAAGGCATCTTTGTGGGATACTCAGCAAAGACAAAATGTTATAGAGTTTTTCTACATAAACTGGGAAAAAGTGGTCACTTCCAGTGATGTGAGAATAGATGAAAACTGGAAAACCAACGCATAATGGAGAAGCTGAGGATAGTGAAGAAGATGACTTCAAGATAGATGAAGAATCTGACCAACATGAAGAAGTGGGAAAAGAAGTAAGTTCAGACTCAGAGAAGAGTGAGTCTGAAGATGAAGAAGGAGATTCTCTTGCAACTAAGACTGTGCAAGAAAGAAAGACAAAGAAGACATGGACCAGTGCTCATCAAGGAAATCAGATAATAGGTGACCCATCAGCAGGAGTTACAACAAGAAGAAGAATTGTGGGAGCTACTGCTTTACTCTCACAAGTTGAACCTAAATCTGTTGAAGAGGCTGCACAAGACAAAGCCTGGATCAAAGCTATCAATGAGGAGCTAGATCAAATCGAGAAGAATGAAACATGGGAGCTAGTTCCAAGACCCACTAACAAGAATGTCATAGGAACAAAATGGGTGTTTAAAAATAAACACAATGAGGATGGCAAGGTGGTGAGGAACAAGGCTAGGCTGGTTTGCAAAGGCTACACTCAGATAGAAGGAGTAGATGTTGATGAAACTTTTGCACCAGTAGCAAGGTTGGAAACTATCAGAATGTTCTTAGCTTTGGCAGCACATAAGAGGTATAAAGTTTACCAGATGGATGTGAAATCAGCCTTTTTGAATGGGCTCCTAAAAGAAGAAGTGTATATTGAACAACCCGATGGAGTACAAATCAGTGAGGATGAGACACATGTGTGCAAGCTGAAGAAAGCCTTGTATGGCCTTAAACAAGCCCCAAGAGCATGGTATAGCAGGCTGGACGCGTATTTGAGAAGGTTGAACTTCAAAAGAGGAACAATTGATAATAACCTATATGTGTTCAACTCAGAGAAAGGCCAACTGATAACCATAGTATATGTAGATGACATCATCTTTGGAGGGGATCACTCTGCGCTATGCCAAGAATTTTCACAGAAGATGAGTGAGGAATTTGAGATGTCATTGATTGGAGAAATGACTTACTTTCTTGGATTACAAATAAAACAATGTGAAGAAGGTATTTTTATTTCTCAGACAAAATATGCAAAAGAGATGCTGAAAAAGTTTGGCATGGAGGATAGCAGACCTGTCAGTACCCCTATGACAGTGGGCTGCAAGTTAACAAAAGATCAGGAAGGAAGGAGTACAAGCCCTACAGAATACAGGAAGATGATAGGGAGCCTTCTGTACCTTACAGCATCAAGGCCTGATCTCATGCAAGCTGTGTGCATCGCCAGCAGATTCCAAGCTGATCCTAAGGAATCTCATGTGTTGGCAGTGAAAAGAATCCTAAGATACCTCAAGGGGACACTGGAAATGGGCTTGTGGTATCCTGCCATGGATTCTGTAAAACTACGAGCATACACTGATGCAGACTGGGCAGGAAGCACAGATGATAGAAAATCAACCAGTGGCTGCAGCTTCTACTTGGGTTCAAAGTGTGTTGCATGGCTAAGTAGAAAGCAAAACAGTGTTGCTTTGAGCACAGCGGAGGCTGAGTATATGGCTGCTTGTGCAGCATGTACTCAGGTGATATGGATGCAAAGACAATTGGCCGATTTGGGTGTTGAAGTGAAGTTACCAGTGAGTGTACTTTGTGATAATCAAAGTGCAATTGATCTTAGCAAGAATCCAGTTCAACATTCAAGGAGCAAGCATATTGACATCCGGTATCACTTTATCAAGGATCAAGTGGAAGAGGGCACAATTCAGTTGGAGTATGTCGGTACTAAAGATCAAATCTCAGATATTCTAACTAAACCTTTGTCCACAGAGCTGTTTGAAAAGCACAGAATGAGTCTGTCTGTGCAAATGCCTCCTCAAGCCTGAAGTTCAGGTGAATCCTCCATCTCTACTTTGCAAGTTTTTCAAATTTGTAATTGGTTGGCAAAGGGGGAGAGAAGCAACAGTGCAGGGGGAGTTGTTAAGGAAGGGGGAGTGCATATTTAGGGGGAGTTGTAATCCATCTGCTTCTGGATTGTTACTCCAAGAAGATTATGAAAGACTGCTGCATAATGGCTTTTGTTATGAATGTTGCCAACAATTACAAAGGGGGAGATTGTTGTTCCCACAGCCTTGTATGGGTTGTAATTGTTGTCAACTAGGGTTAAATGTGCAAGAGAGTAAAGTCATATGGAAGGGCAGTAAAGTCACATGGAAGGACAAGAAAGTAAATCTGCCGCGTAAGGGCAAGAACGTAAATCTGCCATGTAAGCCCTATTAGGGTTTTATGGAAGAGAGTATATAAAGGCCTTGGAAGACAAAACTAGGGCAGAGGGCCAACACAATTGAATAAACAGCAACCCTACAGCAACCGGCCAAAAGGAAGAGAGAGCAGAACGGCAAGAGATCAGAAACAACACCACCAGGAGAGCAAACCAGAAACGTCACCACCGGGAGAGCAAACCAGAACGTGCAACCTCCTGCAAGCAAACCAGAAACACGTCCTGCAAGCAAACCAGAAACACGTCCTGCAAGCAAACCAGAAACACATCCTGCAGGCAAACCAGAAACGCCTCCTGCAAGCAAACCAGAAACACATCCTGCAACCAAACCAGAAACGCACAACCAGCAAGAGGAGAAATAAGAAATAGACCACCCGGAAGAGAAGACAGCAGACCTGGTATCCGTGAGACCACCCGGAAGAGAAGACAGCAGACCTGGTATCCGTGAGACCACCCGGAAGAGAAGACAGCAGACTAGAAGCGTGAGGCAGGGCAAGAGACGTGAACCAGAAAAACCAGTAGTGTAAGGCAGGCCAAGAGACGTGAAACAGCAGACCAGGAGCGTGAGACCAGAACGTGCAACGGCGTGACTGATCAGAAGCGTGGGGCAGGCCGTGAGACGTGAAACGGCAGACCAGAAGCTTGAGTGCAAGCTGTGAAACCTTGAGACGGTGAAAGCAGGAGCTGTGTGAGACAACCTAGAGAAGGAATTTGGCGAAGCATCGGAAAGAACTCAACGTATTTCTAGATTTCTTCAAGAGAGGTTAGAGAGCGTTGCGGTGAACTTCTAAGCGGCAGTGGAGCAGCCTTTCAATTCAACAGAGGCAAGACAAGCTAGAAGAAGAGTAGACACAGTAAGTGACACTCTTTGTATTGTACTTGCTTAGTAATTGCAATAGTGAAAGGAGCAGAAGATTAAGACATCCATTGTAACTATAATTCTCAAGTATAGTGGATAGTCTCGGTAAGGGAGAGTCCCTACCACCGTGGATGTACGTCACGTTGACGGAACCACGTAAATCTCGTGTGTCCTTAATTTGCTTTACGTTCTGTGTTTTGAATTGAGTTGTGAACGCAGCTAAAGTATCAGCCAACCCATAACCTAACGAAGACCTAAACAAGAACATCCGAATTGTCTATTAGGCAAGGTGTTTGAAAGGTGACTTTGGGGACTATTGTGATTAGTAGGTAGCAATAGATCTACCTTATTCGAATCTGAGAAAGAGTTTGCTTTTAAGAAGAGATTGAAGTTGTTCACTTTCCTGCGAATTGTGAATTGTGGTGATACTGATTCACCCCCCCTCTCAGTATCACAAACTAGTAGATCCTAGGGTGAAGTTGGGAACTTCAATTACATTCGCCTTTCTTTAATTAACATGTTTGTATACTAAAATTATATAAATCATGTCAAATTTCATTGTGGTAATCGAGACAATTTCAAAAATTACAAAATTTAAATTCACTTTAATATTAATGAAGAATTTCTCCCTTTAAGAGTTTAAAATTATAAAAATTTAAATAATGAAATGTTTTTATTTTTTAAAATATTTTTAATACTATTGCATTTTGAATGGTGGGATAAATGTAACATTTAGATATGTTAATTGAACACAAATAAATGTAATGGACACAAGTGTACAAAAAACACTTTAGTGGATGACTATTTAAAATTCCAATCCCAAGCTTCAATGTTGGGTCAAAGATGTAGCTCTAAAGTATAATGGGCTAACTTCTTACTAGAGTCCATTACCTTTGCTTATATTTCATTAACATGTTTGTCTACTAAAATTATATAAATCATGTAAAATTGCATTATGGTAATGGAGACAATTATAAAAATTACAAAATTTAAATTCACTTGAATGTTAACGAATAATTTCTCATAAAACTTTCAAATTCTAAAAATTAAAATAATGCAATGCTTTGATTTTTTTTAAATAATTTTTAATACCTTTGCATTTTCAATAGTGAGATAAACCTAATATTTGAATATGTTAATTTACCAAAATAAAAGCAATGGACTCAAATGTGTAAAATTCACTTTAGTGATGACTATTATAAATTGCAATCTCATGCTTCAATGTTGGGTCAAGTATATAGCTTTAGGGCGTAGTGGGCTAACTTCTTATTAAAGTCCATTGCATTCGCTTTTATTTCATTAGCATATTTGTATACTAAAATTATATAAATCATGTCAAATTGCATTGTGTTAATGGAGACAATTAAAAAAAAATTATAAAATTTAAATTCACTTGAGTGTTAACGAAATATTTCTCCTTGTAAGGCTTTCAAATTCTAAAAATTAAAATTATTCAATGTTTTTATTCCTTAAAAAATTTTTAATACCATGACATTTTTAATGGTGAGATAAAGGAAATATTTAAATATGTTAATTGAACACAAATAAAAGTAATGGACTTAATTGTACAAAATACACTTTAGTAGATGATTATTCTAAATTCCAATCCCAAGCTTCAATGTTGGGTCAAGTATATAACTCTAGAGCGTAGTGGACTAACTTCTTGTTAGAGTCCATTGCATTCGCTTTTCTTTAATTAACATGTTTGCAGACTAAAATTATATAAATCACGTCAAATTGCATTGTGTTAATGGAAACAATTAAAAAGATTACAAAATTTAAATTCACTTGAGTGGCAACGAAGAATTTCTTCCTACAAAACTTTCAAATTCTAAAAATTAAAATAATGTGATGCTTTTATTTTTTTAAACAATTTTTAATACCATTGCATTTTCAATGGTGAGATAAACCTAATATTTGAATATGTAAATTTACCTAAATAAAAGCAATGGACTCAAATGTGTATAATACACTTTAAGGATGACTATTATAAATTGCAATATCATGCTTCAATGTTGGGTCAAGTATATAGCTCTAGAGCATAGTGGGCTAACTTTTTATTAGAGTCTATTGCATTCGCTTTTATTTTATTAACATATTTGTATACTAAAATTATATAAATCATGTCAAATTGCATTGTGTTAATAGAGACAATTAAAAAAAATTACAAAATTTGAATTAACTTCAGTATTAATGAAAATTTTCTCCCTTTAAGAGTTTAAAATTCTAAAAATTTAAATAATGCAATGTTTTTATATGTTAAAAATTTTTTTATACTATCGCACTTTGAATGGTGGGATAAACGTAACATTTGAATATGTTCATTGAACACAAATAAATGTGATGGACACAAGTGTACAAAATAGACGTTACTAGATGACTATTGAAAATTCCAATCCCAAACTTCAATGTTGGGTCAAGGATGTAGCTCTAGAGCATAATGGGCTAACTTTTTATTAGAGTCCATTGTCTTCACTTTTATTTCATTAACATGTTTGTCTACTATACTTATATAAATCATGTCAATTTGCATTATGGTAATGGAGACAATTAAAAAATTACAAAATTTAAATTCACTTGGATGTTAACAAAGAATTTTTCCCTGTAATAATTTAAAATTCTAAAAATTAAAATGATGCAATGTTTTTATTTTTTAGAATTTTTTTAATATCATCCCATTTTGAATGGTGGGATAAACATAATATTTGAACATGTTGATTAAAGAAAAATAAAAGTAAAGCACTCAATTGTACAAAATACACTTTAGCCAATGACTGTTATAAATTCCAATCCCGAGCTTCAATGTTGGTTCAAGCATAGAGCTTTAGAAAGTAGTGGGCTAACATCCTATTAGAGTCTATTGCAATCGCTTTTATATCATTGACATGTTTATATACTAAAATTATATAAATCTTGTCAAATTGCATTGTGGTAATGGAGACAATTTAAAAAATTACAAAATTTAAATTCACTTGAGTATTAATAAATAATTTCTCCCTGTAAGATTTTAAAATTCTAAAAATTAAACTTACGCAATGTTTTTATTTTTCAAATAATTTTTAATGCCATTGCATTTTCAACGTTGAGATAAACCTAATATTTGAATATGTTAATTTACCAAAATAAAAGTAATGGACTCAAATGTATAAAATACACTTTAGTGGATGACTGTTATAAATTGGAATCTCAAGCTTCAATGTTAGGTCAAGCTTATACCTTTAAAGCGTAGTGGGCTAACTTCTTATTTGAGTACATTGTATTCATTTTTAATTCATTAACATGTTTGTGTACCAAAATTATATAAATCATGTGAAATTTCATTGTGATAATGGAGACAATTAAAAAAATTACAAAATTTAAATTCACTTGAGTATTAACAAAGAATTTCTCCCCGTAAGATTTTAAAATTCTAAGAATTAAAATAATGCAATGTTTTTATTTTATAAAAAGTTCATAATACCATTATATCTTGAATGGTGAGATAAACGTAATATTTGAATATGTTAATTGTACACAAATAAAAGCATTGGACTCAATTGTACAAAATACACTTTAGTGGATGACTATTATAACTTCCAATCCCAAGTTTCAATGTTGGGTCAAGCTTATAGCCCTAGAGCATAGTGGGCTAACTTCTTATTAGAGTCCATTGCATTCCATTTTATTTAATTAACTTGTTTGTATACTAAAATTATATAAATCATGTCAAATTGCATTTTGGCAATGGAGACAATTAAAAAAATTATAAAATTTAAATTCACTTGACTATTAATGAGGAATTTCTTCCTGTAAGACTTTGAAATTATAAAAATTAAAATAATGCAATGTTTTTATTTTTAATTGTTTTTTTACCATTGCATTTTGAATGGTGAGATAAACGTAATATTTAAATATGTTAAATGAACAAAATTAAATGTAATGGACTCAATTGTATAAAATACTCTTTAGTGGATAAATATTATAAAGAGCAACGTCGAACTTCAATGTTAGGTCCAACATATAGCTTTATAAGGGTGTAGGCTAACTTCTTATTAGTGTTCATTGTATTTGAGTTTATTTAATTAACATGTTTGTATGCTAAAATTATGAAAATCATGTCAATTTGCAAAGTGGTAATGGAGAGAATTAAGAAAATTACAAAATTTAAATCCACTTAAGTATTAACAATGCTTTTATCCTTTGAAGACTTTAAAATTCTAACAATTAAAAAAATACAATGATTTTATTTTTTAAATTATTGTCAATAGGATTGCATTTTGAATGGTGAGATAAACTTAATATTTGAATTTATAAATTGAACAAAAATAAAAGTAATCAACTCAATTGTATAAAATACATTTTAGTAGATGAATATTGTAAATAGCAATCTCAAGTTTCGATGTAGGCTCAAGTATATTGCTCCAAAGGAGATTGGGCTAACTTTTTATTAGAGTCCTTTGCATTTGCATTTTTTTAATCAACATGTTTGTATCCTAAATTATATAAATCATGTCAAATTGCATTATGGTAATGGAGACAATTAAAATAATTACGATATTTAATTTCACTTAAGTATTAACATAGTTGTAAGATCTTAAAATTTTAAAAACATAAAAAATGCAATGTTTTTATTTTTTAAATTATTCTTAATACCATTGCATTTTGAATGGTGAGATAAACTTAATATTTTGAGATATTAATTGAACAAAAATACAAGTAATGAAGTCAATTGTGTAAAATACACTTTAGTAGATGAATATTATAAATAACAATCTCTAGAGAAAAGTGGGCTAACTTCTTATTACAATTCATTGAATTTGCTTTTATTTAATTAACATCTATATACAAAAATTATATAAATCATTTTAAATTGCATTTTGGTATTAGAGACAATTAAAAAAATTATGAAATTTAAATTTACTTGAGTATTAATGAAGAATTTCTCCCTATAAAACTCAAAAATTCTAAAAATTAAAATAATGCAATGTTTTTATTTTTTAAATAATTTTTAATACCATTTCATTTTGAGTGGAGAAAAAACTTAATATTTGAATATGTTAAATAAACAAAAATACAAGTAATGAAATCAAGTATATAAAATACTCATTAGTAGATGAATATTATAAAAATTAATGAAGAATTTTTCCCTATAAGATATTAAAATTCTAAACATCAAAATAATGCAAGGTTTTTATTTTTTAAATAATTCTTAATCCCACTGCATTTTTAATGGTGAGATAAACCTAATATTTAAATATATTAGTTAAACACAAATAAAAGTAACGAACTCAATTGTACAAAATAAACTTTAGCGGATGACTATTATAAATTCCAATCCCAAGTTTCAATGTTGGGTCAAGCATAAGCTCTAGAGCGTAGTGGGTTAACTTTTTATTAGAATCCATTGCATTCACTTTTATTTAATTAACATGTTTGTATACTCCAATCCGGAGGTTCAATGTTGTGTCAAGCATATATCTCCAAAGAGTAGTGAGCTAACTTCTTAGTAGAGTCAATTGCATTCGCTTTTATTTAATTAACATCTTTGTATACTAAAATTATATAAATCATGTCAAATTGCATTGTGGTAATGGAGACAATTAAAAAACTTACAAAATTTTAAGTCACTTGACTATTAACGAGGAATTTCTCCCTGTAAGACTTTTAAATTCTAAAAATTAAAATAATGCAATGTTTTTATTTTTTAAAATATTATTAATACCATTGCATTTTGAATGGTGAGATAAACTTGATATTTGAATATGTTAATTTAATACAAATAAAAGTAATGGACTCAATTGTACAAAACACACATTAGTAGATGACTATTATAAATTCCAATCCCAAGCTTTAATGTTGGGTCAAGTGTCATGGACGGGTTATGTCTCGAACACAGATGGGCTAGGTACAACCCGACTCCCACATCCCACATTAAATATGAAGAGAGGGACCTTAGGTCATATAAATGTGGGTGCTATACACCCCAATAGACTGCTTTTTGGGGAGAAAGTAATGACCTTGTGACAAGTGGTATTAGAGCCGACCTGACCCCGATTCCAATGCCTCTCGCCAAGCGCTTCACCCGGGAATAGGCAGGGGAGCCCTGATTTCCGATAAGGACGTCGATGGATTTGGTGGGGGAGAATGTCACGGATGGGTTATGTCTCAGACACAAACGGGTTAGGTACAACCTAACTCCCACATCCCACATCAAATAGGAAGAGGGGGATCCTTGGGTCATATAAGCATAGGTGCTGCACACCCCAACAGGCTACCTTTTAGGGAGAAAGTAATGACCCCGTGACACAAGCATGTAGCTTTAGATCGTAATGGGCTAACTTCTTATTACAGTCCATTGCATTCGCTTTTATTTCATTAACATGTTTGAATACTAAAATTATATAAATCATGTCAAATTGCATTGTGGTAATGGAGACAATTAAAAAAATTAAAAAATTTAAATTCATTCAAGTATTAATGAACAATTTCTCCCTTTAAGACTTTAAAATTCTAAAAATTAAAATAATGCAATGTTCTTATCTTTTAAAAAATTTGTAAAACCATTGCATTTTAAATAGTGAGATAAATATAATATTTGAATATGTTAATTGAACAAAAATAAAAGTAATTGACTTTATGGTACAAAATACACTTTAGTCAATGAATATTATAAATTGCAATCCTAAGCTTCAATGTCGGGTCAAGCATATAGCTCTAAAGTGTAATGGGCTAAGTTCATATTAGACTCCATTGCATTCCCTTTTATTTCATTAATATGTTTGTATACTAAAATTATATAAATCATGAAAAATTGTACAATGGTAAAGGAGACAATTAAAAAACTTACAAAATTTAAATTCACTTGACCAATAACAAAAAATTTCTCACCATAAGACTTTAAAATTCTAAAAATTAAAATAATATAATGTTTTTAGTTTTTAAAAAATTCTTAATACCATTACATTGTGAATGGTGAGATAAACATAATATTTGAATATGTTAATTGAACACCAATAAAAGTAATAGACTCAATTGTACAAAATACACTTTAGTGGATTACTATTATAAATTCCAATCGCAAGTTTAAATGTTGGGTTAAGCATATAACTCTACAATGTAGTGGGCTAACTTGTTATTAGAGTCCATGGCATTGGCTTTTATTTACTTAACATGTTTGTATACTAAAATTATATAAATCATGTCAAATTGCATTGTGGTAATCAAGACAATTAAAAAAATTACAAAATTTCACTTGAGTATTACCGAAAATTTTCTCCCTATAAGACTTTAAAATTATAAAAATTAAAATAATGCAATGTGTTTATTTTTTTAATAATTTTGAATTCCATTGCATTTTTAATGGTGAGATAAACCTAATATTTGAATATGTTAATTGAACACCAATAAAAGTAATGAACTCAATTATACAAAATACACTTTAGTCGATTAGTATTATAAATTGCAATCGCAAACTACAATGTTGGGTCAAGCATATAACTCTACAACATAGTGGGCTAACTTCTTATTAAAGTGCATTGCATTTGCTTTTATTTAATTAACATGTTTGTATACTAAAATTATATAAATCATGCCAAATTGCATTGTGGTAATAAAGAGAACTAAAAAATTACAAAATTTAAATTCACTTGAGTATTATCGAGAAATTTCTCCCTCTAAGATTTTAAAATTATAAAAATTAAAATACAAACATGTTTGTATACTAAAATTATATAAATCATGTCAAATCGCATTGTTGTAATGAAGAGAATTAAAAAAATTACAAAATTTAAATTCACTTAAGTATTATCAGGAAATTTCTCCCTGTAAGACCTTAAAATTATAAAAATTAAAATAATGCAATGTTTTTATTTTTAAAATAATTTTTAATTCCATTGCATTTTCAATGGTGAGATAAACCTAATATTTGAATATGTTATTTCACCAAAATAAAAGCAATGGACTCAATTGTATAAATTGCAATCCCAAGTTTCAATGTTACGTCAAGCATATAGCTCTAAAGTGTAATGTGCTAACTTCATATTAGAGTCCATTGCATTCCCTTTTATTTCATTAACATGTTTGTATACTAAAATTATATAAATCATGCCAAATTGAATTGTGGTAATGGAGATAATTAAAAAAATAACAAAATTTAAAATAATGCAATGTTTTTATTTTTTAAAATATTATTAATATCATTGCATTTTAAATGGTGAGATAAACGTGATGTTTGAATATGTTAATTCAATACAAATAAAAGTAATGGACTCAATTGTACAAAACACACATTAGTGGATGACTATTATAAATTCCAATTCCAAGCTTCAATGTTGGGTGAAGCATGTAACTCTAGATCGTAGTTGGCTAACTTCTTATTAGAGTCCATTGCATTGGCTTTTATTTCAATAACATGTTTGAATACTAAAATTATATAAATCATGTCAAATTGCATTATGGTAATGGAGACTATTAAAAAAAATTACAAAATTTAAATTTACTTGAGTATTAATGAACAATTTCTCCCTCTAAGACTTTAAATTCTAAAAATTAAATTAATGTAATGTTTTTATCTTTTAAAAATTTTTTAATACCATTGCATTTTGAATGGTGAGATAAATGTAATATTTGAATATGTTAATTGAACAAAAATATAAGTAATCAACTCTATGGTACAAACTACACTTTAGTCGATGATTATTATAAATTGCAATCCCAATTTCAATGTTGGGTCAAGCATATAGCTCTAAAGCATAATGGGCTAAGTTCTTATTAGACTCCATTGCATTTGCTTTTATTTTATTAATATGTTTGTATACTAAAATTATATAAATCATAACACATTGTACTATGGTAAAGGAGATAATTAAAAAACATAATAAGTTTCAATTCACTTGACTTATAACAAAAATTTCTCACTGTAAGACTTTAAAATTCTAAAAATTAAAATAATGCAATATTTTTATTTTAAAAAATTCTTAACACCATTGCATGTGAATGGTGAGATAAACATAATATTTGAATATGTTAATTGAACACCATTAAAAGTAATGGACTCAATTATACAAAATACACTTAATGGATGACTATTATAAATTCCAATTGCAAGTTTTAATGTTAGGTCAAGCATATAACTCTATAGCATAGTGGGTTAACTTCTTATTAGTGTTCATTGCATTGGCTTTTATTTAATTAACATGCTTGTATACTAAAATTATATAAATCATGTCAAATTGCATTGTGGTAATGGAGACAATTAAAAAAATTACAAAATTTAAATTCACTTGAGTATTAACGAAGAATTTCTCCCTGTAAGACTTTAAAATTCTAAAAATTAAAATAATGCAATGTTTTTACTTTTTAAAATATTATTAATACCATTGCATTTTGAATGGTGAGATAAACTTGATATTTGAATATGTTAATTTAATACAAATAAAAGTAATGGACTCAATTGTACAAAACACACATTAGTAGATGACTATTATAAATTCCAATCCCAAGCTTTAATGTTGGGTCAAGTGTCATGGACGGGTTATGTCTCAGACACGAACAGGCTAGGTACAACCCAACTCCCACATCCCACATTAGATAGGAAGAGAGGGACCTTAGGTCATATAAATGTGGGTGCTGCACACCCCAATAGACTGCTTTTTGGGAGAAAGTAATGACTCGTGACAAGTGGTATCAGAGCCGACCTGACCCCGATTCCAATGCCTCTCACCAAGCACTTCACCCGGGAATAGGCAGGGGAAGCCCTAATTCCCGATAGGACGTTGATGGATTTAGTGGTGGGAGAATGTCACGGATAGGATGTCTCAGACACAAACGGTTAGGTACAACTAACTCCCACATTCCACATCAGATAGGAAGAGGGATCCTTGGTCATATAAGCATGGGTGCTGACACCCCAACAGGCTACCTTTTAGGGAGAAAGTAATGACCCCGTGACACAAGCATGTAGCTTTAGATCGTAATGGGCTAACTTCTTATTAGAGTCCATTGCATTCGCTTTTATTTCATTAACATGTTTGAAATACTAAAATTATATAAATCATGTCAAATTGCATTTGGTAATGGAGACTATTAAAAAAAATTACCAAAATTTAAATTTACTTCGAGTATTAACGAACAATTTCTCCCTTTAAGACTTTAAAATTCTAAAAATTAAAATAATGCAATGTTTTTATCTTTTAAAAAATTTTTAAAACCATTGCATTTTGAATGTGAGATAAATGTAATATTTGAATATGTTAATTGAACAAAAATATAAAGTAATGACTCTATGGTACAAAATACACTTTAGTCAATGATTATTAAATTGCAATCCAAGCTTCAATGTTGGGTCAAGCATATAGCTCTAAAGCATAATGGGCTAAGTTCTTATTAGACTCCATTGCATTTGCTTTTATTTTATTAATATGTTTGTATACTAAAATTATATAAATCATGACAAATTGTACTGTGGTAAAGGAGACAATTAAAAACTTACAAATTTCAATTCACTTGACCAATAACGAAAAATTTCTCACCTGTAAGACTTTAAAATTCTAAAAATTAAAATAATGCAATGTTTTTTATTTTTAAAAAATTCTTAATACCATTACATTGTGAATGGTGAGATAAACATAATATTTGAATATGTTAATTGAACACCATTTAAAAGTAATGGACTCAATTGTACAAAAATACACTTTAATGGATGACTATTATAAATTCCAATTGCAAGTTTTAATGTTAGGTCAAGCATATAACTCTATAGCATAGTGGGTTAACTTCTTATTAGTGTCCATTGCATTGGCTTTTATTTAATTAACATGTTTGTATACTAAAATTATATAAATCATGTTAAATTGCATTGTGGTAATGGAGATAATTAAAAAAAATTACAAAATTTAAATTCACTCAAGTATTACCGATAAATTTCTCCCTGTAAGACCTTAAAATTATAAAAATTAAAATAATGCAATGTTTTTATTTTTTAAATAATTTTTAATTCCATTGCATTTTCAATGGTGAGATAAACCTAATATTTGAATATGTTATTTCACCAAAATAAAAGCAATGGACTCAATGGTATAAAATACACTTTAATGGATGACTATTATAAATTGCAATCCCAAACTTCAATGTTAGGTCAAGCATATAGCTCTAAAGCATAATGGGCTAACTTCATATTAAAGTCCATTGCATTCCCTTTTATTTCCTTAACATGTTTGTATATTAAAATTATATAAATCATGTCAAATTGCATTGTGGGCATGTAGACAATTAAAAAATAATAAAATTTAAATTCACTTAAGTATTAACGAAGAATTTCTTGCACTAAGATTTTAAAATTCTAAAAATTAAAATAATGCAATGCTTTTATTTTTTAAATAATCTTTAATAAAATTGCATTTTGAATAGTGAGATAAACCTAATATTTGAATATGTTAATTTACCAAAATAAATGCAATGGACTCAGATGTATAAAATAAACTTTAGGGGATAACTATTGTAAATAGCAATCTCAAACTTCAATGTTGGGTCCAACATATAGTTCTAGAGCGTAGTGGACTAACTTCTTATTAGAATCTATTGCATTCGCTTTTGTTTAATTAACATCTTTGTATACTAAAATTATATAAATCATGTCTAATTGCATTGTGGTAATGGAGACAATTAAAAAAATTACAAAATTTAAATTCACTTGAGTATTAATGAAGAATTTCTCCCATAAGACTTTAAAATTGCAACAATTAAAATAATGCAATGTTTTTATTTTTTTAAATAATTTTGAATCCAATTGCATTTTCAATTGTGAGATAAACCTAATATTTGAATATGTTAACTCACCAAAATAAAAACAATGGACTCAATTGTGTAAAATACACTTTAGTGGATGTCTATTATAAATTCCAATCCCAAGCTTTAATGTGGGGTTAAACATACAACTCTAGAGCACAGTGGACTAACGTCCTATTAGAGTCTATTGCATTCACTTTTCTTTAATGAACATGTTTGTGTCCTAAAATTATATAAATCATGTCAAATTGCATTGTGGGCATAGAGACAATTAAAAAAATTACAAATTTTAAATTTACTTGAGTATTAATGATGAATTTCTCCCTGTAAGACTTTAAAATTCTAAAAATTAAAATAATGCAATGTTTTTGTTTTTTAAATCATTTTGAATTCCATTGCATTTTCAATGGTCAGATGAACCTAATATTTGAATATGTTATTTCCCCAAAATAAAAGCAATGGACTCAATTATATAAAATACACTTTAGTATATGACTATTTTAAATTGCAATCCTAAATTTTAATGTTGGGTTAAGCATATAGCTCTAGAGTGTAATGGGAAAACTTCTTATTAGAGTCCATTGCATTCCCTTTTATTTCATTAACATGTTTGTATACAAAAATTATATAAATCATGTCAAATTGCATTGTGGTAATGGAGACAATTAAAAAAATAACAAAATTTAAATTCACTTCAGTCTTAATGAAGAATTTCTCCCACTAAGATTTTAATATTATAAAAATTAAAATAATGCAATGCTTTTATTTGTTAAATAATTTTTAATACAATTTCATTTTCAATGGTGAGATAAACCTAATATTTGAATATGTTATTTCACCAAAAAGAAAGAAATGGACTCAATTTTATAAAATACACTTTAGTGGATGACTATTATAAATTCCAATCCCAAGCTTCGAGTCCATTGCATTTGATTTTATTTAATTATCTTGTTTGCATACTAAAATTATATAAATCATGTCAAATTGCAATTTAGTAATGGAGACAATTAAAAAAATAACAAAATTTAAATTAACTTGAGTATTAACGAAGAATTTCTCCCTGTAAGACTTTAAAATTCTAAAAATTAAAATAATGCAATGTTTTTATTTTTGAAACAATTTTAGTACCATTGCATTTTAAATGGTGACATAAAAGTAATATTTGAATATGTTAATTGAACACAAATAAAAGTAATGGACTTAATTGTACAAAAGACACGTGAGTGGATGACTATTATAAATTCCAATCCCAAGTTTCAATGTTGGGTCAAGCATATATCTTTAGAGCGCAGCGGACTAACCTCTTATTAGAGTCCATCACATTTGCTCTTGTTTAATTAACATGTTTGTATATTAAAATTATATAAATCATGTCAAATTGCATTTTGGTTATGGGAAAAATTAGAAAAATTACAATATTTAAATTCACTTGAGTATTAACGAAGAATTTCTCCCTGTCAGACTTTAAAATTCAAAAAATTAAAATAATGCAATGTTTTTAATTTTTAAATAATTTTGAATTCCATTGCATTTTCAATGGTAAGATAAACCTAAAATTTGAATATGTTAATTCAAGAAAATAAAAGCAATGGACTCAATTGTATAAAATACACTTTCGTCGATGAATATTATAAATTGCAATCTCAAACATCAATGTTAGGTCAAGCATATAGCTCTAAAGCGTTGTGGACAATCTTCTTATTAGACTCTTTTGCATTCACTATTGTTTAATTAACATGTTTGTATACTAAAATTATATAAATCATGTCAAATTGCATTGTGATAATGGAGACAATTAAAAAAATTACAAAATTTAAATTTACTTGAGTATTACCAAAGAATTTCTCCGTGTAAGCTTTAAAATTATAAAAATTAAAATAATGCAATGTTTTTATTTTTGAAAAATTTTTTAATACCATTGCATTTTGAATGGTAACATAAAAGTAATATTTAAATATGTTAATTGAACAAAATAAAAGTAATGGACTCAATTATACAAAACACACGTGAGTGGATGACTATTATAAATTCCAATCCCAAGCATCAATGTTGGGTCAAGCATATAGCTCTAGAGGGCAGTGGACAAACTTTTTATTAGAGTCCATCACATTTGCTCTTATTTAATTAACATGTTTGTATACTAAAATTATATAAATTATGTCAAATTGCATTTTGGTTATCAAAGAAATAAAAAAAATCACAATATTTAAATTGACTTGAGTATTAACAAAGAAATTCTCCCTGTAAGATTTTAAAATTCTAAAAATTAAAATAATGCAATGTTTTTATTTTTTTAAAAATTCTTAATACCATTGCATTTTGGATGGTGAGATAAACATAATATTTGAATATGTTAATTGAACACAAATAAAAGTAATGCACTAAATTGTACAAAATACACTTTCGTGGATGACTATTATAAATTTGAATCTCAAGCTTCAATGTTGGGTCAAGTATATAACTCTAGAGTGTAGTGGACTAACGTCTTATTAAAGTCCATTGCATTTGCTTTTGTTTAATTAACATGTTTGTATACAAATATTATATAAATCATGTCAAATTGCATTGTGGCAATGGAAACAATTAAAAATGTTACAAAATTTAAATTCACTTGAGTATTAACTAAGAATTTCTCGCTGTAAGACTTTAAAATTCTAAACATTAAAATAATGCAAAGTTTTTGTTTTTTCAAATAATTTTGAATTCCATTGCATTTTCAATGCTGAAACAAACCTAATATTTAAATATGTTATTTCACCAAAATAAAAGCAATGAACTCAATTATATAAAACACACTTTAATGGATGTCTATTATAAATTCCAATCTCAAGCATCAATATTGGGTCAAGTATATAACTATATAGTGTAATGGGCTAACTTTTTATTAGAGTCCATTGCATTCATCTTTATTTAATTAACATGTTTGCATACTAAAATTATATAAATCATGTCAAATTGCATTGTGGTAATGAAGACAATTAAAAAAATTAAAAAATTTAAATTCACTTAAGTGTTAACGGAGAATTTCTCCCTAGTAAACTTTCAAATTCTAAAAATTAAAATAATGCAATGCTTTTATTTTTTAAATAATTTTTAATACCATTACATTTTCAAAGGTGAGATAAACCTAATATTTGAATATGTTAAGTTACCAAAATAAAAGCAATGGACTCAAATGTGTAAAATACACTTTAAAGATGACTATGATAAATTGCAATTTCAAGCTATAATGTTGGGTCAAGCATATAGCTCGAGAGCGTAGTGGCCTAACTTCTTATTAAAGTCCATTGCATTCACTTTTATTTCATTAACATATTTGTGTACTAAAATTATATAAATAATGTCAAATTGCATATTGGTAACAGAGACAATTAAAAAAAATTACAAAATTTAAATTCACTTGAGTGTTAATGGAGAATTTCTCCCTAGTAAACTTTCAAATTCTACAAATTAAAATAATACAATACTTTTATTTTTTAAATAATTTGTAATACCATTGCATTTTCAATGGTGAGATAAACCTAATATTTGAATATGTTAATTTACCAAAATAAAAGCAATGGACTCAAATGTGTAAAATACACTTTAGGGATGACTATGATAAATTGCAATCTCAAGCTCCAATGTTGGGTCAAACATATAGCTCGAGAACGTAGTGGCCTAACTTCTTATTAGAGTCCATTGCATTCGCTTTTATTACATTAACATATTTGTGTACTAAAATTATATAAATCATGTCAAATTACATGTTGGTAACGAAGACAATTAAACAAAATTACAAAATTTAAATTCACTCGAGTGTTAACGAAGAATTTCTCCCTGTAAGACTTTAAAATTCTAAAAATTAAAATAATGCAATGTTTTTATTTTTTAAATAATTTTAGATTCCATTGCATTTTCGATGGTGAGATAAACCTAATATTTGAAAATGTTATTTCACCAAAATAAAAGTAATAGACTCAATTGTACAAAACACATATGAGTGGATGACTATTATAAATTCCAATCCCAAACTTCAATGTTGGCCAAGCATATAACTCTACAACATAGTGGGCTAACTTCTTATTAGAGTCCATTGCATTCGTATTTATTTAATTAACATGTTTGTATAATAAAATTATATAAATCATGTCAAGTTGCACTGTGGTAATGGAGACAATTAAAAAAATTACCAAATTTAAATTCACTTAAGTATTAATGAACAATTTCTCCCTATAAGACTTTAAAATTCTAAAAATTAAAATAATGCAATGTTTTTTTTTTAAAAAAATTATTAATACCATTTCATTTTGAATGGTGAGATCAACGTAATATTTGAATATGTTAATTGAACACAAATAAAAATAATGGACTCAATTGTACAAAATACACTTTCGTGGATGACTATTATAAATTCCAATACCAAGCCTCAATGTTGGGTCAAGCATATAACTCTACAGCATAGTGGACTAACTTCTTATTAGAGTCCATTGCATTTGCTTTTGTTTAATTAACTTGTTTGTATACAAAAATTATATAAATCATGACAAATTGCATTGTGGTAATGGAACAATTAAAAAAGTTACAAAATTTAAATTCACTAGAGTATGAACTAAGAATTTCTCCCTATTAGACTTTAAAATTCTAAAAATTAAAATAATGCAATGTTTTTGTTTCTTAAATAATTTTGAATTTCCATTGCATTTTTTATGGTGAGATAAACCTAATATTTGAAAATGTTATTTCACCAAAATAAAAGTAATGGACTCAATTGTATAAAGTACACTTTAGTGGATGACTATTATAAATTTCAATCCCAAACTTCAATGTTGGGCCAAGCATATAACTCTACAACGTTGTGGGCTAACTTCTTATTAGAGTCCATTACATTTGCATTTATTTAATTAACATGTTTGTATAATAAAATTATATAAATCATGTCAAATTGCATTGTGGTAATGGAGACAATTAAAAAAACTACCAAATTTAAATTCACTTGAGTATTAATGAACAATTTCTCCCTATAAGACTTTAAAATTCTAAAAATTAAAATAATGCAATATTTTTATTTTTTAAATAATTTTTAACACTATTGCATTTTCAATGGTGAGACAAACGTTATATTTGAATATATTAATTGAACTCAGATAAAAGTGAGGGACTCAATTGCACAAAATTTAAATTCACTTGAAAGTTAACGAAGAATTTCTTCCTGTAAGACTTTAAAATTCTAAAAATTAAAATAATGCAATGTTTTTATTTTTTAAAAAATTCTTAATACCATTTCATTTTGAATGGTGAGATCAACGTAATATTTGAATATGTTAATTGAACACAAATAAAAGTAATGGATTCAATTGTACAAAATACACTTTCGTGGATGACTATTATAAATTCCAATACCAAGCCTCAATGTTGGGTCAAGCATATAACTCTACAACATAGTAGGCTAAGTTCTTATTAGATTCCATTGCATTTACTTTTGTTTAATTAACATGTTTGTATACAAAAATTATATAAATCATAACAATTTGCATTGTGGTAATGGAACAATTAAAAAAGTTACAAAATTTAAATTCACTAGAGTATGAACTAAGAATTTCTCCCTGTTAGATTTTAAAATTCTAAAAATTAAAATAATGCAATGTTTTTGTTTTTTAAATAATTTTGAATTCCATTGCATTTTCGATGGTGAGATAAACCTAATATTTGAAAATGTTATTTCACCAAAATAAAAAGCAATGGACTCAATTGTATAAAATACACTTTAGTGGATGACTATTGTAAATTCCAATCGCAAGCTTCAATGTTGGGTCAAGCATGTAGCTCTAGATCATAGTGGGCTAACTTCTTATTAGAGTCCATTGCATGTTTTTATCTTTTAAAAAATTTTTAATACCATTGCATTTCGAATGGTGAGATAAACGTAATATTTGAATAGGTTAATTGAACATAAATAAAAGTAATCGACTTTATGGTATAAAATACACTTTAGTTGATGACTATTACAAATTGCAATTCTAAGCTTCAATGTTGGGTCAAGCATATAGCTTTAAAGTGTAGTGGCCTAAGTTCTTATTCGACTTCATTGCATTCGCTTTTATTTCATTAATATGTTTGTACATTAAAATGATATAAATCATGACACATTGTACTGTGGTAAATGAGACAAATAAAAAACATATAAAATTTCAATTCACTTGACAAATAACGAAAAATTTCTCACTGTAAAACATTAAAATTCTAAAAATTAAACTAATGTAATGTTTTTATATTTTAAAAATTCTTAATACCATTGCATTGTGAATGGTGAGATAAACTTAATATTTGAATATGTTAATTGAACAACAATAAAAGTAGTGGACTCAATTGTACAAAATACACTTTAGTGGATGACTATTATACATTCCAATCGCAAGCTTCAATGTTGGGTCAAGCATATAACTCTACAGCATAGTGGGCTAACTTCTTATTAGAGTCCATTGCATTGACTTTTATTTAATTAACATGTTTGTATACTAAAATTATATAAATCATGTCAAATTGCATTTTGGTAATGGAGACAATTAAAAAAATTACAAAATTTAAATTGACTCGGGTATTACCGAACAATTTCTCCTGTAAGACTTTAAAATTCTAAAAATCAAAATAATGCAATGTTTTTATTTTTTAAATAATTTTTAATTCCATTGCATTTTCAATGGTGAGATAAACCTAATATTTGAATATGTTATTTCACCAAAATAAAAGCAATGGACTCAATTGTATGAAATACACTTTAGTGGATGACTATTATAAATTGCAATCCCAAGCTTCAATGTTGGGTCAACCATATAGCTCTAAAGTGTAATGGGCTAACTTCATATTAGAGTCCATTGCATTCTCTTTTATTTCATTTACATGTTTGTATACAAAAATTATATAAATCATGCCAAATTGCATTGTGCTAATGGAGACAATTAAAAAAATAACAAAATTTAAACTCACTTGAGTATTAACAAAAAATTTCTCCCTATAAGACTTTAAAATTCTAAAAATTAAAAAAATTCAATGTTTTTATTTTTTAAAATATTATTAATACCATTACATTTTGAATGGTGAGGCAAACATGATATTTGAATATGTTAATTGAATACAAATAAAAGTAATGGACTCAATTGTACAAAACACACATTAGTGGATGACTATTATAAATTCCAATCCCAAGCTTCAATGTTGGGTCAAGCATGGAGCTCTAGATCGTAATGGGCTAACTTCTTATTAGAGTCCATTGCATTCGCTTTTATTTCAATAACATGTTTGAATACTAAAATTATATAAATTATGTCAAATTGCATTGTAGTAATGGAGACCATTAAAAAAACAATTACAAAATTTAAATTCATTCAAGTATTAACGAATAATTTCTCTCTCTAAGATTTTAAAATTCTAAAAATTAAAATAATGCAATGTTTTTATCTTTTAAAAAATTTTTAATACCATTGCATTTCAAATGGTGAGAAAAACGTAATATTTGAATATGTTAATTGAACATAAATATAAGTAATTGACTTTATGGTACAAACTACACTTTAGTCGATGACTTATAAATTGTAATCTCAAGCTTCAATATTGGGTTAAGCATATAGCTCTAAAGCGTAGTGGGTAAAATTCTTATTAGACTCTATTGCATTCGCTGTAAGACTTTAAAATTCTAAAAATTAGAATTTCTCCTTATAAGACTTTAAAATTCTAAAAATTAATATAATGCAATGTTTTTGTTTTTTAAATAATTTTGAATTCCATTGCATTTTCAATTGTGAGATAAACCTAATATTTGAATATGTTATTTCACCAAAATAAAAGCAATGGACTCAATTGTATAAAATACACTTTAGTGGATGACTATTATAAATTGCAATCTCAAGCTTAAATATTGGGTCAAGCATATAGCTCTAGAGTGTAATGGGTAAACTTCTTATTGGAGTCCATTGCATTCCTTTTTATTTCATTAACATGTTTGTATACAAAAATTATATAAATCATTTCAAATTGCATTGTGGTAATGGAGACAAGAAAAAAAATAACAAAATTTAAATTCACTTGAGTCTTAATGAAGAATTTCTCCCACTAAGATTTTAAAACTCTAAAAATTAAAATAATGCTATGCTTTTATTTTTTAAATAATTTTTAATACAATTTCATTTTCAATGGTGAGATAAACCTAATATTTGAATATGTTATTTCACCAAAAAGAAAGAAATGGACTCAATTTTATATAATACACTTTCGTGGATGACTATTATAAATTCCAATCCCAAGCTTCGAGTCCATTGCATTTGCTTTTATTTAATTATCATGTTTGCATACTAAAATTATATAAATCATGTCAAATTGCAATTTAGTAATGGAGACAATTAAAAAAATAACAAAATTTAAATTAACTTGAGTATTAACGAAGAATTTCTCCCTATAAGACTTTAAAATTCTAAAAATTAAAATAATGCAATTTTTTTATTTTTGAAAAAATTTTTAATACCATTGCATTTTAAATGGTGACATAAAAGTAATATTTGAATATGTTAATTGAACACAAATAAAAGTAATGGACTTAATTGTACAAAACACACGTGAGTGGATGACTATTATACATTTCAATCCCAAACTTCAATGTTGGGTCAAGCATATAGATCTAGAGCACAGTGGACTAACCTCTTATTAGAGTCCATCGCATTTGCTCTTGTTTCATTAACATGTTTGTATACTAAAATTATATAAATCATGTCAAATTGCACTTTGGTTATGGAAAAAATTAAAAAAATTACAATATTTAAATTCACTTGAGTATTCACGAAGAATTTCTCCCTATCAGACTTTAAAATTCTAAAAATTAAAATAATGAAATGTTTTTAAGTTTTATATAATTTTGAATTCCATTGCATTTTCAATGGTGAGATAAACCTAAAATTTGAACATGTTAATTCACCAAAATAAAAGCAATGGACTCAATTGTATAAAATAGACTTTCGTCAATGCCCATTATAAATTGCAATCTCAAACTTTAATGTTGGGTTAAGCATATAGCTCTAGAGCATAGTGGACAAAGTTCTTACTAGACTCCATTGCATTTGCCTTTGTTTAATTAACATGCTTGTATACTAAAATTATATAAATAATGTCAAATTGCATTGTGGAAATGGAGACAACTAAAAAAATTACAAAATTTAAAGTCACTTGAATATTACTAAAGAATTTCTCCCTCTAAGATTTTAAAATTATAAAAGTTAAAATAATGCAATGTTTTTATTTTTGAATAAAATTTTTAATACCATTGTATTTTGAATGGTGACATAAAAGTAATATTTGAATACGTTAATCGAATACAAATAAAAGTAATGGACTCAATTGTACAAAACACACGTGAGTGGATGACTATTAGAAATTCCAATCCCAAACTTCAATGTTGGGTCAAGCATATAGCTCTAAAGCGCAGTGGACAAACTTCTTTTTAGAGTCCATCACATTTGCTCTTGTTTAATTAACATGTTTGTGTACTTAAATTATATAAATCATGTCAAATTGCATTTTGGTTATCGAAAAAATTAAAAAAATTACAATATTTAAATTGACTTGAGTATTAACGAAGAATTTCTCCCTGTAATATTTTAAATTTCTAAAAATTAAAATAATTCAATGTTTTTAATTTTTAAAAAGTTCTTAATACCATTGCATTTTGAATGGTGAGATAAACATAATATTTGAATATATTAATTGAACACAAATAAAAGTAATGGACTAAATTGTACAAAATACACTTTCGTTGATGACTATTATAAATTCGAATCCCAAGCTTCAATGTTGAGTCAAGTATACAACTTTAGAGCATAGTGGGTTAACTTCTTATTAGAGTCCATTGCATTTGTTTTTGTTTAATTAACATGTTTGTATACAAACATTATATAAATCATGTCAAATTACATTGTAGTAATGGAAACAATTAAAAAAGTTACAAAATTTAAATTCACTAGAGTATTAACTAAGAATTTCTCTCTGTAGGACTTTAAAATTCTAAAAATTAAACTAATGCAAAGTTTTTGTTTTTTAATAATTTTGAAATCCATTGCATTTTTATGGCAAGATAAACCTAATATTTGAATATGTTATTTCACCAAAATAAAAGCAATGGACTCAATTGTATAAAATACACTTTAGTGGATGACTATTGTAAATTCCAATCCCAAGTTTCAATGTTAGGTCAAGCATATAACTCTAGAACATAATAGGCTAACTTCTTATTAGAGTCCATTGTATTTGCTTTTATTTAATTAGCATGATTGTATACTAAAATTATATAAATTATGTCAAATTGCATTGTGGTAATGGAGACAATTAAAAAAATTATCGAATTTAAATTCACTTGAGTATTAACGAAGAATTTCCCCCTATAAAACTTTAAACTTCTAAAAATTAAAATAATGCAATATTTTTATTTTTTAAATAATTTTTAATACCATTGCATTTTGAATGGTGAGACAAACGTAATATTTGAATATGTTAATTGAACACAGATAAAAGTAAGGGACTCAATTGTACAAAATACATTTTAATGGATGGCTATTATAAATTCTAATCCCAAGCCTCAATGTTGGGTCAAGCATATAGCTCTAGACCTTAGTGGGCTAACTTATTATAATCCATTGCATTCGCTTTTATCCAATTAACACGTTTGCATGCTAAAATTATATAAAAAATAAAAAAATTTAAATTCACTTGAGTATTAACGAAGAATTTCTCCCTACTAAGAATTTCTTGCTGTAAGACTTTAAAATTCTAAAAATTAAAATAATGCAATGTTTTTATTTTTTAAATAATTTTAAATTCCATTGCATTTTTTATGTGAGATAAACCTAATAGTTGAATATGTTATTTCACCAAAACAAAAGCCATGGACTCAATTGTATAAATACACTTTAGTGGATGACTATTGTAAATTCCAATCCCAAGCTTCAATGTTGGGTCAAGCATATAACTCTACAATATAGTGGGCTAACTTCTTATTAGAGTCCATTGCATTTGCTTGTATTTAATTAGCTTGTTTGTATACTAAAATTATATAAATCATGTCAAATTGCATTGTAGTAATGGAGACAATTACAAAAATTATAGAATTTACATTCACTTGAGTATTAAAGTAGAATTTCTCCCTCAAAGACTTTAAAATTCTAAAAATTAAGTAATGCAATGCTTTTATCTTTTACAAAATTTTTCACACCATTGCATTTTGAATGGAGAGACAAACATAATATCTGAATATGTTAATTCAATACAAATAAAAGTAAAGGACTCAATCGTACAAAATACACTTTATTGGATCACTATTATAAATTCCACTTCCAAGTTTCAATATTGGGTCAAGCATATAACTCTACAGCATAGTGGACTAAGTTCTTATTAGAGTCCATTGCATTTGCTTTTGTTTAATTAACATGTTTGTACACAAAAATTGTATAAATCATGACAAATTGCATTGTGGTAATGGAAACAATTAAAAAGGTTACAAAATTTAAATTCACTGGAGTATTAACTAAGAATTTCTCCCTATAAGACTTTAAAATTCTAAAAATTAAAATAATGCAATGTTTTTGTTTTCGAAATAATTTTGAATTCCATTGCATTTTCGATCGTGAGATAAACCTAATATTTGAAAATGTTATTTCACCAAAATAAAAGCAATGGATTCAATTGTATAAAATACACTTTAGTGGATGACTATTGTAAATTCCAATCCCAAGCTTTAATGTTGGACCAAGCATATAACTCTACAGCGTAATAGGCTAACTTCTTATTAAAGTCCATTGCATTTGCTTTTATTTAATTAGCATGTTTGTATACTAAAATTATATAAATCATGTCAAATTGCATTGTGGTAATGGAGACAACTAAAAAATTACAAAATTTACATTCACTTGAGTATTAAAGTAGAATTTATCCCTGCAAGACTTTAAAATTCTAAAAATTAAAATAATGCAATGTTTTTATTTTTTAAATAATTTTAAATTCCATTTCATTTTCGATGGTGAGATAAACCTAATATTTGAATATGTTATTTCACCAAAACAAAAGCAATGGACTCAATTGTATAAAATACACTTTAGTGGATGACTATTGTAAATTCCAATCCTAAGCCTCAATGTTGGGTCAAGCATATAACTCTACAACGTAGTAGGCTAACTTCTTATTAGAGTCCATTGCATTCTCTTGTATTTAATTAGCATGTTTATATACTAAAATTATATAAATCATGTCAAATTGCATTATGGTAATGGAGACAATTAAAAAAATTACAGAATTTACATTCACTTGAGTATTAAAGTAGAATTTCTCCCTAAAAGACTTTAAAATTCTAAAAAGTAAAATAAAGCAATGTTTTTATTTTTTACAAAATTTTTCACACCATTGCATTTTGACTAGTGAGATAAACGTAATATTTGAAAATGTTAATTCAATACAAACAAAAGTAAAGGACTCAATCGTACAAAATACACTTTAGTGGATGACTTAGTCCTAAGCTTCAATGTTGGGTCAAGCATATAACTCTATAGCATAGTGGGCTATGTTCTTATTAGAGTTCATTGCATTTACTTTTATTTAATTGACATGTTTGTATACAAAAGTTATATAAATCATGACAAATTGCATTGTGGTAATGGAAACAATTACAAAAGTTACAAAATTTAAATTCACTGCAGTATTAACTAAGAATTTCTTTCGATAAGACTTTAAAATTCTAAAAATTAAAATAATGCAATGTTTTTGTTTTTTAAATAATTTTGAATTTCACTGCATGTTCGATGGTGAGATAAACCTAATATTTGAAAAGGTTATTTCACCAAAATAAAAGCAATGGACTCAATTGTATAAAATACACTTTAGTGGATGACTATTGTAAATTCCAATCCCAAACTTCAATGTTGGGTCAAGCATATAACTCTACAACATAATAGGCTAACTTCTTATTAGAGTCCATTGCATTTACTTTTATTTAATTAGCATGTTTGTAAACAAAATTATATAAATCATGTTAAATTGCATTGTGGTAATAGAGACAATTAAAAAAATTACAAAATTTACATTCACTTGAGTATGAAAGTAGAATTTATCCCTATAAGACTTTAAGATTCTAAAAATTAAAATAAAGCAATGTTTTTATTTTTTACAAAATTTTTCACACCATTGCATTTTGAATGGAGAGACAAACGTAATTTCTAAATATGTTAATTCAACACAAATAAAAGTAAAGGACTCAATCGTACAAAATACACTTTAGTGGATGACTATTATAAATTCCAATTCCAAACTTCAATATTAGGTCAAGCATATAACTCTACAACATAGTGGGCTAAGTTCTTATTAGAGTCCATTACATTTGCTTTTGTTTAATTAATATGTTTGTACACAAAAATTGTATAAATCATGACAAATTGCATTGTGGTAATGGAAACAATTAAAAAGGTTACAAAATTTAAATTCACTAGAGTATTAACTAAGAATTTCTCCCTATAAGACTTTAAAATTCTAAAAATTAAAATAATGATATGTTTTTGTTTTTGAAATAATTTTGAATTCCATTGTGTTTTCGATCGTGAGATGAACCTAATATTTGAAAATGTTATTTCACCAAAATAAAAGCAATGGACTCAATTGTATAAAATACACTTTAGTAGATGACTATTGTAAATTCCAATCCCAAGTTTCAATGTTGGGTCAAGCATATAACTCTAGAACATAATAGGCTAACTTCTTATTAGAGTTCATTGCATTTGCTTTTATTTAATTAGCATGATTATATACTAAAATTATATAAATTATGTCAAATTGCATTGTGGTAATGGAGACAATTAAAAAAATTACAAAATTTACATTCACTTGAGTATTAAAGTAGAATTTCTCCCTGCAAGACTTTAAAATTCTAAAAATTAAAATAAAGCAATGTTTTTATTTTTTACAAAACTTTTCACACCATTGCATTTTGAATGGTTAGACAAATGTAATATTTGAATATGTTAATTCAACACAAATAAAAGTATAGGACTCAATTGTACAAAATACACTTTAGTGGATGACTATTATAAATTCCAGTCTCAAGCTTCAATGTTGGGTCAAGCATATAACTCTACAGCATAGTGGGGTATGTTCTTATTAGAGTTCATTGGATTTGCTTTTGTTTAATTGACATGTTTGTATACAAAAATTATATAAATCGTGACAAATTGCATTATGGTAATGGAAACAATTAAAAAAGTTACAAAATTTAAATTCACTGGAGTATTAACTAAGAATTTCTCCTAATAAGACTTTAAAATTCTAAAAATTAAAATAATGCAATGTTTTTGTTTTTTAAATAATTTTGAATTCCATTGCATGTTCAATGGTGAGATGAACCTAATATTTGAAAAGGTTATTTTACCAAAATAAAAGCAATGGACTCAATTGTACATAATACACTTTAGTGGTTGACTATTGTAAATTCTAATCCCAAGCTTTAATGTTGGGTCAAGCATATAACTCTACAATGTAATAGGCTAACTTCTTATTAGAGTCCATTGCATTTACTTTTATTTAATTAGCATGTTTGTATAGTAAAATTATATAAATCATGCCAAATTGCATTCTGGTAATAGAGACAATTAAAAAAAATTACAAATTTTAAATTCACTTGATTATTATGGAAGAATTTCTCCCTGTAAGATATTAAAATTCTAAAAATTAAAATAATTCAATGTTTTTATTTTTTAAAAAATTATTAATATCGTTGCATTTTGAATAGTAAGAAAAATGTAATATTTGAATATGTTAATTGAACACAAATAAAAGTAATGGACTCAATTGTACAAAATACACTTTAGGGGATGACTATTATAAATTCCAATCCCATGTTTCAATGTTTGGTCAAGCATATAGCTCTAGAGCATAGTGGGCTAACTTCTTATTAGAGTCCATGACATTCACTTTTCTTCAATTAACAAGTTTGTACACGAAAATTATATAAATCATGTCAAATTGCATTGTAATAATGGAGACAATTAAAAAAATTATAGAATTTATATTCATTTGAGTATTAACGTGAAATCTCTCCCAATAAAACTTTAAAACTCTAAAAATTAAAATAATGCAATGTTTTTATTTTTTAAGTAATTTTTAAGTCCATTGCATTTTCAATGGTGAGATAAACCTAATATTTGAATATGTTAATTTGCCAAAATAAAAGTATAAAATACACCTTAATGGATGACTATTGTAAATTCTAATCCGAAACTTCAATCTTGGGTTAAGCATATAGCTCTAAAGCGTAGTGGACTAACTTCTTATTAGAGTCCATTGCATTCGCTTTTATTTAATTAACATGTTTGCACACAAAAATTATATAAATCATGTCAAATTGCATAGCAATAATTCAGACAATTAAAAAAATTATAGAATTTATATTCACTTTACTATTAACGTAAAATTTGTCCCTGTAAGATTTTAAAATTCTAAAAATTAAAATAATGCTTTTGTTTTGTAAATAATTTTTAATTCCATTGCATTTTCAATGGTGAGATAAGCCTAATATTTGAATATGTTAATTTGCCAAAATAAAAGCAATGGACTCAATACTATAAAATACACTTTAATGGATGACTATTATAAATTCCAATACCAAGCTTTAATGTTAGGTCAAGCATATAGCTCCAGAACGTAGTGGATGAACTTCTTATTAGAGTCCATTGTATTCGTTGTTATTTAATTAACATGTTTGTATACTAAAATTATATAAATCATGTCAAATTGCATTGTAGTAATTGAGACAACTAAAAAAATTGCCAAATTTAAATTCACTTGAGTATTAAGGAAGAATTTCTCCCTTTAAGATATTAAAATTCTAAAAATTAAAATAATTCAATGTTTTTATTTTTTAAAAAATTATTAATACCATTGCATTTTGAATGGTAAGAAAAATGTAATATTTGAATATGTTAATTGAACACAAATAAAAGTAATGGACTTAATTGTACAAAATACACTTAAGTGGAAGACTATTATAAATTCCAATCTCATGTTTCAATGTTTGGTCAAACATATAGCTCTAGAGCGTAGTGGGCTAACATTTTGTTAGAATCCATGGCATTCGGTTTTCTTTAATTAACAAGTTTGTACACAAAAATTATATAAATCATGTCAAATTACATTGTGATAGTGGAGACAATTAAAAAAATTACATAATTGATATTCACTTGAGTATTAACGTAAAATTTCTCCCAGTAAGACTTTAAAACTCTAAAAATTAAAATAATGCAATGTTTTTATTTTTTAAGTAATTTTTAAGTCCATTGCAATTTCAATGGTGAGATAAACCTAATATTTGAATATGTTAATTTGCCAAAATAAAAGCAATGGTCTCAATAGTATAAAATACACCTTAGTGGATGACTATTGTAAATTCCAATCCCAAGCTTTAATGTTGGGTCAAGCATATAACTCTAGAGCATAGTGGACTAACTTCTTATTAGAGTTTATTGCATTCACTTTTATTTATTTAATTTGTACACAAAAATTATATAAATTATGTCAAATTGCATTGCGATAATGGAGACAATTAAAAAAATTATAGAATTTATATTCACTTGACTATTAATGTAAAATTTCTCCATGTAAGATTTCAAAATTCTAAAAATTAAAATAATGCAATGTTTTTATTTTTTAAATAATTTTTAATTCCATTGCATTTTCAATGGTGAGATAAGCCTAATATTTGAATATATTAATTTGCCAAAATAAAAGCAATGGACTCAATTCTATAAAATACACCTTAGCGAATGATTATTATAAATTCCAATCCTAAGTTTCAATGTTGGATCAAGCATATAGTTTTAGAGCATAGTGGGCTAATTTCTTATTAGAGTTCATTGCATTCGCTTTTATTTAATTAACATGTTTGTATACTAAAATTATATAAATCATATCAACTTGCATTGTGGAAATGGAGACAATTAAAAAAATTAAAAAATTTAAATTCACTTGAGTATTAACGAAGAATTACTACCTGTAAGACATCAAAATTCTAAAAATTAAAATAATGAATTGTTTCTATATTTTTAATAATTTTTATTACCATTTCATTTTCAATGTGAGATAAATATAATTTTTGAATATGTTAATTGAACAAAAATAAAAGTAAGAGACTCAATTGTACAAAATATAGTTTAGCGGATGACTATTATAAATTCCAATCCCAAGTTTCAATGTTGGATTAAGCATATAGCTCTAGAGTGTAGTGGGCTAATTTTTTATTAGAGTCCATTGCATTCACTTTTATTTAATTAACATGTTTGTACACTAAAATTATATTAATCATGTCAAATTACATTACAGTAATGGAGACAATTAAAATAATTACTAAATTGAAATTCACTTGAGTATTAATGAAGAATTACTACCTGTAAGACATTAAAATTCTAAAAATTAAAATAATGCAATGTTTTTATTTTTTAAATAATTTTTAGCTACATTGCATTTTAGTGGTGAGATAAACTAATATTTGAATATGTTAATTTGCCAAAATAAAACCAATGGACTCAATTGTATAAAATAAACTTTAATGGATGACTATTATAAATTCCAATCCCAAACTTCAATGTTAGGTCAAACATATTGCTCTAGAGCGTAGTGGACTAATTTCTTATTAGAGTCTATTACATTTACTTTTATTTAATTAACATATTTGTATTCTAAAATTATATAAATCATGTCAACTTGCGTTGTGTAAATGGAGACAATTAAAAAAATTACAACATTTAAATTCACTTCAGTATTAACGAAGAATTTCTCCCTAAGACTTTAAAATTCTAAAGTTTAAAATAATGCAATGTTTTTATGTTTTAAATAATTTTTAAAACTATTGCATTTTGAATGGTGAATTAAACTTAATATTTGAATATGTTAATTGAATACAAATAAAAGTAACGGACTCAATTGTACAAAATATACTTTAGTGGATAACCATTATAAATTCCAATCCTAACTTTCAATGTTGTGTCAAGCATATACCTCTAAAGCGTAGTGGGCTAACTTCTTATTAGAGTTCATTGCATTTGCTTTTATTTAATTAACATGTTTGTATACTAAAATTATGTAAATCATGTCAAATTACATTGTGGTAATGGAGACAATTAAAAAAATTTTAAATTTTAAGTTTACTTGAGAATTAACGAAGAATTTCTCCCTATAAGACATTAAAATTCCAAAAATTAAAATAGTGCAATGTTTTTAATTTTTAAATAATTTTTAATTCCATTGCATTTTCAATAGTGAGATAAATCTAATATTTGAATATGTTAATTCAACAAAATAAAAGTAGCAGACACAATTATAAAAAATAAACTTTAGTGGATGACTATTATAAATTGCAATCTCAAACTTCAATATTAGGTCAAGCATATAGCCCTAGAGCATCATGGACTAACTTCTTATTAGACTCCATTGCATTCACTTTTATTTAATTAACATGTTTGTATACTACAATTATATAAATCATGTCAAATTGCATTGTAGTAATAGAGACAATTAATAAAATTACAAAATTTAAATTCACTTGAATATTAACGAAGAATTTCTCCCTATAAGACATTAAAATTCTATAAATTAAAATAATGCAATGTTTTTATTTTTTAAATAATTTTTAAGACCATTGCATTTTGAATATTGACATAAATATAATATTTGAATATGTTAATTGAACACAAATAAAAGTAATGGACTTAATTGTACAAAATACACTTTAGTGGATGACTATTATAAATTCCAATCCCAAGTTTCAATCTTAGGTTAAGCATATAGCTCTAGAGCATAATAGACTAACTTCTTATTAGAGTACATTGCATTTGCTTTTATTTAATTAAAGTGTTTGCATACTAAACTTATATAAATCATGCAAATTGTATTGTAGTAATGGAGAAAATTAAAAAAATTACAAATCTTAAATTCACTTGAGTATTAATGAAGAATTTCTCCTTAAAACTTTACAATTCTAAAAAGTAAAATAATGTAATGTTTTTATTTTTAAATAAATTTTAAAACCATTGAATTTTGAATGGCGAAGAAAACGTAATATTTAAATATGTTAATTGAATACAAATAAATGTAACGGACTCAATTGTACAAAATACACTTTAGTAGATAACTATTATAAATTCTAATCCCAAACTTCAATGTTGGGTCAAGCATATAGCTTTAGGGCGTAATGGACTAACTTCTTATTGAAGTCCAATGCATTCGCTTTTATTTAATTAACATATTTGCAAATTAAAATTATATAAATCATGTCAAATTGCATTGTGGTTATGGACACAATTAAAAAGATTAAAAAATTTAAATTCACTTAAGTATTAACAAAGAATTTCTCCCTGTAATGGACTCAATTAAACAAAATACACATATTCAAATACACACACTTTAGTCATCCACTAAAGTGTATTTTGTACAATTGAGTCCATTACTTTTATTTGTGCTAAATTAACATATTCAAATATTACGTTTATTTCACCATTCAAAATGTAATGACTTGAAAAATTATTTAACAAATTAAAACATTGCATTATTTTAATTTTTAGAATTTTAAAGTCTAAGGGAAAAATTCTTCGTTAATACTCCAATAAATTTAAATTTTGTAATTCTTTTAATTGTCTCCATAACCATAATGCAATTTAACCTGATTTATATAATTTTAATATATAAACATGTTAATTAAACAAAAGCAAATGCAATGTACTTAATAAGAAGTTAGCCCACTACGCTCTAAAGTTATATGCTTAACCCAATAATGAAACTTGGGATTGGAATTGATAATAGTCATCCACTAAATTGTATTTTGTACAATTGAGTCCATTACTTTTTTTTTGTGTTTTATTAACAAATTCAGCTATTATGTTTTTCACACCATTCAAAATTGAATGGTATTAAAAATTTCTTAAAATATAAAACCATTGCATTATTTTAATTGTTATAATTTTAAAGTCTTACGGGGAGAAATTCATCGTTAATACTCAAGTAAATTTAAATTTTGTAATTTTTTTAATTGTCTCCATAACCATAATGCAATTTGACCTAATTTATATAATTTTAATATACAAACATGTTAATTAAACAAAAGTGAAGGCAATGGACTCTAATAAGAAGTTAGCCCACTATGCTCTAGAGCTATATGTTTGACCCAATATTGAAACTTGATATTGGAGTTTATAATAGTCATACACTAAAGTGTATTTTGTACAATATAGTCCATTACTTTTATTTGTGTTCAATTAACATATTCAAATATTACATTTATTTCACAATTCAAAATGCAATGACTTGAAAAATTATTTAAAAAATAAAAACATTGCATTATTTTAATTTTTCAAATTTTAAAGTGTAAAGGAAAAATTCTTTGTTAATACTCAAGTGAATTTAAATTTTGTAATTTTTTTTAATTGTCTTCCATTACCACAATGCAATTTGACATGATTTATATAATTTTAGCAGACAAGCATGTTAATTAAATAAAAGCAAATGCAATGGACTCTAATAAGAAGTTAGCCCACTATGCTCTAGAGATTTATGTTTAACCCAATATTAAAGCTTGGGATTAGAATTTATAATAATCAACCACTAAAGTGTAGTTTGTACAATATAGTCCATTACTTTTACTTATGTTCGATTAACATATTCAAATATTACGTTTATTTAACCATTCAAAAAGCAATGGCTTTAAAAATTATTTAAAAAATAAAAACATTACATTATTTTAATTTTTGAAATTCTAAAGTTTGAGAGAAAAATTCTTCATTAATACTCAAGAGAATTTAAATTTTGTAATTTTTTTAATTGTCTCCATAACCACAATGCAATTTGACATGATTTATATAATTTTAGGATGCAAACATGTTAATTAAATAAAAGTAAATGCAATGGACTCTAATAAGAAGTTAGCCCACTACGCTCTAGAGCTACATATTTGACCCAATATTGAAGTTTGGAATTGGAATTTATAATAGTTAACCACTAAAGTATAATTTGTACAATATAGTCCATTACTTTTATTTGTGTTTGATTAAGATATTCAAATATTATGTTTATTTTACCATTCAAAATGCAATGACTTTAAAAGTTATTTAAAAAATAAAAACATTGCATTATTTTAATTTTTAGAATTTTCAAGTCAAAGGGAAAAATTCTTCGTTAATACTTAAGAGAATTTAAATTTTGTAATTTTTTTAATTGTCTCCTTAACGACAATGCAATTTGACTTGATTTATACAATTTTAGCCTATGAGTATGTTAATTAAATAAAAACAAATGCAATGGACTTTAATGAGAAATTAGCCCACTATGCTCTAGAACTATATGCTTAACCCAACAGTGAAGTGTGGGATTGGGATTTATAATAGTCATCCACTAAATTGTATTTTGTACAATTGAGTCCATTACTTTTTTTTTTTGTATTTTATTAACAAATTCAAATATTACGTTTCTCACACCATTCCAAATCGAATGGTATTAAAAATTTCTTAAAATATAAAAACGTTGAATTATTTTAATTTTTAGAATTTTAAAGTCTTACAGGGAGAAATTCATCGTTAATACTCCAATAAATTTAAATTTTGTAATTCTTTTAATTGTCTCCATAACCACAATGCAATTTGACACGATTTATATAATTTTAATATACAAACATGTTAATTAAACAAAAGCAAATGCAATGGACTCTAATAAGAAATTAGCCCACTACGCTCTAGAGCTATATGTTTAACCCAATAATGAAGCTTGAGATTGGAATTGATAATAGTCATCCACTAAATTGTATTTTGTACAATTAAGTCCATTGCTTTTTTTGTGTTTTATTAACAAATTCTGCTATTATGTTTTTCACACCATTCAAAATTGAATGGTATTAAAATTTTCTTAAAATATATAACCATTGCATTATTTTAATTCTTATAATTTTAAAGTCTTACGAGGAGAAATTCATCGTTAATACTCAAGTAAATTTAAATTTTGTAATATTTTTAATTGTGTCCATAACCATAATGCAATTTGACCTGATTTATATAATTTTAATATACAAACATGTTAATTAAACAAAAGTAAATGCAATGGATTCTAATAAAAAGTTAGCCCACTACGCTCTAGAGCTATATGTTTAACTCAACAATGAAGCTTGGGATTGGAATTTATAATAGTCATCCACTAAATTGTATTTTCTACAATTAAGTCCTTTACATTTTTGTGTGTTTTATTGTCAAATTCAAATATTACGTTTGTCAAACCATTCGAAATCGAATGGCTTTAAAAATTTTTGAAAATATAAAAACATTGAATTATATTAATTTTTAGAATTTTCAAGTCTTATAGGGAGAAATTCTTTGCTAATACTCAACTAAATTTAAATTTTGTAATTTTTTTAATTGTCTCCATAACCATAGTGCAATTAGCCATTATTTATATAATTTTAGTACAAAAACTAGTTAATTAAGCAAAAGCAAATGCAATGGACTCTAATAAGAAGTTAGTCCACTAACCCTTAAAGCTATATGCTTGACCCAATATTAAAAATTGGGATTGGAATTCATAATAGTCATCCACTAAATTGTATTTTCTACAATTAAGTCCTTTACATTTTTTTGTGTGTTATTATCAAATTTAAATATTACGTTGGTCAAACCTTTCAAAATCGAATGGTTTTAAAAATTTCTTAAAATATAAAAACATTGAATGATATTAATTTTTAGAATTTTCAAGTCTTACAGGGAGAAATGTTTTGCTAATACTTGATTGAATTTAAATTTTGTAATTTTTTAATTGTTTCCATAACCACAGTGCAATTAGCCATAATTTATATAATTTTAGTACACAAACTAGTTAATTAAGCAAAAGTAAATGCAATGGACTTTAATAAGAAGTTAGTCCACCAACCCCTAAAGCTATGTGCTTGACCCAATATTAAAATTTGGGATTGGAATTTATAATAGTCATCCACTAAATTGTATTTTCTAAAATTAAGTCCTTTACATTTTTTTCTGTTTTATTATCAAATCTAAATATTACGTTGGTCAAACCATCCGAAATCGAATGGTTTTAAAAATTTCTTAAAATATAAAAACATTGAATGATATTAATTTTTAGAATTTTCAAGTTTTACAGGGAGAAATTCTTTGCTAATACTCGATTGAATTTAAATTTTGTAATTTTTTTAATTGTCTCCATAACCACAATGCAATTAGCCATGATTTATATAATTTTAGTACATAAACTAGTTAATTAAGCAAAAGTAAATGCAATGAACTCTAATAAGAAGTTAGTCCACTAACCCCTAAAGCTATATGCTTGACCCAATATTAAAACTTGAGATTGGAATTTATAATAGTCATCCACTAAATTGTATTTTCTACAATTAAGTCCTTTACATTTTTTTGTGTTTTATTATCAAATTCAAATATTATGTTGGTCGAACCATTCGAGATCGAATGGTTTTAAAAATTTCTTAAAATATAAAAACATTGAATGATATTAATTTTTAGAATTTTCAAGTCTTACAGAGAGAAATTCTTTGCTAATACTCGATTGAATTTAAATTTTGTAATTTTTTTAATTGTCTCCATAACCATAGTGCAATTAGCCATGATTTATATAATTTTAGTACACAAACTTATTAATTAAGCAAAAGCAAATGCAATGGACTCTAATAAGAAGTTAGTCCACTAACCCCTAAAGCTATATGCTTGACCCAATATTAAAACTTGGAATTGGAATTTATAATAGTCATCCACTAAATTGTATTTTGTACAATTGAGTCCATTACTTTTATCTGTGTTCAATTAACATATTCAAATGCAATGGCTTTAAAAATTATTTAAAAAATTAAAACATTACATTATTTAAATTTTTAAAATTTTAAAGTCTTAGGGAGAAATTCTTTGTTAATACTCAAGGGAATTTAAATTTAATAATTTTTTAATTGTCACCATAATCATAATGCAATTTGACGTGATTTATATAATTTTAGTATACAAATATGTTAATTAAACAAAAGCAAATGCAATAGACACTATTAAGAAGTTTGTCCACCAACCCAAAAGCTATATGCTTGACCCAATATTAAAACTTGGGATTGGAATTTATAATAGTCATCCACTAAATTGTATTTTCTACAATTAAGTCCTTTACATTTTTTTGTGTTTTATTATCAAATTCAAATATTATGTTGGTCAAACCATTCGAGATCGAATGGTTTTAAAAATTTCTTAAAATATAAAAACATTGAATGATATTAATTTTTAGAATTTTCAAGTCTTACAGGGAGAAATTCTTTGCTAATACTCAATTGAATTTAAATTTTGTAATTTTTTTAATTGTCTCCATAACCATAATGCAATTAACCTGATTTATATAATTTTAGTACACAAACTTGTTAATTAAGCAAAAAGCAAATGCAATGGACTCTAATAAGAAGTTAGTCCACTACCTCTAGAGCTATATGCTTGACTCAATATGAAAACTTGGATTGGAATTTATAATAGTCATCACTAAATGTATTTTGTACAATTGAGTCCATTACTTTTATCTGTGTTCAATTAACATATTCAAATATGATGTTATTTCACCATTCAAAATGCAATGGCTTTAAAAATTATTTAAAAAATAAAAACATTACATTATTTAAATTTTTAAAATTTTAAAGTCTTAGGGAGAAATTCTTTGTTAATACTCAAGGGAATTTAAATTTAAAATTTTTTAATTGTCTCTATAATCACAATGGAATTTGACATGATTTATATAATTTTAGTATACAAACATGTTAATTAAACAAAGCAAATGCAATAGACACTATTAAGAAGTTTGTCCACCAACCCCAAAAGCTATATGCTTGACCCAATATTTAAGCTTGGATTGGAACTTGTAATAGTCATCCACTCAAGTGTATTTTGTACAATTGAGTGCATTACTTTTACTTGTGTTCAATTAGCATATTCAAATATTATGTTGATTTCACCATTCAAAATGCAATGGCTTTAAAAATATTTTAAAAATAAAAACATTGCATTATTTTAATTTTTAGAATTTTAAAGTCTTACAAGAGAAATTCTTCGTTAATACTCAAGTCAATTTAAATTTGGCAATTTTTTTATTGTCTCCATTACCACAATGCAATTTGACATGATTTATATAATCATAGTATGCAAACATGTTAATTAATAAAACAAATGCAAATGGACTCTCATAAGAAGTTGGTCCATAAGCTTTAAAGCCTATATGCTTGAATCCAACATTGAAGCTTGGGATTGGAATCATAATAGTCATCCACTAAAGTGTATTTTGTACATTTAAGTACATTACTTTATTTGTGTTCAATTAACATATTCAAATAGTATGTTGTTTTCACCATTCAAAATGGAATGGCTTTAAAAATTATTTAAAAAATAAAAAAAAATTGCATTATTTTAATTTTTAGAATTTTAAAGGTTTTACAGGGAGAAATTCTTCGTTAATACTCAAGTGAATTTAAATTTGATAATTTTTTTAATTGTCTCCATTACCACAAGGCAATTTGACATGATTTATATATTTTGTATACAAACATGTTAATTATACAAAAAGCAAATGCAATGGATTCTAATAAGAAATTAGTCCACTAAGCTCTAAAGTTATATGCTTGACCCAACATTGAAACTTGAGATTGGAATTCATAATAGTCATCCACTAAAGTGTATTTTGTACAATTGAGTCTATTACTTTTATTTGTGTCAATTAACATATTCAATATTACGTTTATTTCACCATTCAAATGCAACTGCTTTAAAAATCCTTTAAAAATAAAACATTGCATTATTTTAATTTTTAGAATTTTAAAGTTTTAGGGATAAATTCTTCGCTAATAGTCAAGGGAATTGAAATTTAGTAATTTTTCTAATCTCCATAACAACAATGCAATTTGACATGATTTATATAATTTAGTATACAAACATGTTAATTAAACAAAAGCAAATGCAATAGACTCTAATAAGAAGTTAGTCCACTAAGCTCTAAAACTATATGCTTGACCTAAGATTGAAGCTTGGTTTGGAATTCATAATTGTCATCCACTAAAGTGTATTTTGTACAATTGAGTCCATTACTTTTATTTGTATTCAATTAACATATCTAATATTACATTTATTTCACCATTCAAATGCAATGGCTTTAAAAATTATTTAGAAATAAAACATTGCATTATTTTAATTTTTCAAATTTTAAAGTCTTACAGGGAGAAATTCTTAGTTAATACTTAAGTGAATTTAAATTTGGTAATTTTTTTAATTGTCTTATTACCACAATGCAATTTGACATGATTTATACAATTTTAGTAGACAAACATGTTAATTAAACAAAAGCAAATGCAATGGACTCTAATAAGAATTTTGTCCACCAAACCCAAAAGCTATATGCTTGACCCAATATTAAAGCTTGGGATTGGAACTTGTAATAGTCATCCACTAAAGTGCATTTTGTACAATTAAGTGCATTACTTTATTTGGTTCAATTAGCATATTCAAATATTATGTTGATTTCACGATTCAAAATGCAATGGCTTTAAAAATTAATTTAAAAAATAAAAACATTGCATCATTTTAATTTTAGAATTTTAAAGCCTTACAGGGAGAAATTCTTCATTAATACTCAAGTGAATTTAAATTTAGCAATTTTTTAATTGTCTCCATTACCACAATACAATTTGACATGATTTATATAATTTTAGTGTACAAACATGTTAATTAAACAAAAGCAAATGCAATGGACTCTAATAAGAAGTTTGTCCACCAACCTTAAAAGCTATATGCTTGACCCAATATTAAAGCTTGGGATTGGAACTTGTAATAGTCATCCACTAAAGTGCATTTTGTACAATTGAGTGCATTACTTTTATTTGTGTTAAATTAGCATATTCAAATATTATGTTGATTTCACCATTCAAAATGTAATGGCTTTAAAAATTCTTTAAAAAATAAAAACATTGCATCATTTATTTTTTTAGAATTTTAAAGTTTTACAGGGAGAAATCTTCGTTAATACTTAAGTGAATTTAAATTTGGCAATTTTTTAATTGTCTCCATTGCCACAATGCAATTTGACATGATTTATATAATCTTAGTATACAAACATGTTAATTAAATAAAAGCGAATACAATGGGCTCTAATAAGAAGTTGGCCCATTATGCTCTAGAGCTATATGCTTGACCCAACATTAAAACCTGTGATTTGAATTTATAATAGTCAACCCCTAAAGTGTATTTTGTACAATTAAGTCCATTACTTTTATTTGTGTTCAATTAACATATTCAAATATTACGTTTATTTCACCATTCCAAATGTAATGGCTTTAAAAATTCTTTAAAAGATAAAAACATTGCATTATTTTAATTCTTAGAATTTAAAGTCTTAGGGAAAAATTCTTTGCTAATACTCAAGTGAATTTAAACTTAGTAATTTTTTAATTGTCTCCGTAACAACAATGCAATTTGACATGATTTATATAATTTTAATATACAAACAAGTTAATTAACAAAAGCAAATGCAATGGACTCTCAAAAGAAGTTAGTCCACTAAGCTTTAAAGCTATATGCTTGACCCAACATCGAAGCTTGGGATTGGAATTCGTAATAGTCATCCACTAAATTGTATTTTGTAAAATTGAGTCCATTACTTTTATTTATGTTCAATTAACATATTTAAATATTATGTTGAGTTCACCATTCAAAATGTAATGGCTTTAAAAATTATTTAAAAAATAAAAACATTGCATTATTTTAATTTTAGAATTTTAAAGTTTTACAGGGAGAAATTCTTCATTAATTCTCAAGTGAATTTAAATTTAGTAATTTTTTAATCTCCATAACAACAATGCAATTTGACATGATTTATATAATTTTTAGTATACAAGCATGTTAATTAAACAAAAGCAAATGCAATGGACTCTAATAAGAAATTAGTCCACTAAGCTCTAAAGCTATATGCTTAACCCAACATTAAACTTGGGATTAGAATTTATAATAGTCATCCACTAAAGTGTATTTTGTACAATTGAGTCCATTACTTTTATTTGTGTTCAATTATTATATTCAAATATTATGTTTATTTCATCATTCATTATGCAATGGTTTTAAAAAATTTTTAACAAATAAAAACATTGCATTATTTTAATTTTTAGAATTTTAAAGTCTTAGGGAGAAATTTTTCATTAATGCTTAAGTGAATTTAAATTTTGTACTTTTTTTATTTGTTTCCATTACCAGAATGCAATTTGCATGAGTTATATAATTTTAGTATGCAAGCATGTTAATTAAATAAAAGCGAGTGCAATAAACTCTAATAAGAAGTTAGTTTACTATGCTCTAGAGCTATATGGTTCACCTAACATTGATGCTTGGGATTGGAATTTATAATAGTCATCCACTAAAGTGTATTTTATAGAATTAAGTCCATTGCTTTTATTTTGGTAAATTAACATATTCAAATATTAGGTTTATCTCACCATTGAAAATGCAACGAATTAAAAATTATTTAAAAAATAAAAACATTGCATTATGTTATTTTGGAATTTCAAAGTCTTATCGAAGAAATTCTTCGTTAATATTAAAGTGAATTTAAATTTTGTAATTGTTTTAATTGTCTTCATTACGACAATACAATTTGACATGATTTATATAATTTTAGTATACAAACATGTCAATTAAATAAAACGAATGTAATGAACTTTAATAAGAAGTTAACCCACTACGCTCTAAAGCTATATGCTTCACCCAACATTGAAGTTTGGGATTGTAATTTATAATACTCATTCCACTAAAGTGTATTTCATTCAATGAGTCTATTACTTTATTTGTGTTCAATTAACATATTCAACTATTACGTTTATTTCATATTCAAATGCAATGATTTTAAAATTATTTAAAAAATAAAAATGGCATTATTGTTATTTTAGAATTTTAAAGTATTAGGGAGAAATTTTTCATTAATGCCCAAGTGAATTTAATTTGGAATTTTTTTTAATTGTCTCTATAACCACAATACAATTGACATGATTTATATAATTTTTGTATACAAACATGTTAATTAAGTAAAAGTAAATGTAATGGACTCTAATAAAAAGTAAGTTCCCTACGTTCTATAGCTATATACTTGACCCAACATTAAAGCTTGGGATTGGAATTTATAATAGCATCCACTAAAATGTATTTTGTAGATTGAGTCCATTACTTTATTTGTGTTCAATTGACATATTCAAATATTACGTTTATTTCATCATTCAAAATGAAATGGCATTAAAAATTTTTTAAAAAATAAAAATATTACATTATTTTAATTTATAGAATTTTAAAGTCTTATAGGGAGAAATTTTCGTTAATAATCAAGTGAAAGTAAATTCTGTAATTTTTTTAATTGTGTCCATTACCACAATGCAATTTCACATGATTTATATAATTTTGGCATACAAACATGTTAATTAAATACAAGCAAATGTAATGGACTTTAATAAGAAGTTATCCCACTATGCTCTAGAGTTATATGTTTGACACAACATTGAAACATGAGATTGGAATTTATAATAGTCATCCACTAAAGTGTCTTTTGCATAATTGAGTCGCTTACTTTTATTTGTGTTCAATTAACATGTTCAAATATTACATTTATCTCACCATTCAAAATGCAATGGTATTAAGAATTTTTTAAAAACTAAAAACATTGCATTATTTTAATTTTTAGAATTTTAATATCTTACAAGGAGAATTTCTTCATTAATACTCAGGTAAATTTAAATTTGGTAATTTTTTTAATTGTCTCCATTACCACAATGCAATTTGACATGATTTATATAATTTTATTATGCAAACATGTTCATTAGATAAAAGTGAATGCAATGAACTCTAATAAGAAGTTAGTCTATTACACTCTAGAGTTATATGCTTGACCTAACATTGAAGCTTGGCATTGGAATTTATAATAGTCATCTGCTAAGCTGTATTTTGTACAATTGAGTCCCTTACTTTTATTTTTGTTCAATTAAAATATTCAAAAATTATGTTGATCTCACCATTGAAAATGCAATGGTAATAAAAATTATTAAAAATATAAAAGCATTGCATTATTTTAATTATTAGAATTTTGAACTCTTACATGAAGATATTCTTGGTTAATACTCAAGTGAATTTAAATTTGTTAATTATTTTAATTGTCTACATTACCACAGTGCAATTTGACATGATTAATATAATTTTAGTGTACAAACATGTTAATTAAACAAAAGCGAATGCAATGGACTCTCATAACAAGTTAGTTCACTACGCACTAGACCTATATGCTTAATCCAACATTGAAATTTGGGATTGGAATTTATAACAGTCATCCACTAAAGTTTATTTTATATAATTGAGTCCATTGGTTTTATTTTGGCAAATTAAGATATTCAAATATTAGGTTTATCTCACCACTGAAAATGCAATGGTATTAAAATCTCTTTAAAAAATAAAAAAATTGCATTATTTGAAATTTTTGAATTTTAAAATTTTATGGGGAGAAATTCTTCGTTAATACTCAAGTGAAGTTAAATTTTGTAATTTTTTTAAGTGTCTCCATTACCACAATGCAATTTGACATGATTTATATAATTTTAGTATACAAACATGTCAATTAAATAAAAGCGAATGCAATGAATTCTAATAAGAAGTTAGTTCCACTACGCTCTAGAGCTACATGCTTGACCCAATATTGAAATTTGGGATTGGAATTTATAATAGTCATTCACTAAAGTGTGTTTTGTACAATTGAGTCTATTACTTTTATTTGTGTTCAATTTACATATTCAAATATTATATTTATCTCACCATTCAAAATGCAATGGTATAAAGAATTTTTTTAAAAAAAATAAAAACATTGCATTATTTTTAATTTTTAGAATTTTAATATCTTACAAGGAGAAATTCTTCGTTAATATTCAAGTGAATTTAAATTTGGTAATTTTTTTAATTGTCTCCATTACCACAATACAATTTGACATGATTTATATAATGTTAGTATGCAAACATGTTAATTAGATAAAAGTGAAGGCAATGGACTATAATAAGAAGTTAGTCTATTATGCTCTAGAGCTATATGCTTGACCTAACATTGAAACTTGAGATTGAATTTATAATATTTATCCACTAAAATGTATTTTATACAATTGAGTCTGTTGCTTTCATTTTGGTAAATTAACATATTGAAATATTAGGTTTCTCTCACCATTGAAAAAGAAATGGAATTAAAAATTATATAAAAATAAAAGCATTGCATTATTTTAATTTTTAGAATTTTAAAATCTTACAGGGAGAAATTCTTTGCTAAAACTCAAGTGAATGTAAATTCTGTAATTTTATTAATTTTCTCCATTTCCATAATGCAATTTGACATGATTTATAAAATTTTAGTATACAAACATGCTAATTAAATAAAAGTGAATGCAATGGACTCTAATAAGAAATTAGCCTACTATGCTCTAGAACTATATGCTTGATCCAACATTGAAACTTAGGATTGGAATTTATAATAGTCATCCGTTAAACTTTATTTTGTACAATTGAGTCCCTTACTTTTATTTTTGTTCAATTAACATATTCAAAAATTATATTTATTTCACCATTGAAAATGCAATGGTAATAAAAATTATTAAAAATATAAAAACATTGCATTATTTTAATTATTAGAATTTTAAAGTCTTACAAGGAGAAATTCTTGGTTAATACTCAAGTGAATTTAAATTTTTTAATTATTTTAATTGTCTCCATTACCATAATGCCATTTGACAAGATTAATATAATCTTAGTGTACAAACATGTTAATTAAACAAAAGTGAATGCAACGGAACCTAGAGTTATATGCTTGAGTCAACATTGAAGATTAGGATTGAAATTTATAATAGTCAGGTACTAAAGATTATTTTATACAATTGAGTCCATTGGTTTTATTTTGGCAAATTAACATATACAAATATTAGGTTTATCTCACCACTGAAAATGAAATGAATTAAAAATTATTTAAAAATAAAAACATTGCATTATTTTAATTTTTACAATTTTAAAGTATTATTGGGAGAAATTCTTCATTAATACTCAAGTGAATTTAAATTTGGTAATTTTTTTAATTGTCCCCATTTTCACATTGCAATTTGACATGATTTATATAATTTTAGTATAAAAACATGTCAATTAAATAAAATTGAATGCAATGGGCTCTAATAAGAAGTTAGTCCATTATACTCTAGAGTTATATGCTTGACGCAACCTTGATGCTTGGAATTGGAATTTATAATAATCATCCACCAAGGTGTATTTTATACTATTGAGTCCATCGCTTTTATTTTGGCAAATTAACATATTTAAAGATTAGGTTTATCTTACCATAGAGAATGCAATGGAATTAAAAATTATTTAAAAAATAGAAACATTGCATTATTTAATTTTTATAATTTTAAAGTCTTATAGGGACAAATTTTATGTTAATAATCAAGTGAATGTAAATTTTGTAATTTTTTAATTCTCTCCTTTACCATAATGCAATTTGACATGATTTATATCATTTTAGTATACAAGCATGTTAATTAAATAAAAGCAAATGTAATGGATTCTAATAAGAAGATAGCCCACTACGCTCTAGAGCTATATGCTTGACCCAACATTGAAATATGAGATTGCAATTTATAATAGTCATCCACTAAAGTGTATTTTGTACAATTGAGTCCATTACTTTTATTTGTGTTTAATTAGCATATTCAAATATTACGTTTATCTCACCATTGAAAATGCCATGGTATTAAGAATTTTTTAAAAAAATAAAAACATTGTATTATTTTAATTTTTAGAATTTTAAAGTCTTACAAGGAAAAATTCTTCACTAATAATCAAGTGAATTTAAATTTTTAATTTTTTTAATTGTGTCCATAACCACAATGCAATTTGACATGATTTATATAATTTTCGCATCCAAACATGTGAATTAAATAAAAGCAAATGCAATGAACTCTAATAAGAAATTAGCCCACTATGCTCTAAAGTTATATATTTGCCCCAACATTGAAACATGAGATCAGAAAATATAATAGTCATCCACTAAAGTGTATTTTGCACAATCGAGTCCATTGCATTTATTTGTGGTCAATTAAAATATTTACATATTACGTTTATCTCACCATTCAAAATGCAATGGTATTAAGACTTCTTTAAAAAATAATAACATTGTATTATTTTAATTTTTAGATTTTTAAAGTATTAGAAGGGGAAATTCTTCGTTAATACTCAAGTGAATTTAAATTTGGTAATTTTTTTAATTATCTCCATTACCACAATGCAATGGAATTAAAAATTATTTAAAAAATAAAAACATTGTGTTATTTTAATTTTTAGAATTTTAAAGTCTTACAGGGAGAAATTTTACATTCATACTCAAGTGAATATAAATTCTATAATTTTTTTAATTGTCTCCATTATCGTAATGCAATTTGACATGATTTCTATAATTTTCATATGCAAACATGTTAATTAAATAAAAGCGAATGCAATAGATCCTAATAAAAAGTTAGCCCACTATTCTCTAGAGCTGTATAATTGATTAAACATTGAAACACGACATTGGAATTTATAATAATCATCCACTAAAGTGTATTTTATACAACTGAGTTTATTGCTTTTATTTGGGTTATTTAACATATTCAAATATTATGTTTATCTCACCATTGAAAATGCAATGGTATTAAAATTATTTAAAAAATAAAAGCACTGTATTATTTTAAATTTTGGAATTCAATTGTTTTACAGGGAGAAATTCTTCATTAACAGTCAAGTGAATTTAAATTTTGTAATTTTTTTAATTGTCTCCATTACCACAATGCAAGTTGACATGATTCATATAATTTTAGTATACAAACATGTTGATTAAATAAAAGTGAATGCAATGGAGTCTAATAAGAAATTAGTTCACTATGCTCTAGAGCTATATATTTGACCCAACATTAAAACATGAGATTGGAATTTATAATAGTCATCCATTAAAGTGTATTTCGTACAATCAAGTCCATTGCATGTATTTGTGGTCAATTAACATATTCACATATTACTTTTATCTCACCATTCAAAATGCAATAGTATTAAGACTTTTTAAAAAAATTAAAACATTGCATTATTTTCATTTTTAGAATTTTAAAGTCTTAGAGGGAGAAATTCTTCGTTAATACTCAAGTGAATTTAAATTTGGTAATTTTTTTAATTATCTCCATTACCCTAATGCTATTTGACATGATTTATATAATTTTAATATACAAACATGTTAATTAAATAAAAGCAAATGCAATGGACACTAATAAAAAGTTAGCCCACTACACTTTAGAGCTTATGCTTGACCCAACATTGATACTTGGGATTGGAATTTGTAATAGTCATTTGCTAAAGTTTATTTTGTACAATTGAGTCCATTACTTTTATTTGTGTTCAATTAACATATTTAAATATTAGATTTATCTCACCATTAAAAATGCAATGGAATTAAGAATTTTTTAAAAAATAAAAACCTTGCATTATTTTGATGTTTAGAATTTTAATATCTTACAGGGAAAAATTCTTCGTTAATACTTAAGTGAATATAAATTTGGTAATTTTTTTAATTGTCTCCATTACCGCAATGCAATTTGACATGATTCATATAATTTTAATATACAAACATGTTAATTAAATAAAAACGAACGTAATGGACTCAAACAAGAAGTTAACCCATTACGCTTTAGAGTTATATACTTGACACAACTTTGAAGCTGGGCATTGGAATTTATAATAGTTATCCACTAAGGTGTATTTTATACTATTGAGACCATTGCTTTTAGTTTGGCAAATTAACAAATTCAAATATTAGATTTATCTCACCATTAAAAATGCAATGGAATTAAAAATTATTTAAAAAAATAAAAACATTGCATTATTTTAATTTTTAGAATTTTAAAATCTTACATGGAGAAATTTTATGCTAATACTCAAGTGAATATAAATTCTATAATTTTTTTAATTGTCTCCATTATCGTAATGCAATTTGACATGATTTCTATAATTTTCATATAGAAACATGTTAATTAAATAAAAGCGAATGCAATAGACCCTAATAAGAAGTTAGCCCACTACACTATAGAGCTGTATGCTTGATCAAACATTAAAACACGAGTTTGGAATTTATAATAATCATCCACTAAAGTGTATTTTATACAACTGAGTCTATTGCTTTTATTTTGGTAATTTAACATATTCAAATATTATGTTTATCTCACCATTGAAAATGCAATGGTATTAAAAATTATTTAAAAAATAAAAGCATTACACTATTTTAATTTTTAGAATTCGAATGTTTTACAAGGAGAAATTCTTCATTAACAGTCAAGTTAATTTAAATTTGTCAATTTTCTTAATTGTTTCCATTACCACAATGCAAGTTGACATGATTTATATAATTTTAGTATACAAACATGTTAATTAAATAAAAGCAAATGTAATGTGCTCTAATAAGAAGTTAGTCCACAACACTCTACAACTATATATTTGACCCAACATTGAAATATGGGATTGGAATTTATAATAGTCATCCACTAAAGTGTATTTTGTACAATCGAGTCCATTGCATTGAATTGTGGTCAATTAATATATTCACATATTACGTTTATCTCATCATTCAAAATGCAATGTTATTAAGACTTTTTTTAAAAATAAAAACATTGCATTATTTTAATTTTTAGAATTTTAAAGTATTAGAGGGAGAAATTCTTCGTTAATACTCAAGTGAATTTAAATTTGGTAATTTTTTTAATTGTCTCCATTACTACAATGCAATTTGACATGATTTATATAATTTTAGTATACAAACATGTTAATTAAATAAAAGCGAATGCAATTGACTCTACTAAGAAGTTAGCTCACTACGCTTTGGAGATATATGCTTGACACAACATTAAACCTCCGGATTGGAATTTATAATAGTCATCCGCTAAAGTTTATTTTGTACTATTGAGTCCATTACTTTTATTTGTGTTCAATTAACATATTCAAATATTAGGTTTATCTCACCATTAAAAATGAAATGGTATTAAGAATTTTTTAAAAAATAAAAACATCGCATTATTTTAAAGTTTAGAATTTTAATATCTTACAGGAAAAAATTCTTCGTTAATACTCAAGTGAATGTAAATTTGGTAATTTTTTTAATTGTCTCCATTACCACAATGCAATTTGACATGATTTATATAATTTTAGTATACAAACATGTGAATTAAATAAAAGCGAATACAATTGACTCTAATAAGAAGTTAGCCCCACTACGCTTTGGAGCTATATGTTTGACACAACATTGAACCTCGAGATTGGAATTTATAATAGTCATCCGCTAAAGTTTATTTTGTACAATTGAGTCCATTACTTTTATTTATGTTCAATTAACATATTCAAATATTACGTTTATCTCACCATTAAAAATGAAATGGTATTCAGAATTTTTTAATAAATTTGGTAATTTTTTTAATTGTCTCCATTACCACAATGCAAGTTGACATGATTTATATAATTTTAATATACAAACATGTTGATTAAATAAAAGCAAATGCAATGGAGTCTAATAAGAAGTTAGTCCACTATACTCTAGAGCTATATATTTGACCCAACATTGAAACATAGGATTGGAATTTATAATAGTCATCCACTATAGTGTATGTTGTACAATTGAGTCCATTGCATGTATTTGTGGTCAATTAACATATTCACATATTACGTTTATCTCACCATTCAAAATGCAATAGTATTAAGACTTTTTTAAAAAATAAAAACATTGCATTATTTTCTTTTTTAGAATTTTAAAGTCTTGGAGGGAGAAATTCTTTGTTAATACTCAAGTGAATTTAAATTTGGTATTACCACAATGCAATTTGACATGATTTATATAATTGTAGTATACAAACATGTTAATTAAATAAAAGTGAATGCAATGAACTCAAATAAAAAGTTAACCCACTACGCTCTAAAGCTTATGCTTGACCCAACATTGAAACTTGGGATTGGAATTTATAATAGTCATCCACTAAAGTTTATTTTGTACAATTGAGTCCGTTACTTTTATTTGTGTTTAATTAATATATTTAAATATTAGGTTTATCTCACCATTAAAAATGCAGTGGGATTAAGAATTTTTTAAAAAATAAAAACCTTGCATTATTTTGATGTTTAGAATTTTAATATCTTACAGGGAAAAATTCTTCGTTAATACTTAAGTGAATGTAAATTTGGTAATTTTTTTAATTGTCTCCATTACCACAATGCAATTTGACATAATTTATATAATTTTAATATAAAAACATGTTAATTAAATAAAAGCGAACGTAATAGACTCAAATAAGAAGTTAGCCCACTATGCTTTAAAGCTATATGCTTGACACAACATTGAAACTCGAGATTGGAATTTATAATAGTTATCCACTACGGTGTATTTTACACTATTAAGACCATTGCTTTTAGTTTGGCAAATTAACAAATTCAAATATTTGATTTGTCTCACCATTAAAAATGCAATGGAATTAAAATTTATTTAAAAAATAAAAACATTGCGTTATTTTAACTTTTAAAATTTTAAAGTTTTAGAGGGAGAAATTTTACTTTAATACTCAAGTGAATCTAAATTCTATAATTTTTTTAATTGTCTTCGTTATCGTAATGCAATTTGACATGATTTTTATAATTTTTCTATAAAAACATGTTAATTAAATAAAAGTGAATGCAATTGACCCTAATAAGAAGTTAGCACACTACGCTCTAGCGTTGTATGCTTTATCAAACGTTGAAACGCAAGATTAGAATTTATTATAATCATCCACTGTATTTTATACAATTGAGTTTATTGCTTTTGTTTTGGTAAATTAACATATTCAAATATTATGTTTATCTCACCATTGAAAATGAAATGGTATTAAAAATTATTTAAAAAATAAAAGTATTGCATTATTTTAATTTTTAGAATTCAAATGTTTTACTGGGAGAAATTTTTCATTAACAGTCAAGTGAATTTAAATTTTGTAATTTTTTTAATTGTCTCTATTACCACAATGCAAGTTGACATGATTTATATAATTTTAGTATATAAACATGTTAATTAAATAAAAGTAAATGCAATGAACTCTAATAAGAGGTTAGTCCACAACACTCTAAAGCTATATATTTGACCTAACATTGAAACATGGGATCGGAATTTACAGTAGTCATTTACTAAGTGTATTTTGTACAATTGTGTCCATTGCATTTATTCGTGGTCAATTAACATATTCACATATTACGTTTATCTTACCATTCAAAATGCAATGGTATTAAGACTTTTTTAAAAAATAAAAACATTGCATTATTTTAATTTTCAGAATTTTAAAGTATTAGAGAGAGAAATTCTTCATTAATACTCAAGTGAATTTAAATTTGGTAATTTTTTTAATTGTCTCCATTACCATAATTCTATTTGACATTATTTATATAATTTTAATATACAAACATGTTAATTAAATAAAAGCGAACACAATGGACTCTTATAAGAAGTTAGCCCACTATGCTCTAGAGCTATATGCTTGACACAACATTAAAGTTTGGGATTAGAATTTATAATAGTTATCCACTAAGGTATATTTTATACTATTTAGACCATTGCTTTTCGTCTGGCAAATTAACAAATTCGAATATTAGATTTATCTCACCATTGAAAATGCAATGGAATTAAAAATTATTTAAAAACTAAAAACATTGCGTTATTTTAATTTTTAGAATTCTAAAGTCTTATAGGGAGAAATTTTACGTTAATACTCAAGTGAATATAAATTCTGTAATTTTTTTAATTGACTTCATTATCAAAATGCAAATTGACATGATTTATATAATATTCGTATACAAACATGTTAATTAAATAAGAGCAAATGCAATGGACCCTAATAAGAAGTTAGCCCACTATGCTCTAGAGCTATATGATTGATCAAACATTGAAACACAAGATTGGAATTTATTATAATCATCCATTAAAGTGTATTTTATGCAATTGAGTCTATTTCTTTTATTTTGGTAAATTAACATATTCAAATTTTATGTTTATCTCTCCATTGAAAATGCAATGGTATTAAAAATTGTTTAAAAAATAAAAGCACTCCTTTATTTTAATTTTTAGAATTCAAATGTTTTACCAAGAGAAATTCTTCATTAACGGTCAAATGAATTTAAATTTTGTAATTTTTTTAATTGTCTCCATTACCACAATGTAAGTTGACATGATTTATATAATTTTAGTATAAAAACATGTGAATTATATAAAAGCGCATGCAATGGACTCTAATAAAAAGTTAGTCCACAACACTCTAGATCAGAATTTATAATAATCATCCACTAAAGTGTATTTTGTACAATCGAGTTCATTGCATTTAATTGTGGTCAATTAACATATTCACATATTACGTTTATCTCACTATTCAAAATGCAATGTTATTAAGACTTTTTTAAAAAAATAAAAACATTGCATTATTTTAATTTTTAGAATTTTAAAGTCTGAGAGGGAGAAATTCTTTGTTAATACTCAAGTGAATTTAAATTTGGTAATTTTTTTAATTGTCTCCATTACCATAATTCAATTTGACATGAGTTATATAATTTTAGTATGCAAACATGTTAATTAAATAAAAGCGAAAGCAATGGACTCTAATAAGAAGTTAGTCCACTAAGCTGTCGAGCTATATGGTTGACCCAATATTGAAGCTTAGGATTGGAATTTATAATAGTGATACACTAAAGTATATTTTATGCAATTGAGTCCCTTACTTTTATTTGTGTTCAATTAACATATTCCAATATTATGTTTGTCTCACCATTCAAAATGCAATGGTATGAAAATTTTTTTAAAAAATAAAAACTCAAGTGAATTTTAAAGTCTTATAAAGAGAAATTTTATATTAATACTCAAGTGAATGTAAATTCTGTAATTTTTTAAATTGTCTCCATTACCACAATGTAATTTGACATGATTTATATAATTTTGGTATATAAATATGTTGATTAAATAAAAATGAATGCAATATAATCTAATAAGAAGTTAGCCCACAACGCTCTAAAGATATATGCTTGACCCAACATTAAAATATGAGATTGGAATTTATAATAGTCATCCATGAAAGTGTATTTTGTACAATTGAGTCCATTACCTTTATTTGTGTTCAATTAACATATTCACATATTATGTTTATCTCACCATTTAAAATGCAATGGTATTAAGAATTTTTTAAAAAATTAAAACATTGCATTATTTAAATTTTTAGAATTTTAATATCATGTGAATTTAAATTTGGTAATTTTTTAATTGTCTCCATTACCACAATGTGATTTATATAATTGTAGTATGCAAACATGTCAATTAAATAAAAGCAAAAGCAATAGACTTTAATAAAAAGTTAGCCCACTACACTCTAACGCTATATGCATGACCCCCCATTGATGCTTGTGATTAGAATTTATAATAGTCATCCACTAAGGTGTATTTTATAGTATTGAGTCCATTGCTTTTATTTTAGCAAATTAACATATTTAATTATTAGGTTTATCTGACCATTGAAAATGCAATGGAATTAAAAATTATTTAAAAAATTTTACGTTAATACTCAAGTGAATGTAAATTTTATAATTTTTTTAATTGTCTCCATTATCATAATGCAATTTGACATGATTTATATAACTTTTGTATACAAATGTGTGAATTAAATGAAAGCGAATGCAATGGACTCTTATAAGAAGTTAGCCTACTATGCTCTAGAGCCATATGCTTGACCCAAGATTGCAACATGAGATTGGAATTTATAATAGTCATCTACTAAAGTGTATTTTGTACAATTGAGTCCATTACTTTTATTTGTGCTCAATTAACATATTCAAATATTATGTTTATCTCACCATTCAAAATGCAATGGTATTAAGAATTTTTCAAAAAATAAAAACTTTGCATTATTTTAATTTTTAGAATTTTAATATCTTGCAAGGAGAAATTCTTCGTTAATACTTAAGTGAATTTAATTTTGGATATTTTTTTAATTGTATCCATTACCATAATGGAATTTGACATGATTTATATAATCTTAGTATGCAAATATGTTAATTAAATAAAAGCAAATGCACTGGACTCTGATTAGAAGTGAGTTCACTACGCTCTAAAGCTATTTGCTTGGCCTAACATTGAAGCTTGAGATTACAATTTATAATAGTCATCCACTAAAGTGTATTTTATACAATTGAGTCCATTGCTTTTATTTTGGTGGATTAACATTTTCAAATTTTAGATTTCTCTCACCATTGAAAATGCAATGGAATGAAAAATTATTTAAAAAATAAAAACTTTGCATTATTTTAACTTTTATAATTTTAAAGACTTACAGGGAGAAATTCTTCATTAATACTATTGTGAATTTAAATTTTGTAATATTTTTAACTGTCTCCATTACCACAATGCAATTTGACATGATTTATATAATTTTACTATAAAAACGTGTTAATGAAATAAAAGCAAATGCAATGGACTTTAATAAGAAGTTAGTCCATTACGCTCTAGAGTTATATGCTTGACCCAACATTGAAACTTGTAATTACAATTTATAGTAGTCATCCCATAAAATGTATTTTATATATTTAAGTCCATTGCTTTTATTTTGGTAAATTAACATATTCAAATATAAGGTTTCTCTCACTGTTGAAAATAAAATACTATTAAAAATTATTTAAAAAATAAAAGCATTGCATTATTTTAATTTTTATAATTTTAAAGTCTTACAGGGAGAAATTCTTCGTTAATACTCAAGTGAATTTAAATTTTGTAATTTTTTTAGTTGTCTCCATTACCACAATGCAATTTGACGTGATTTATATAATTTTAGTATACAAACATGTTAATTGAACAAAAATGAATGCAATGGACTCTAATAAGAAGTTAGTCCACTACTTTCTAGAGTTATATGCTTGACCCAAGATTGAAACTTGAGATTGCAATTTATAATAGTCATCTACTAAAGTGTATTTTATACAATTGAGTCCATTGCTTTTATTTTGGTGAATTAACATTTTCAAATTTTAGGTTTATCTCACTAGTGAAAATTCAATGGAATTAAAAATCATTTAAAAAATAAAAACACCGTATTATTTTAATTTTTAGAATTTTAATGTCTTACAAGGAGAAATTCTTCATTAATACTATTATGAATTAAAATTTTATTATTTTTTTAACTTTCTGCGTTACCATAATGCAGTTTGACATGATTTATATAATTTCAATATACAAACATTTTAATTAAATAAAAGCAAATGAAATGGACTTTAATGAGAAGTTAGCCCACTACGCTCTAAAACTATATGCTTGATCCAACATTGAAGCTTGAGATTGCAATTTATAATAGTCATCCCCTAAAGTGTATTTTATACATTGGACTCCATTGCTTTTATTTTGGTAAATTAACATATTCAAATATTAGGTTTATCTCACTGTTGAAAATGCAATGGTATTAAAAATTATTTAAAAATAAAAGCATTGCATTATTTTAATTTTTAAAATTTTAATATCTTAGTGGGAGAAACTTTTCGTTAGTACTCACGTCAATTGAAATTCTATAATTTTTTTAATTGTCTCTATTACCACAATGTAATTTGACATGATTTATATAATTTTCGTATACAAACATGGTAATTAAACAAAAGTGAATGCAACTCTAATAAAAAGTTAACCCATTGCGCTTTAGAGCCATATGCTTGACCCAACATTGAACTTGATATTGCAATTTATAATAGTTATCCACTAAAGTATATTTGTAGCAATTAACATATTCAAATATTAAGTTTATCTCACTATTAAAATTCAATAGTATTACAAATTATTTAAAAATTAAAAACATTGCATTATTTAAATTTTTAGAATTTTAAAGTCGAAAAGGGAGAAATTTTTCGTTAATACCTAAGTGAATTTAAATTTTGTAATTTTTTTCTTTGTCTCCATTACTACAATACAATTTGGCATGATTTATATAATTTTAGTATACAAACATGTTAATGAAATAAAGGGGAATGCCAATGGACTCTAATAAAAAGTTAGCCCCATTATGCTTTAGAGCTATATGCTTGACCCAATATTGAAACTTGGAACTGCAATTTATAATAGTCATCCACTAAAGTGTATTTTATATAATTGAGTCCATTGTTTTTATTTTGATGGATTAACATATTCAAATATAAAGTTTATCTCACCATTGAAAATAAATGGAATTAAAAAATTATTTAAAAAAGAAAAAAAACATTGCAATTATTTTCATTTTTAGAATCTTAATGTCTTACAGGGAGAAATTCTTTGTTAATAGTATTGTGAATTAAAATTTTGTTATTTTTTTAACTGTTTCCATTACCATAATAAAATTTAATATGATTTATATAATATTAGCCCACTACGCTCTAGAGGTAAATGCTTGATCGAATATTGAAACTTGAGATTGCAATTTATAATATTCAAAATTATTTAAAAAATAAAAGCATTGCAATTATTTATAAATTTTTAAAGAATTTTAAATCTTAGAGAGAGAAAATTTTTTGTTAATACTCAAGTGAATTTAAATTTTATTATTTTTTTTAATTGTCTCCATTACTACAATGCAATTTGGCATTATTTATATAATTTTAGTATACATTGATAAATAAAAGCGAATGCAATGGAGTCTAATAAGAAGTTAGTCCACTACGCTCTAGAGCTATATATTTGACCTAACATTGAAACATGGGATTGGAATTTATAATAGTCTTCCACTATAGTGTATGTTGTACAATTGGAGTCCATTGCATGTATTTTTGTGGCAATTACATATTCACATATTATGTTTATCTAACCATTCAAAATGAAAATGGTATTAAGACTTTTTTAAAAATAAAAACATTGCATTATTTTCTTTTTTAGAATTTTAAAGTCTTGGAGGAGAAATTCTTCGTTAATACTCAACTAAATTTTAAATTTGGTATTACCACAATGCAATTTGACATGATTTATATAATTGTAGTATAAACAAGATGTTAATTAAATAAAAAGTGAATGCAAATGGACTCTAATAAAAAGTTAACCCCACTATGCTCTAGAGCTTATGTTTGACCCAACATTGAACTTGGGATTGGAATTTATAATAGCCATCCGTTAAAGTTATTTGCACAATTGAGTCTGTTACTTTTATTTGTGTTTAATTAATATATTTAAATATTAGGTTTATCTCACCATTTAAAAAATGCAAGTGGGATTAAGAATTTTTTAAAAAATAAAAACCTTGCATTATTTTTGATGTTTAGAATTTAATATCTTACAGGGAAGAATTCTTTATTAACACTCAAGTGAATGTAAATTTGGTAATTTTTTTAATTGTCTCCATTACCACAATGCAATTTGACATGATTTATATCATTTAATATAAAAATATATTAATTAAATAAAAGCGAGCGTAATGGACCAAATAAAAAGTTAACCAACTACGCTTTAAAGCTATATGCTTGACACAACATTGAAACTCGAGATTGAATTTAAATAGTTATCCACTACGATGTATTTACACTATTGAGACCATTGCTTTAGTTTGGCAAATTAACAAATCAAATATTTTGATTGTCACACCATTAAAAATGCAATGGAATTAAAATTATTTAAAAAATAAAAACATTGCCGTTATTTAACTTTTAAAATTTTAAAGTTTAGAGGAGAGAAATTTTACATTAATACTCAAGTGAATCTAAATTCTGTAATTTTTTTAATTGTCTCTATTATCGTAATGCAATTGACATGATTTTTATAATTTTTGTATAAAAACATGTTATAATAAGTAAAAGCGAATGCAATTGAACCCTAATAAGAGTTAGTGCACTACGCTCTTTAGCGTTGTATGCTTGATCAAAACGTATGAAACGCAAGATTAGAATTTATTATAATCAATCCACTAATGTGTATATTATACAATTGAGTCTATTGCTTTTGATTTGATAAATTAACATATTCAAATATTATGTTTATATCACCATTGAAAATGCAATGGTATTAAAAATTATTTAAAAATAAAAGTATTGCATGATTTAATTTTTAGAATTCAAATGTTTTACTGAGAGAAATTTTTCATTAATAGTCAAGTGAATTTAAATTTTGTAATTTTTTTAATTATCTCTATTACCACAATGCAAGTTGACATGATTTATATAATTTTAGTATACAAACATGTTAATTAAATAAAAGCGAATGCAATGGACTTTAATAAGAGGTTAGTCCACAACACTCTAAAGATATATATTTGACCTAACATTGAAACATGGGATCGGAATTTACAGTAGTCATTTACTAAGTGTATTTTGTACAATTGTGTCCATTGCATTTATTCGTGGTCAATTAACATATTCACATATTACGTTTATCTCACCATTCAAAATGCAATGTTATTAAGACTTTTTTTTATTAAGACTTTTTTAAAAAATAAATACATTGCATTATTTTTAATTTTTAGAATTTTAAAGTCTTAGAGGGAGAAATTCTTTTTAATACTCAAGTGAATTTAAATTTGGTAATTTTTTTAATTGTCTCCATTACCATAATTCAATTTGACATGAGTTATATAATTTTAGTATGCAAACATGTTAATTAAATAAAAGCGAAAGCAATGGACTCCAATAAGAAGTTAGTCCACTAAGCTATTGAGCTATATGATTGACCCAACATTGAAGCTTAGGATTGGAATTTATAATAGTGATACATTAAAGTGTATTTTATGCAATTGAGTCCCTTACTTTTATTTATGTTCAATTAACATATTCCAATATTATGTTTGTCTCACCATTCAAAATGCAATGGTATGAAAATTTTTTTAAAAAATAAAAACTCAAGTGAATTTTAAAGTCTTATAAAGAGAAATTTTATGTTAATACTCAAGTGAATGTAAATTCTGTAATTTTTTTTAATTGTCTCCATTACCACAATGTAATTTGACATGATTTATATAATTTTGGTATATAAATATGTTGATTAAATAAAAACGAATGCAATAGAATCTAATAAGAAGTTAGCCCACAACACTCTAAAGCTATATGCTTGACCCAACATTAAAACATGAGATTGGAATTTATAATAGTCATCCATGAAAGCGTATTTTGTACAATTGAGTCCATTACCTTTATTTGTGTTCAATTAACATATTCACATATTATGTTTATCTCACCATTCAAAATGCAATGGTATTAAGAATTTTTTAAAAAATTAAAACATTGCATTATTTACATTTTTAGAATTTTAATATCATGTGAATTTAAATTTGGTAATTTTTTAATTATCTCCATTACCACAATGTGATTTATATAATTTTAGTATGCAAACATATCAATTAAATAAAAGCAAAAGCAATAGACTTTAATAAAAAGTTAGCCCACTACACTCTAATGTTATATGCATGACCCCCCATTGATGCTTGTGATTAGAATTTATAATAGTCATCCACTAAGGTGTATTTTATACTATTGAGTCCATTGCTTTTATTTTAGCAAATTAACATATTTAATTATTAGGTTTATCTAACCATTGAAAATGCAATGGAATTAAAAATTATTTAAAAAATTTTACGTTAATATTCAAGTGAATGTAAATTCTATAATTTTTATAATTGTCTCCATTATCACAATGTAATTTGACATGATTTATATAACTTTTGTATACAAATATGTGAATTAAATGAAAGCGAATGCAATGGACTCTTATAAGAAGTTAGCCTACTATGCTTTAGAGCTATATGCTTGACCTAAGATTGCAACATGAGATTGGAATTTATAATAGTCATCCACTAAAGTGTATTTTGTACAATTGAGTCCATTACTTTTATTTGTGCTCAATTAATATATTCAAATATTATGTTTATCTCACCATTCAAAATTCAATGGTATTAAGAATTTTTCAAAAAATAAAAACTTTGCATTATTTTAATTTTCAGAATTTTAATATCTTGCAAGGAGAAATTCTTTGTTAATACTCAAGTGAATTTAATTTGGATTTTTTTAATTGTATCCATTACCATAATGGAATTTGACATGATTTATATAATCTTAGTATGCAAATATGTTAATTAAATAAAAGCAAATGCACTGGACTCTAATTAGAAGTGAGTTCACTACGCTCTAAAGCTATTTGCTTGACCTAACATTGAAGCTTGAGATTGCAATTTATAATAGTCATCCACTAAAGTGTATTTTATACAATTGAGTCCATTGCTTTTATTTTGGTGGATTAACATTTTCAAATTTTAGATTTCACTTACCATTGAAAATGCAATGGAATGAAAAATTATTTAAAAAATAAAAACTTTGCATGATTTTAATTTTTATAATTTTAAAGACTTACGGGGAGAAATTCTTCATTAATACTATTGTGAATTTAAATTTTGTAATTTTTTTAACTGTCTCCATTACCACAATGCAATTTGACATGATTTATATAATTTTACTATAAAAACGTGTTAATGAAATAAAAGCAAATGCAATAGACTTTAATAAGAAGTTAGTCCACTACGCTCTAGAGTTATATGCTTGACCTAACATTGAAACTTGTAATTACAATTTATAGTAGTCATCCCATAAAATGTATTTTATACATTTAAGTCCATTGCTTTTATTTTGGTAAATTAACATATTCAAATATAAGGTTTCTCTCACCGTTGAAAATAAAATAGTATTAAAAATTATTAAAAAATAAAAGCATTGCATTATTTTAATTTTTATAATTTTAAAGTCTTACAAGGAGAAATTTTTCGTTAATACTCAAGTGAATTTAAATTTTGAAATTTTTTTAGTTGTCTCCATTACCACAATACAATTTGACATGATTTATATAATTTTAGTATACAAACATGTTAATTGAACAAAATCGAATGCAATGGACTCTAATAAGAAGTTAGTCCACTACTTTCTAAAGCTATATGCTTGACCCAAGATTGAAACTTGAGATTGCAATTTATAATAGTCATCTACTAAAGTGTATTTTATACAATTGAGTCCATTGCTTTTATTTTGGTGAATTAACATTTTCAAATTTTAGGTTTATCTCACCAGTGAAAATTCAATGGAATTAAAAATTATTTAAAAAATGAAAACACCGTATTATTTTAATTTTTAGAATTTTAATGTCTTTTAAGGAGAAATTCTTCATTAATACTATTATGAATTAATATTTTGTTCCTTTTTTAACTTTCTGCATTACCACAATGCAATTTGACATGATTTCTATAATTTCAGTATACAAACATTTTAATTAAATAAAAGCAAATGAAATGGACTTTAATAAGAAGTTAGCCCACTACGCTCTAGAGCTATATGCTTGATCCAACATTAAAGCTTGAGATTGCAATTTATAATAGTCATCCCCTAAAGTGTATTTTATACATTGGACTCCATTGCTTTTATTTTGGTAAATTAACATACTCAAATATTAGGTTTATCTCACTATTGAAAATGCAATGGTATTAAAAATTATTTAAAAAATAAAAGCATTACATTATTTTAATTTTTAAAATTTTAATATCTTAGTGGGAGAAATTTTTCGTTAATACTCACGTCAATTGAAATTCTATAATGTTTTTAATTGTCTCTATTACCACAATGTAATTTGACATTATTTATATAATTTTCGTATACAAACATGGTAATTAAACAAAAGTGAATGCAATTGACTCTAATAAGAAGTTAACCCACTGTGCTTTAGAGCTATAAGTTTGACTCAACATTGAAATTTGAGATTGCAATTTATAATAGTTATCCACTAAAGTATATTTTGTACAATTAACATATTCAAATATTAAGTTTATCTCACTATTAAAAATTCAATGGTATTACAAATTATTTAAAAATTAAAAACATTGCATTATTTAAATTTTTAGAATTTTAAAGTCGAATAGGGAGAAAATTTTCGTTAATACCCAAGTGAATTTAAATTTTTTAATTTTTTTCTTTGTCTCCATTACTACAATACAATTTGGCATGATTTATATAATTTTAGTATACAAACATGTTAATGAAATAAAGGGGAATGTAATGGACTCTAATAAAAAGTTAACCCATTACGCTCTAGAGCTATATGCTTGACCCAATATTAAAACTTGGGACTGCAATTTATAATAGTCATCCACTAAAGTGTATTTTATACAATTAAGTCCATTGCTTTTATTTTGATGGATTAACATATTCAAATATAAAGTTTATCTCACCATTGAAAATAAAATGGAATTTAAAATTATTTAAAAAAATAAAAACATTGCATTATTTTCATTTTTAGAATCTTAATGTCTTACAAGGAGAAATTCTTTGTTAATAGTATTGTGAATTAAAATTTTGTTATTTTTTTAACTGTTTCCATTACCATAATGCAATTTAATATGATTTATATAATATTAGCCCACTACGCTTTAGAGCTAAATGTTTGACCGAACATTGAAACTTGAGATTGCAATTTATAATATTAAAAATTATTTAAAAAATAAAAGCATTGCATTATTTAAATTTTTAGAATTTTAAAGTCTTAGAGAGAGAAATTTTTCATTAATACTCAAGTGAATTTAAATTTTATTATTTTTTTAATTGTCTCCATTACTACAATGCAATTTGGCATTATTTATATAATTTTAGTATACAAATATGTTAATGAAATAAAACTGAATGCAATGGACACTAATAAGAAGTTAGCCCATTACACTCTAGAGCTATATGCTTAACCTAACATTGAAACTTGGGATTGAAATTTATAATAGACATACACTAAAGTGTATTTTATACAATTAAGTCCATTGCCTTTATTTTGGTGAATTAATATATTCAAATATTAGGTTTATCTCGCTATAGAAAATGCAATTGGATTCAAAATTATTTAAAAAAATAAAACATTGCATTATTTTAATTGTTAGAATTTTAAAATCTTATAGGAAGAAATTCTTCATTAATACTTAAGTGAATTTAAATTTTGTATTTTTTTTAATTATCTCCATTTACCACAATGCAATTTAACATGATTTATATAATTTTAGTACACAAACATGTTAATTAAACAAAAGCGAATGCAATGGACTCTAATAAGCAGTTAGTCCACTACACTCTAGAGCCATATACTTGACCCAACATTAAAGCTCGAGATTTCAATTTAAAATAGTCATCCCCTAAAGTGTATTTTATACATTTGAATTCATTACTTTTATTTGTATTCAATTAACATACTTAAATATTACGTTTATCTCACCATTCAAAATGCAATGGTATTAAGAATTTTTTAAAAAATAAAAACATTGCATTATTTTAATTTTGTAATTTTTTTAATTGTCTTCATTAGCACAATGCAATTTGACATGATTTATATAATTTTAGTATACAAATATGTTAATTAAAGAAAAGCAAATGCAATGGACTCTAATAAGAAGTTAGTCCACTACGCTTTAGAGCTATATGCTGAACTCAACATTGAAGTCTAAGATTGCAATTTATAATAGACATCCACTAAAGTTTATTTTATACAATTAAATCCATTGCTTTTATTTTGGTGAATTAACATATTCAAAGATTAGGTTTATCTCACTATTGAAAATGCAATTGGATTCAAAATTATTTAAAAAAATAAAACATTACATTATTTTAATTGTTACAATGCAATTTTATTGTCTCTGGTAATACTCAAGTGAAATTTTGTAATTTTTTTAATTGTCTCCATTACTACAATACAATTTGATATGATTTATAAAATTTTAGTATACAAACATGTTAATTAAATAAAAGTGAATGCAATGAACTTTAATAAGAAGTTAGCCCACTACACTATAGAGTTATATACTTGACCTAACATTGAAGCTTGGGAGTGGGATTTATAATAGTCATCCACTAAAGTTTATTTTATACAATAGAGTCCATTGCTTTTGTTTTGGTGAATTAACATATTCAAATTTTAGGTTTATTTGACCATTAAAAATGCAATGGAATTAAAAATTATTTAAAAAATAAAAACATTGCATTATTTTAATTTTTAGAATTTTAAAGTCTTATAAGGAGAAATTCTTCCTTAATAATCAAGTAAATTTAAAATTTGTAATTTTTTTAATTGTTTCCATGCCCATAACGCAATTTGACATGATTTATATAATTTTAGGTTACAAACATGTTAATTGAAGAAAAGTGAATGCAATGGACTTTACTAAGTAGTTAGTCCACTACACTTTAGAGTTATGTGCTTGATCCCACTTTGAAGTTTGGGATTAGAATTTATTATAATCATACATTAAAGTGTATTTTCTACAATTGAGTCCATTTCTTTTATTTTGGTGAATTAGCATATTCAAATTTTATGTTTATCTCACCATTGAAAATGCAATGGAATTAAAAATTATTTAAAAAAAACATTGCATTATTTTAATTTTAGAATTTTAATAGTCAAGTGAAATTAAATTTTGTAAGCTTTTTAGAATTATTTAAAAAAAAACATTGCATTACAGGGAGAAATTTTTCATTAATAGTCAAGTGAATTTAAATTTTGTAAGTTTTTTAATTGTCTCCATTACCACAGTTCAATTTACCAGGATTTATATAATTTTAGTATACAAGCATGATAATGAAATAAAAGCGATAATGAAATAAAAGCGAATGCAATGGACTCTAATAAGAACTTAGCCTACTACGTTGTTAAGCTATATGCTTGACCCAATATTGAAGTGTAGGATTGTAATTTATAATAGTCTTCGGCTAAAGTATATTTTGTACAGTAGAGTTGATTACTTTTATTTTTGTTCAATTAATATATTTAAATATTATGTTTATCTCATTATTCAAAATGTAATGGTTTTAAAAGATAAAAACACTACATCATTTTAATTTTTAGAATTTTAAAGTCTTAGAGGGAGAAATTGTTCGTCAATACTCGAGTAAATTTAAATTTTGTTATTTTTTTAATTATCTCCAATATCACAATGTAATTTAACATGATTTATATAATTTTAATATACAAACATGTCAATTAAATAAAAGTGAATGCAATGGACTCTAATAAGAAATTAGCTCACTACGCTCTAGAGCTACATGGTTGACCCAACATTGAAGCTTGGGATTGGAATTTATAATAGTCATCCACTAAAGTGTGTTTTGTACAATTGAGTCCATTACTTTTATTTGTATTCAATCAACATATTCAAATATTATGTTTATCTCACCATTTAAAATGCTATGGTATTAATAATATTTTAAAATATAAAAACATTGCATTATTTTAATTTTTAGAATTTTAAAGTATTACAAGGAGAAATTCATCATTAACACTTAAGTGAATTTAAATTTTGTAATTTTTTTAATTTTCTCCATGCCTACAATTTAATATGACATGATTTATATAATTTTAGGATACAAACATGTTAATTAAAAAAAAGTGAATGCAATGGACACTAATAAGAAATTAGTCCATTATGCTCTAGGGTTATATGTTTAACTCCACATTGAAACTTGGGATTGGAATTTATAATAGTCATTCACTAAAGTGTATTTTATACAATTGAGTCCATTGCTTTTATTTCGGTGAATTAACATATTCAAATTTTAGGTTTTTCTCACCATTGAAAATGCAATGGAATTAAAATTTATTTATAAAATAAAAACATTGTATTATTTTAATTTTTAGAATTTTAAAGTCTTACAGCGAGAAATTTTTCATTAATACTTAAGTGGATTTAAAATTTGTAATTTTTTTAATTGTCTCCATGCCCACAATGCAATTTGACATGATTTATACAATTTTAGGATACAAAAATGTTAATTAAGGTAAAATAAATGCAATGGACTCTACTAAGAAGTTAGTCTACTACGCTCTAGAGTTAAGTGCTTGACCCCATATTGAAACTTGAGATTGGAATTTATAATAGTCATCCACTAAAGTTTATTTTATACAATGGAGTCCATTGCTTTTGTTTTGGTGAATCAACATATTCAAATACTACGTTTATCTCACCATTCAAAATGCAATGGTATTAAAAAAATTTTAAAAAATAAAAAACATTGCGTTATTTTAATTTTTAGAATTTTAAAGTCTTAGAGGAAGAAATTCTTCGTTAATACTCAAGTGAATTTAAATTTTGTAATTTTTCTAATTGTCTCCATTACCAAAATGCAATTTGACATAATTTATATAATTTTAGTATAGAAACACGTTAATTGAACAAAAACGAATGCAGTGGACTCTAATAAGAAGTTAGCCCACTGCGCTCTAGAGCTATATGCTTGACCCAACATTGAAACTTGGGACTGGAATTTATAACAGTCATCCACTAAAGTGTATTTTGTACAATTGTGTCCATTACTCTTATTTGTGTTCAATTTATATTAGGTTTATCTCACCATTAAAAATAACATGGTATTAAAAATTTTTTAAGAAATAAAAACATTGCATTATTTTAATTTTTAAAATTTGAAAATCTTATGGGGAGAAATTCTTCATTAATATTCAAGTGGATTTAAATTTTGCAATTTTTTTAACTGTCGCCATTACCACAATGCAATTTTACGTAATTTATATGATTTTAGTATACAAACATGTCAATTAAATAAAAGCGAATGCAATGGAATCTAATAAAAAGTTAGCCCACTACACTCTAGAGCTATATGCTTGACCTAACATTGAAACTTGAGATCGCAATTTATAATAGACATCCATTAAAGTGTATTTTATACAATTAAGTCCATTGCTTTTATCTTGGTGAATTAACATATTCAAATTTTAGGTTTATCTCACTATTAAAAATGCAATTGGATTCAAAATTATTTAAAAAAATAAAACATTGCATTATTTTAATTGTTAGAATTTTAATGTTTTATTGGGAGAAAAACTTTGGCAATACTCAAGTGAAATTTTGTAAATTTTTTAATTTTCTCCATTACCACAATGCAATTTGATATGATTTATATAATTTTAGTATACAAACATGTTAATTAAATAAAAGTAAATTCAATAGACTATAATAAAAAGTTAACCCACTATACTATAGAGTTATATGCTTGACCCAACATTGAAACTTGAGATTGCAATTTATAATAGACATCTACTAAAGTGTATTTTATACAATTAAGTCCATTGCTTTTATTTTGGAGAATTAACATATTCAAATATTAGGTTTATCTCACTATTGAAAATGCAATTGGATTCAAAATTATTTAAAAAAGTAAAACATTGCATTATTTTAATTGTTAGAATTTTAATGTCTTATTGGGAGAAAAACTTTGGCAATACTCAAGTGAAATTTTGTAATTTTTTTTAATTCTCTCCATTACCACAATGCAATTTGATATGATTTATATAATTTTAGTATACAAACATGTTAATTAAATAAAAGTAAATTCAATAGACTCTAATAAAAAGTTAACCCACTATACTATAGAGTTGTATGCTTGACCCAACATTGAAACTTGAGATTGCAATTTATAATAGACATCTACTAAAGTGTATTTTATACAATTAAGTCCATTGCTTTTATTTTGGAGAATTAACATATTCAAATATTAGGTTTATCTCACTATTGAAAATGCAATTGGATTCAAAATTATTTAAAAAAGTAAAACATTGCATTATTTTAATTGTTAGAATTTTAATGTCTTATTGGGAGAAAAACTTTGGCAATACTCAAGTGAAATTTTGTAATTTTTTTTTAATTCTCTCCATTACCACAATGCAATTTGATATGATTTATATAATTTTATTATACAAACATGTTAATTAAATAAAAGTGAATTCAATAGAATCTAATAAAAAGTTAACCCACTATACTGTAGAGTTGTATGCTTGACCCAACATTGAAGCTCGGGAGTGGAATTTATAATAGTCATCCACTAAAGTGTATTTTATTCAATTAAGTCCATTGCTTTTATTTTGGTGGATTAACATATTCAAATTTTAGGTTTCACTCACCATTGAAAATGCAATGGAATTAAAAATTATTTAAAAAATAAAAATATTGCATTATTTTAATTTTTGTAATTTTAAAGACTTACAAGGAGAAATTCTTTATTAATACTATTGTGAATTTAAATTTTGTTATTTTTTTAACTATCTCCATTACCACAATGCAATTTGACATTATTTATATAATTTTAGTATAAAAACATGTTAATGAAAAATAAGTGAATGTAATGGACTTTAATAAAAAGTTAGCCCACTACGCTCTAGAGCTATATGCTAGGTTCAACATTGAAACTTGAGATTTCAATTTATAATAGACATCCACTAAAGTGTATTTTATACAATTAAGTCCATTGGTTTTATTTTGGTGAATTAACATATTCAAATATTAGCTTTATCTCACTATTGAAAATGCAATTGGATTCAAAAGTATTTAAAAAATAAAAACCTTGCATTATTTTAATTGTTAGAATTTTAAAGTCTTACAGGGTGAAATTCTTTGTTAATACTCAAGTAAATTTAAATTTTGTGATTTTTTTAATTGTCTCCATTACCACAATGTGATTTGACATGATTTACATAATTTTAGTATAACAACATGTTAATTAAATAAAAGTGAATGCAATGGACTTTAATAAAAAGTTAGCCCTCTACTCTATAGAGTTGTATTTTTGACCCAATATTAAAACTTAGGAGTGGAATTTATAATAGTCATCCATTAAAGTGTATTTTATTCAATTGAGTCCATTGTTTTTATTTTGGTGGATTAACATATTCAAATTTTAGGTTTCTCTCACCATTGAAAATGCAGTGGAATTAAAAATTATTTAAAAAATAGAAATATTGCATTATTTTAATTTTTATAATTTTAAAGACTTACAGGGAGAAATTCTTCATTAATACTATTGTAAATTTAAATTTTGTTATTTTTTTAACTGTCTCCATTACCACAATGGAATTTGACATTATTTATATAATTTTAGTATAAAAACATGTTAATTATATAAAAACAAATGCAATGGACTTTAATGAAAAATTAGTCCATTAGGCTCTAGGGTTATATGCTTGACACAACATTGAAACTTATGATTGGAATTTATTATAGTCATTCACCAAAGTGTATTTTATACAATTGAGTCTATTGCTTTTTTTTTTTTTGGTGAATTAACTTATTGAAATATTAGGTTTATCTCACTATTGAAAATGCAATTGAATTCAAAATTATCTAAAAAATAAAAACCTTGCATTATTTTAATTGTTAAAATTTTAAAGTCTTATAGGGAGAAATTCTTCGTTAATATTTAAGTGAATTTAAATTTTGAATTTTTTTTAATTGTCTCTATTACCACAATGCAATTTGACATGATTTACATAATTTTAGTATACAAATATGTTAATTAAATAAAAGTGAATACAATGGACTCTAATAAGAAGTTAGCCCACTACGCTTTAGAGCTATATGCTGGACCCAACATTGAAGTTTGAGATTGCAATTTATAATAGTTATCCCCTAAGGTTTATTTTATACATTTTAGTCCATTGATTTTATTTTGGTAAATTAACATATTCAAATATTAAATTTATCTCACCGTTTAAAATGCAATTGTATTAAAAATTATTTAAAAAATAAAAGCATTGCATCATTTTAATTTTTAGAATTTTAAAGTTTTAGAGGGAGAAATTTTTTGTTAATATTCAAGTGAATTTAAAGTTTGTTACTTTTTTAATTGTCTCCATTACCATAATGCAATTTGGCATGATAATTTAAATTTTAGTATGCAAACATGTTAATGAAATAAAAAGGAATTAAATGGACTCTAATAAGAAGTTAACCCATTATGCTCTAGAGTTATATGCTTGACCCAACATTGAAACTTAGGATTGCAATTTATAATAGTCATCCACTAAAGTGTATTCTACACATTTAAGTCCATTGCTTTTATTTTGGGGAATTAACATATTCAAATATTAGGTTTATCTCACCATTGAAAATGCAATGGAATTCAAAATTATTTAAAAAATAAAAACATTGTATTATGTTAATTTTTATAATTTTAAAGTCTTATAGGGAGAAATTGTTCATTAATACTCTAGTGAATTTAAATTTTGTAAGTCTTTTAATTGCCTCCATCACCACAATGCAATTTCACAAGATTTATATAATTTCAGTATACAAACATGTTGATTAAGCAAAAGCGAAAGCAATAGACTCTAATAAGAAGTTAGCCCATTACACTTGAGAGCTATATGCTTGACCTAACATTAATGCTTGGGATTGGAATTTATAATAGTCATCCCCTAGGGTTTATTTTATAGAATTGAGTCCATTGCTTTTATTTTGGTGAATTAACATAGTCAAATATTAGGTTTATCTCACTATTGAAAATGCAATTACTTTCAAAATTATTTAAAAATAAAAATATTGCATTATTTTAATTGTTAGAATTTTAAAGTCTTCTATGAAGAAATTCTTCGTTAATACTTAAGTGAATTTAAATTTTGTATTTTTTTTAATTATCTCTATTACCACAATGCAATTTGACATGATTTATATTATTTTAGTATACAAACATGTTAATTAAACAAAAGCAAATGCAATGGATTCTAATAAGAAGTTAGCTTACTACGTTCTAGATCAATATGCTTGACCCAATATTGAAACTTAAGATTGCAATTTATAATAGTCATCCCCTAAAGTGTATTTTACATAATTGAGTCCATTGCTTTTATTTTGGTAAATTAGCATATTCATATATTAGGTCTATCTCACCATTGAAAATGCAATGGTATTAAGAATTGTTTAAAAAATAAAAGCATTGCATTACTTAAATTTTTAGAATTTCAAAATTTTACAGGGAGAAATTCTTCATTAACACTCAAGTAAATTTAAATTTTTTAACTTTTTTAATTGTCTCTATTACCATAATGCAAGTTGACATGATTTATATAATTTTCATATATAAACATGTTAATGAAATAAAAAGGAATACAATGAACTCTAATAAGAAGTTAGTGCATTACGCTCTACAGCTATGTGCTTGACCCTATATTGAAGTTTGGGATTGCAATTTGTAATAGTTATCCACTAAAGTGTATTTTATACAATTGAGTCTATTGTTTTTATTTTGGTGAATTAACAAATTGAAATATTAGGTTTATCTCACCATTGAAAATGCAATTGGATTCAAAATTATTTAAAAAATTAAAATATTACATTATTTTAATTCCTAGAATTTTAAAGTCTTACAGGGAGAAATTATTTGTTAATACTTAAATGAATTTAAATTTTGTAATTTTTTTAATTGTCTCTATTACCACAATGCAATTTGACATGATTTCTATAATTTTAGTATATAAACATGTTAATTAAACAAAAAAAAAATGCAATAGACTCTAATAAGAAGTTAGTCCACAACGCTCTAGAGTTATATGCTTAACCCAACATTGAAGCTTGAGATTGCAATTTATAATAGTCATCCACGAAAGTGTATTTTATACAATTAAGTCCATTGCCTTTATTTTGGTGAATTAACATATTCAAATTTTACATTTATCTCACCATCGAAAATGCAATGGATTTAAAAATTATTTAAAAAAATAAAAATAGTGCATTATTTTAATTTTTAGAATTTTAAATTCTTATAGGGAGAAATTCTTTGTTAATACTGAAGTGAATTTAAAATTTGTAATTCTCTCCATGCCCACAATGCAATTTGACATGATTTATGTAATTTTAGGATACAAACATGTTAATTAAGGAAAAGTGAATGCAATGGACTCTACTAAGAAGATAGTCCACTACGCTCTAAAGTTATGTGCTTGATCCCACATTGAAACTTGGGATTGGAATTTATAATAGTCATCCACTAAAGTTTATTTTATACAATGGAGTCCATTGCTTTTATTTTGGTGAATTAACATATTCAAATTTTAGGTTTATCTCACCATTGAAAATGCAATGGATTTAAAAATTATTTAAAAAATAAAAACAGTGCATTATTTTAATTTTTAGAATTTTAAACTCTTACAAGGAGAAATTCTTCGTTAATACTCAAGTGAATTTAAAATTTGTAATTGTCTCCATGCCCACAATGCAATTTGACATGATTTATATAATTTTAGGATACGAACCTGTTAATTAAAGAAAAACGAATGCAATGGACTCTACTAAGAAGTTAGTCCACTACATTCTAGAGTTATGGGCTTGACACCACATTGAAGCTTGGAATTGGAATTTATAATAGTCATCACTAAAGTGCATTTTGTACAATTAAGTCCATTGCTTTTATTTTGGTGAATTAACATATTCAAATTTTAGGTTTATCTCACCATTGAAAATGCAATGGATTTAAAAATTTTTTAAAAAATAAAAACAGTGCATTATTTTATTTTTTAGAATTTTAAACTCTTAAAAGGAGAAATTCTTCATTAATACTCAAGTGAATTTAAAATTTGTAATTGTCTCCATGCCCACAATGTAATTTGACATGATTTATATAATTTTAGGATACGAACCTGTTAATTAAAGAAAAGCGAATGCAATGGACTTTACTAAGAAGTTAGTCCACTACGCTTTAGAGTTATGGGCTTGACACCATATTGAAGCTTGGAATTGGAATTTATAATAGTCATCACTAAAGTGTATGTTGTACAATTAAGTCCATTGCTTTTATTTTGGTGAATTAACATATTCAAATTTTAGGTTTATCTCACCATTGAAAATGCAATGGATTTAAAAATTTTTTAAAAAATAAAAATAGTGCATTACTTTAATTTTTAGAATTTTAAACTCTTATAGGGATAAATTCTTCATTAATACTCAAGTGAATTTAAAATTTGTAATTGTCTTTATGCCTATATTGCAATTTGACATGATTTATATAATTTTAGGATACAAACATGTTAATTAAGGAAAAATGAATGTAATAGACTCTACTAAGAAGTTGCTCAGATTGGAATTTATAATAGTCATCCACTAAAGAATATTTTATACAATTGAGTCCATTGCTTTATTTTGGTGAATTAACATATTCAAGTTTTAGGTTTATCTCACCATTGAAAATGCAATTGTATCAAAAATTATTTGAAAAATAAAAACATTGCATTATTTTAATTTTTAGAATTTGAAAGTCTTATAGGGAGAAATTCTTTGTTAATACTCAAGTGAATTTAAATTTTATAATTTTTTTAATTGTCTCCATTAGTACAATGCAATTTTACATCATTTATATAATTTTAGTATACAAACATGTTAATTAAATAAAGTGAATAAGATGGACTCTAATAAAAAGCTAGCCCATTGTGCTCTAGACCTATATGCTTGGCCCAACATTGAAGCTTGGGATTGGAATTTATAATTGTCATCCACTTAAGTGTATTTTGTACAATTGAGTGCCTACTTTAATTTTTGTTCAATTAAAATGTTCAAATATTATGTTTATCTCACCATTCAAAATGCAATGGTATTAAAAAAATTTTTAAAAATAAAAACATTACATTATTTTAATTTTTAGAATTTTAAAGTCTTATAGGGAGAAATTCTTCGTTAATACTCCTGTGGATTTAAATTTTGTAATTTCTCTAATTGTCTCCATTAACAAAATGCAATTTGACATAATTTATATAATTTTAGTATACAAACATGTTAATTGAACAAAAACGAATGCAGTGGACTCTAATAAGAAGTTAGCCCACTACGCTCTAGAGCTATATGCTTGACCTAACATTAAAACTTGGGATTGGAATTATAATAGTCATCTACTAAAGGTATTTTGTACAATTGTGTCCATCACTCTTATTTGTGTTCAATTTATATTAGGTTGATCTCACCATTAAAAATAACATGGTATTAAAAATTTTTTAAGAAATAAAAACATTGCATTATTTTAATTTTTAAAATTTGAAATCTTACGGGAAAAATTCTTCATTAATACTCAAGTGAATTTAAATTTTGTAATTTTTTTAACTATCTCCATTACCACAATGCAATTTACATTAATTATATTATGATTTTAGTATGCAAACATGTCAATTAAATAAAAGTGAATGCAATGAATTGCATTATTTTAATTGTTAGAATTTTAATGTCTTATTGGGAGAAAACTTTGGCAATAACTTAAGTGAAATTTTGTAATTTTCTAATTTCTCCATTACCCACATGCAATTTGATATGATTTATATAATTTAGTATAAAACATGTTAATTAAATAAATCTTAAATTCAATAGACTCTAATAAAAAGTTAACCCCACTATACTGTAGTTGTATCTTGACCCACTTGAAGCTCGAGAGTGGCATTTATAACAGTCATCCACTAAAGTTTATTTTATCATTAATTCCATGTTTTATTTTGGAGAATAAAATATTCAAATATTAGGTTTATCTCACTATTGAAAATGCAAGTGGATTCAAAATTATTTAAAAAATAAAACATTACATTATTTAATTGTTAGAATTTTAATCTCTTATTGCGAAAAAAACTTTGGCCATACTCAAGTGAAATTTTGTAATTTTTTTTAATTCTCTCCATTACCACAATGCAATTTGATATGATTTACATAATTTTAGTATACAAATATGTTAATTAAAGAAAAGTGAATTCAATAGACTTTAATAAAAAGTTAACCCACTATATTGTAGAGTAGTATGCTTGACCCAACATTGAAGCTCGAGAGTGGAATTTATAACAGTCATCCACTAAAGTGTATTTTATATAATTAAGTCCATTGCTTTTATTTTGGTGAATTAGCATATTCAAATATTAGGTTTATCTCACTATTGAAAATGCAATTGGTTTCAAAATTATTTTAAAATGTAAAAGATTGCATTATTTTAATTGCTAGAATTTTAATGTCTTATTGGGAGAAAAACTTTGGCAATACTTAAGTGTAATTTTGTAAATTTTTTAATTTTCTCCATCACCACAATGCAATTTGATATGATTTATATAATTTTAGTATACAAACATGTTAATTCAATAAATGTGAATTCAATACACTCTAATAAAAAGTTAACCCACTATACTCTAGAGTTGTATGCTTGACCCAACATTGAAGCTCGAGAGTGGCATTTATAACAGTCGCCCACTAAAGTGTATTTTATTCAATTAATTCCATGGTTTTATTTTGGTGAATTAAATATTCAAATATTCGGTCTATCTCACTACTGAAAATGCAAGTGGATTCAAAATTATTTTAAAAAATAAAACATTACATTATTTTAATTGTTAGAATTTTAATCTCTTATTGCGAGAAAAACTTTGGCCATACTCAAGTGAAATTTTGTAATTTTTTTTAATTCTCCCCATTACCACAATGCAATTTGATATGATTCATATAATTTCAGAATATAAACATGTTAATTAAGGAAAAGTGAATTCAATAGACTTTAATAAAAAGTTAACCCACTATATTGTAGAGTTGTATGCTTGACCCAACATTGAAGCTCGAGACTGGAATTTAAAAGAGTCATCCACTAAAGTGTATTTTATATAATTAAGTCCATTGCTTTTATTTTGGTGAATTAACATATTCAAATATTAGGTTTATCTCACTATTCAAAACGCAATTGGATTCAAAATTATTTAAAAAAATGAAACATTGCATTATTTTAACTGTTAGAATTTTAATGTCTTATTGGGAGAAAAACTTTGGCAATACTCAAGTGAAATTTTGTAAATTTTTTAATTTTCTCCATTACCACAATGCAATTTGATATGATTTATATAATTTTAGTATACAAACATGTTAATTAAATAAAAGTGAATTCAATAGACTCTAATAAAAAGTTAACCCACTATACTATAGAGTTGTATGCGTGACCCAACATTGCAATTTGAGATTGCAATTTATAATAGACATCCACTAAAGTGTATTTTATACAATTAAGTCCATTGTTTTATTTTGGTGAATTAATATATTCAAATATTAGGTTTATCTCACTATTGAAAACGCAAGTGGATTCAAAATTTTAGTATACAAACATGTTAATGAAATAAAAGTGAATTCAATAGAGTCTAATAAAAAGCTAACCCACTATACTATGTAGTTGTATGCTTGACCCAACATTGAAAGTTGAGATTGCAATTTATAATAGACATCCACTAAAGTGTATTTTATACAATTAAGTCCATTGCTTTTATTTTGGTGAATTAATATATTCAAATATTATGTTTATCTCACTATTGAAAATGCAATTGGATTCAAAATTATTTAAAAAAAATAAAACATTGGATTATTTTAATTGTTAGAATTTTAATGTCTTATTGGGAGAAAAACTTTGGCAATACTTAAGTGAAATTTTGTAAATTTTCTAATTTTCTCCATTACCACAATGCAATTTGATATGATTTATATAATTTTAGTATAAAACATGTTAATTAAATAAATCTTAATTCAATAGACTCTAATAAAAAGTTAACCCACTATACTGTATAGTTGTATGCTTGACCCAACTTTGAAGCTCGAGAGTGGCATTTATAACAGTCATCCACTAAAGTTTATTTTATTCAATTAATTCCATTGTTTTATTTTGGAGAATAAAATATTCAAATATTAGGTTTATCTCACTATTGAAAATGCAAGTGGATTCAAAATCATTTTAAAAAATAAAACATTACATTATTTTAATTGTTAGAATTTTAATCTCTTATTGCGAGAAAAACTTTGGCCATACTCAAGTGAAATTTTGTAATTTTTTTAATTCTCTCCATTACCACAATGCAATTTGATATGATTTATATAATTTTGGTATACAAATATGTTAATTAAAGAAAAGTGAATTCAATAGACTTTAATAAAAAGTTAACCCACTATATTGTAGAGTAGTATGCTTGACCCAACATTGAAGCTCGAGAGTGGAATTTATAACAGTCATCCACTAAAGTGTATTTTATATAATTAAGTCCATTGCTTTTATTTTGGTGAATTAGCATATTCAAATATTAGGTTTATCTCACTATTGAAAATGCAATTGGTTTGAAAATTATTTTAAAAAAGTAAAACATTGCATTATTTTAATTGTTAGAATTTTAATGTCTTATTGGGAGAAAAACTTTGGCAATACTTAAGTGTAATTTTGTAAATTTTTTAATTTTCTCCATCACCACAATGCAATTTGATATGATTTATATAATTTTAGTATACAAACATGTTAATTAAATAAAAGTGAATTCAATAGACTCTAATAAAAAGTTAACCCACTATACTATAGAGTTGTATGCTTGACCCAACATTGAAATTTGAGATTGCAATTTATAATAGACATCCACTAAAGTGTATTTTATACAATTAAGTCCATTGCTTTTATTTTGGTGAATTAATATATTCAAATATTAGGTTTATCTCACTATTGAAAATGCAATTGGATTCAAAATTATTTAAAAAAATAAAACATTGCATTATTTTAATTGTTAGAATTTTAATGTCTTATTGTGAGAAAAACTTTGGCAATACTCAAGTGAAATTTTGTAATTTTTTTAATTCTCTCCATTACCACAATGCAATTTGATATGATTTATATAATTTTAGTATACAAACATGTTAATTAAAGAAAAGTGAATTCAATAGACTTAATAAAAAGTTAACCCACTATATTGTAGAGTTGTATGCTTGACCCAACATTGAAGCTCGAGACTGGAATTTATAACAGTCATCCACTAAAGTGTATTTTATATAATTAAGTCCATTGCTTTTATTTTGGTGAATTAACATATTCAAATATTAGGTTTATCTCACTATTGAAAACGCAATTGGATTCAAAATTATTTAAAAAAATAAAACATTGCATTATTTTAACTGTTAGAATTTTAATGTCTTATTGGGAGAAAAACTTTGGCAATACTCAAGTGAAATTTTGTAAATTTTTTAATTTTCTCCATTACCACAATGCAATTTGATATGATTTATATAATTTTAGTATACAAACATGTTAATGAAATAAAAGTGAATTCAATAGACTCTAATAAAAAGCTAACCCACTATACTATAGAGTTGTATGCTTGACCCAACATTGAAATTTGAGATTGCAATTTATAATAGACATCCACTAAAGTGTATTTTATACAATTAAGTCCATTGCTTTTATTTTGGTGAATTAATATATTCAAATATTAGGTTTATCTCACTATTGAAAATGCAATTGGATTCAAAATTATTTAAAAAAAATAAAACATTGCATTATTTTAATTGTTAGAATTTTAATGTCTTATTGGGAGAAAAACTTTGGCAATACTTAAGTGAAATTTTGTAAATTTTCTAATTTTCTCCCATTACCACAATGCAATTTGATATGATTTATATAATTTTAGTATACAAACATGTTAATTAAATAAATGTGAATTCAATAGACTCTAATAAAAAGTTAACCCACTATACTGTAGAGTTGTATGCTTGACCCAACATTGAAGCTCGAGAGTGGCATTTATAACAGTCATCCACTAAAGTGTATTTTATTCAATTAATTCCATTGTTTTATTTTGGTGAATTAAATATTCAAATATTAGGTTTATCTCACTATTGAAAATGCAATTGGATTCAAAATTATTTAAAAAAATAAAACATTACATTATTTTAATTGTTAGAATTTTAATCTCTTATTGCGAGAAAAACTTTGGCCATACTCAAGTGAAATTTTGTAATTTTTTTAATTCTCTCCATTACCACAATGCAATTTGATATGATTTATATAATTTTAGTATACAAACATGTTAATTAAAGAAAAGTGAATTCAATAGACTTAATAAAAAGTTAACCCACTATATGTAGAGTTGTATGCTTGACCCAACATTGAAGCTCGAGAGTGGAATTTATAACAGTCATCCACTAAAGTGTATTTTATACAATTAAGTCCATTGCTTTTATTTTGGTGAATTAACATATTCAAATATTAGGTTTATCTCACTATTGAAAATGCAATTGGATTCAAAATTATTTAAAAAATAAAACATTGCATTATTTTAATTGTTAGAATTTTAATGTCTTATTGGGAGAAAAACTTTGGCAATACTCAAGTGAAATTTTGTAAATTTTTTAATTTTCTCCATTACCACAATGCAATTTGATATGATTTATATAATTTTAGTATACAAACATGTTAATTAAATAAAAGTGAATTCAATAGACTCTAATAAAAGTTAACCCACTATACTATAGAGTTGTATGCTTGACCCAACATTGAAATTTGAGATTGCAATTTATAATAGATATCCACTAAAGTGTATTTTATACAATTAAGTCCATTGCTTTTATTTTGGTGAATTAATATATTCAAATATTAGGTTTATCTCACTATTGAAAATGCAATTGGATGCAAAATTATTTAAAAAAATAAAACATTGCATTATTTTAATTGTTAGAATTTTAATGTCTTATTGTGAGAAAAACTTTGGCAATACTCAAGTGAAATTTTGTAATTTTTTTAATTCTCTCCATTACCACAATGCAATTTGATATGATTTATATAATTTTAGTATACAAACATGTTAATTAAAGAAAAGTGAATTCAATAGACTTTAATAAAAAGTTAACCCACTATATTGTAGAGTTGTATGCTTGACCCAACATTGAAGCTCGAGACTGGAATTTATAACAGTCATCCACTAAAGTGTATTTTATATAATTAAGTCCATTGCTTTTATTTTGGTGAATTAACATATTCAAATATTAGGTTTATCTCACTATTCAAAACGCAATTGGATTCAAATTATTTAAAAAAATAAAACATTGCATTATTTTAACTGTTAGAATTTTAATGTCTTATTGGGAGAAAAACTTTGGCAATACTCAAGTGAAATTTTGTAAATTTTTTAATTTTCTCCATTACCACAATGCAATTTGATATGATTTATATAATTTTAGTATACAAACATGTTAATTAAATAAAAGTGAATTCAATAGACTCTAATAAAAAGTTAACCCACTATACTATAGAGTTGTATGCTTGACCCAACATTGAAGCTCGAGATTGCAATTTATAACAGTCATCCACTAAAGTGTATTTTATATAATTAAGTCCATTGCTTTTATTTTGGTGAATTAACATATTCAAATATTAGGTTTATCTCACTATTGAAAACGCAATTGGATTCAAAATTATTTAAAAAAATAAAACATTGCATTATTTTAACTGTTAGAATTTTAATGTCTTATTGGGAGAAAAACTTTGGCAATACTCAAGTGAAATTTTGTAAATTTTTTAATTTTCTCCATTACCACAATGCAATTTGATATGATTTATATAATTTTAGTATACAAACATGTTAATTAAATAAAAGTGAATTCAATAGACTCTAATAAAAAGTTAACCCACTATACTATAGAGTTGTATGCTTGACCCAACATTGAAATTTGAGATTGCAATTTATAATAGACATCCACTAAAGTGTATTTTATACAATTAAGTCCATTGCTTTTATTTTGGTGAATTAATATATTCAAATATTAGGTTTATCTCACTATTGAAAATGCAATTGGATTCAAAATTATTTAAAAAAAATAAAACATTGCATTATTTTAATTGTTAGAATTTTAATGTCTTATTGGGAGAAAAACTTTGGCAATACTCAAGTGAAATTTTGTAAATTTTTTAATTTTCTCCATTACCACAATGCAATTTGATATGATTTATATAATTTTAGTATACAAACATGTTAATTAAATAAAAGTGAATTCAATAGACTCTAATAAAAAGTTAACCCACTATATTGTAGAGTTGTATGCTTGACCCAACATTGAAGCTCGAGACTGGAATTTATAACAGTCATCCACTAAAGTGTATTTTATATAATTAAGTCCATTGCTTTTATTTTGGTGAATTAACATATTCAAATATTAGGTTTATCTCACTATTGAAAACGCAATTGGATTCAAAATTATTTAAAAAAATAAAACATTGCATTATTTTAACTGTTAGAATTTTAATGTCTTATTGGGAGAAAAACTTTGGCAATACTCAAGTGAAATTTTGTAAATTTTTTAATTTTCTCCATTACCACAATGCAATTTGATATGATTTATATAATTTTAGTATACAAACATGTTAATTAAATAAAAGTGAATTCAATAGACTCTAATAAAAAGTTAACCCACTATACTATAGAGTTGTATGCTTGACCCAACATTGAAATTTGAGATTGCAATTTATAATAGATATCCACTAAAGTGTATTTTATACAATTAAGTCCATTGTTTTATTTTGGTGAATTAACATATTCAAATATTAGGTTTATCTCACTATTGAAAACGCAATTGGATTCAAAATTATTTAAAAAAATAAAACATTGCATTATTTTAACTGTTAGAATTTTAATGTCTTATTGGGAGAAAAACTTTGGCAATACTCAAGTGAAATTTTGTAAATTTTTTAATTTTCTCCATTACCACAATGCAATTTGATATGATTTATATAATTTTAGTATACAAACATGTTAATGAAATAAAAGTGAATTCAATAGACTCTAATAAAAAGTTAACCCACTATACTATAGAGTTGTATGCTTGACCCAACATTGAAATTTGAGATTGCAATTTATAATAGACATCCACTAAAGTGTATTTTATACAATTAAGTCCATTGCTTTTATTTTGGTGAATTAATATATTCAAATATTAGGTTTATCTCACTATTGAAAATGCAATTGGATTCAAAATTATTTAAAAAAAATAAAACATTGCATTATTTTAATTGTTAGAATTTTAATGTCTTATTGGGAGAAAAACTTTGGCAATACTCAAGTGAAATTTTGTAAATTTTTTAATTTTCTCCATTACCACAATGCAATTTGATATGATTTATATAATTTTAGTATACAAACATGTTAATTAAATAAAAGTGAATTCAATAGACTCTAATAAAAAGTTAACCCACTATACTGTAGAGTTGTATGCTTGACCCAACATTGAAGCTCGAGATGGCAATTTATAACAGTCATCCACTAAAGTGTATTTTATACAATTAAGTCCATTGCTTTTATTTTGGTGAATTAACATATTCAAATATTAGGTTTATCTCACTATTGAAAACGCAATTGGATTCAAAATTATTTAAAAAAATAAAACATTGCATTATTTTAATTGTTAGAATTTTAATGTCTTATTGGGAGAAAAACTTTGGCAATACTCAAGTGAAATTTTGTAAATTTTTTAATTTTCTCCATTACCACAATGCAATTTGATATGATTTATATAATTTTAGTATACAAACATGTTAATTAAATAAAAGTGAATTCAATAGACTCTAATAAAAAGTTAACCCACTATACTATAGAGTTGTATGCTTGACCCAACATTGAAAGTTGAGATTGCAATTTATAATAGACATCCACTAAAGTGTATTTTATACAATTAAGTCCATTGCTTTTATTTTGGTGAATTAATATATTCAAATATTAGGTTTATCTCACTATTGAAAATGCAATTGGATTCAAAATTATTTAAAAAAATAAAACATTGCATTATTTTAATTGTTAGAATTTTAATGTCTTATTGGGAGAAAAACTTTGGCAATACTCAAGTGAAATTTTGTAAATTTTTTAATTTTCTCCATTACCACAATGCAATTTGATATGATTTATATAATTTTAGTATACAAACATGTTAATTAAATAAAAGTGAATTCAATAGACTCTAATAAAAAGTTAACCCACTATATGTAGAGTTGTATGCTTGACCCAACATTGAAGCTCGAGACTGGAATTTATAACAGTCATCCACTAAAGTGTATTTTATACAATTAAGTCCATTGCTTTTATTTTGGTGAATTAACATATTCAAATATTAGGTTTATCTCACTATTGAAAACGCAATTGGATTCAAAATTATTTAAAAAAATAAAACATTGCATTATTTTAATTGTTAGAATTTTAATGTCTTATTGGGAGAAAAACTTTGGCAATACTCAAGTGAAATTTTGTAATTTTTTTAATTCTCTCCATTACCACAATGCAATTTGATATGATTTATATAATTTTAGTATACAAACATGTTAATTAAATAAAAGTGAATTCAATAGACTTAATAAAAAGTTAACCCACTATATTGTAGAGTTGTATGCTTGACCCAACATTGAAGCTCGAGATGGAATTTATAACAGTCATCCACTAAAGTGTATTTTATACAATTAAGTCCATTGCTTTTATTTTGGTGAATTAACATATTCAAATATTAGGTTTATCTCACTATTGAAAACGCAATTGGATTCAAAATTATTTAAAAAATAAAACATTGCATTATTTTAACTGTTAGAATTTTAATGTCTTATTGGGAGAAAAACTTTGGCAATACTCAAGTGAAATTTTGTAAATTTTTTAATTTTCTCCATTACCACAATGCAATTTGATATGATTTATATAATTTTAGTATACAAACATGTTAATTAAATAAAAGTGAATTCAATAGACTCTAATAAAAAGTTAACCCACTATACTATAGAGTTGTATGCTTGACCCAACATTGAAATTTGAGATTGCAATTTATAATAGACATCCACTAAAGTGTATTTTATACAATTAAGTCCATTGCTTTTATTTTGGTGAATTAATATATTCAAATATTAGGTTTATCTCACTATTGAAAATGCAATTGGATTCAAAATTATTTAAAAAAATAAAACATTGCATTATTTTAATTGTTAGAATTTTAATGTCTTATTGGGAGAAAAACTTTGGCAATACTCAAGTGAAATTTTGTAAATTTTTTAATTTTCTCCATTACCACAATGCAATTTGATATGATTTATATAATTTTAGTATACAAACATGTTAATTAAAGAAAAGTGAATTCAATAGACTTTAATAAAAAGTTAACCCACTATACTGTAGAGTTGTATGCTTGACCCAACATTGAAGCTCGAGAGTGGAATTTATAACAGTCATCCACTAAAGTGTATTTTATACAATTAAGTCCATTGCTTTTATTTTGGTGAATTAACATATTCAAATATTAGGTTTATCTCACTATTGAAAATGCAATTGGATTCAAAATTATTTAAAAAAATAAAACATTGCATTATTTTAATTGTTAGAATTTTAATGTCTTATTGGGAGAAAAACTTTGGCAATACTCAAGTGAAATTTTGTAAATTTTTTAATTTTCTCCATTACCACAATGCAATTTGATATGATTTATATAATTTTAGTATACAAACATGTTAATTAAATAAAAGTGAATTCAATAGACTCTAATAAAAAGTTAACCCACTATACTGTAGAGTTGTATGCTTGACCCAACATTGAAGCTCGAGAGTGGAATTTATAACAGTCATCCACTAAAGTGTATTTTATACAATTAAGTCCATTGCTTTTATTTTGGTGAATTAACATATTCAAATATTAGGTTTATCTCACTATTGAAAATGCAATTGGATTCAAAATTATTTAAAAAATAAAACATTGCATTATTTTAATTGTTAGAATTTTAATGTCTTATTGGGAGAAAAACTTTGGCAATACTCAAGTGAAATTTTGTAAATTTTTTAATTTTCTCCATTACCACAATGCAATTTGATATGATTTATATAATTTTAGTATACAAACATGTTAATTAAATAAAAGTGAATTCAATAGACTCTAATAAAAAGTTAACCCACTATACTATAGAGTTGTATGCTTGACCCAACATTGAAGTTGAGATTGCAATTTATAATAGACATCCACTAAAGTGTATTTTATACAATTAAGTCCATTGCTTTTATTTTGGTGAATTAATATATTCAAATATTAGGTTTATCTCACTATTGAAAATGCAATTGGATTCAAAATTATTTAAAAAAATAAAACATTGCATTATTTTAATTGTTAGAATTTTAATGTCTTATTGGGAGAAAAACTTTGGCAATACTCAAGTGAAATTTTGTAAATTTTTTTAATTTTCTCCATTACCACAATGCAATTTGATATGATTTATATAATTTTAGTATACAAACATGTTAATTAAATAAAAGTGAATTCAATAGACTCTAATAAAAAGTTAACCCACTATACTGTAGAGTTGTATGCTTGACCCAACATTGAAGCTCGAGAGTGGAATTTATAACAGTCATCCACTAAAGTGTATTTTATACAATTAAGTCCATTGCTTTTATTTTGGTGAATTAACATATTCAAATATTAGGTTTATCTCACTATTGAAAACGCAATTGGATTCAAAATTATTTAAAAAAATAAAACATTGCATTATTTTAATTGTTAGAATTTTAATGTCTTATTGGGAGAAAAACTTTGGCAATACTCAAGTGAAATTTTGTAAATTTTTTAATTTTCTCCATTACCACAATGCAATTTGATATGATTTATATAATTTTAGTATACAAACATGTTAATTAAATAAAAGTGAATTCAATAGACTCTAATAAAAAGTTAACCCACTATACTATAGAGTTGTATGCTTGACCCAACATTGAAATTCGAGATTGCAATTTATAATAGTCATCCACTAAAGTGTATTTTATACAATTAAGTCCATTGCTTTTATTTTGGTGAATTAACATATTCAAATATTAGGTTTATCTCACTATTGAAAATGCAATTGGATTCAAAATTATTTAAAAAAATAAAACATTGCATTATTTTAATTGTTAGAATTTTAATGTCTTATTGGGAGAAAAACTTTGGCAATACTCAAGTGAAATTTTGTAAATTTTTTAATTTTCTCCATTACCACAATGCAATTTGATATGATTTATATAATTTTAGTATACAAACATGTTAATTAAATAAATGTGAATTCAATAGACTCTAATAAAAAGTTAACCCACTATACTGTAGAGTTGTATGCTTGACCCAACATTGAAGCTCGAGAGTGGCATTTATAACAGTCATCCACTAAAGTGTATTTTATCAATTAAGTCCATTGTTTTATTTTGGTGAATTAAATATTCAAATATTAGGTTTATCTCACTATTGAAAATGCAATTGGATTCAAAATTATTTTAAAAAATAAAACATTACATTATTTTAATTGTTAGAATTTTAATCTCTTATTGGAGAAAAACTTTGGCCATACTCAAGTGAAATTTTGTAATTTTTTTAATTCTCTCCATTACCACAATGCAATTTGATATGATTTATATAATTTTAGTATACAAACATGTTAATTAAATAAAAGTGAATTCAATAGACTCTAATAAAAAGTTAACCCACTATACTGTAGAGTTGTATGCTTGACCCAACATTGAAGCTCGAGAGTGGAATTTATAACAGTCATCCACTAAAGTGTATTTTATTCAATTAAGTCCATTGTTTTATTTTGGTGAATTAACATATTCAAATATTAGGTTTATCTCACTATTGAAAACGCAATTGGATTCAAAATTATTTAAAAAATAAAACATTGCATTATTTTAATTGTTAGAATTTTAATGTCTTATTGGGAGAAAAACTTTGGCAATACTCAAGTGAAATTTTGTAATTTTTTTAATTTTCTCCATTACCACAATGCAATTTGATATGATTTATATAATTTTAGTATACAAACATGTTAATTAAATAAAAGTGAATTCAATAGACTCTAATAAAAAGTTAACCCACTATACTGTAGAGTTGTATGCTTGACCCCACATTGAAGCTCGAGAGTGGCATTTATAACAATATCCACTAAAGTGTATTTTATTCAATTAAGTCCATTGTTTTATTTTGGTGAATTAAATATTCAAATATTAGGTTTATCTCACAATTGAAAATGCAATTGGATTCAAAATTATTTTAAAAAATAAAACATTGCATTATTTTAATTGTTAGAATTTTAATGTCTTATTGGGAGAAAAACTTTGGCAATACTCAAGTGAAATTTTGTAATTTTTTTAATTTTCTCCATTACCACAATGCAATTTGATATGATTTATATAATTTAGTATACAAACATGTTAATTAAATAAAAGTGAATTCAATAGACTCTAATAAAAAGTTAACCCACAATACTGTAGAGTTGTATGCTTGACCCAACATTGAAGCTCGAGAGTGGAATTTATAACAGTCATCCACTAAAGTGTATTTTATTCAATTAAGTCCATTGTTTTATTTTGGTGAATTAATATATTCAAATATTAGGTTTATCTCACTATTGAAAACGCAATTGGATTCAAAATTATTTAAAAAAATAAAACATTGCATTATTTTAATTGTTAGAATTTGAATGTCTTATTGGGAGAAAAACTTTGGCAATACTCAAGTGAAATTTTGTAATTTTTTTAATTCTCTCCATTACCACAATGCAATTTGATATGATTTATATAATTTTAGTATACAAACATGTTAATTAAATAAAAGTGAATTCAATAGACTCTAATAAAAAGTTAACCCACTATACTGTAGAGTTGTATGCTTGACCCAACATTGAAGCTCGAGAGTGGAATTTATAACAGTCATCCACTAAAGTGTATTTTATTCAATTAAGTCCATTGTTTTATTTTGGTGAATTAACATATTCAAATATTAGGTTTATCTCACTATTGAAATGCAATTGGATGCAAAATTATTTAAAAAAATAAAACATTGCATTATTTTAATTGTTAGAATTTTAATGTCTTATTGGGAGAAAAACTTTGGCAATACTCAAGTGAAATTTTGTAATTTTTTTAATTCTCTCCATTACCACAATGCAATTTGATATGATTTATATAATTTTAGTATACAAACATGTTAATTAAATAAAAGTGAATTCAATAGACTCTAATAAAAAGTTAACCCACTATACTGTAGAGTTGTATGCTTGACCCAACATTGAAGCTCGAGAGTGGAATTTATAACAGTCATCCACTAAAGTGTATTTTATTCAATTAAGTCCATTGCTTTTATTTTGGTGAATTAACATATTCAAATATTAGGTTTATCTCACTATTGAAAATGCAATTGGATTCAAAATTATTTAAAAAAATAAAACATTGCATTATTTTAATTGTTAGAATTTTAATGTCTTATTGGGAGAAAAACTTTGGCAATACTTAAGTGAAATTTTGTAAATTTTTTAATTTTCTCCATTACCACAATGCAATTTGATATGATTTATATAATTTTAGTATACAAACATGTTAATTAAATAAAAGTGAATTCAATAGACTCTAATAAAAAGTTAACCCACTATACTTTAGAGTTGTATGCTTGACCCAACATTGAAGCTCAAGAGTGGAATTTATAACAGTCATCCACTAAAGAGTATTTTATTGAATTAAGTCCATTGTTTTGTTTTGGTGAATTAACATATTCAAATATTAGGTTTATCTCACAATTGGAAATGCAATTGGATTAAAAATTATTTAAAAAAATAAAACATTGCATTATTTTAATTGTTAGAATTTTAAAGTCTTATTGGGAGAAAAACTTTGGCAATACTCAAGTGAAATTTAGTAAATTTTTTAATTTTCTCCATTACCACAATGCAATTTCATATGATTTATATAATTTTAGCATACAAACAAGTTAATTAAATAAAAGTGAATTCAATAGACTCTAATAAAAAGTTAATCCACTATACTATAAAGTTGTATGCTTGACCCAACATTGAAACTCGAGAGTGGCATTTATAACACTCATCCACTAAAGTGTATTTTATTCAATTAAGTCCATTGTATTATTTTGGGGAATTAACATATTCAAATATTATGTTTATCTCACTATGGAAAACGCAATTGGATTCAAAATTATTTAAAAAAATAAAACATTGCATTATTTTAATTGTTAGAATTTTAATGTCTTATTGGGAGAAAAACTATGGCAAATCTCAAGTGAAATTTTGTAAATTTTTTAATTTTCTCCATTACCACAATGCAATTTCATATGATTTATATAATTTTAGTATACAAACATGTTAATTAAATAAAAGTGAATTCAATATACTCTAATAAAAAGTTAACCCACTATATTATAGAGTTGTATGCTTGACCCAACATTGAAATTTGAGATTGCAAATTATAATAGACATCCACTAAAGTGTATTTTATACAATTAAGTCCATTGCTTTTATTTTGGTGAATTAATATATTCAAATATTCGGTTTATCTCCCTATTGAAAATGCAATTGGCTGCAAAATTATTTAAGAAAATAAAACATTGCATTATTTTAATTGTTAGAATTTTAAACTCTTATTGGGAGAAAAACTTTGGCCATTCTCAAGTGAAATTTTGAAATTTTTTTTAATTCTCTCCATTACCACAATGCAATTTGCTATTATTTATATAATTTTAGTATACAAACATGTTTATTAAATAAAAGTGAATTAATAGACTCTAATAAAAAGTTAACCCACTATACTGTAGAGTTGTATGTTTGACCCAAGATTACAGCTCGGGAGTGGAATTTATAACAGTCATCCACTCTAGTGTATTTTATTCAATTAGGTCCATTGCTTTTATTTTGGTGAATTAACATATTCAAATATTAGGTTTATCTCACTATTGAAAATGCAATTGCATTCAAAATTATTTAAAAAACTAAAACATTGCATTATTTTAATTGTTAGAATTTTAATGACTTATTGGGAGAAAAACTTTGGCAATACTTAAGTGAAATTTTGTAAATTTTTTTATTTTCTCCATTACCACAATGCAATCTAATATGATTTATATAATTATAGTATACAAACATGTTAATTAAATAAAAGTGAATTCAATAGACTCTATTAAAAAGTTAACCCACTATACTGTAGAGTTGTATGCTTGACCCAACTTTGAAGCTTGAGAGTGGAATTTATAACAGTCATCCACTAAAGAGTATTTTATTCAATTAAGTCCATTGTTTTCTTTTGGAGAATTAACATATTCAAATATTAGGTTTATCTCACAATTGGAAATGCAATTGGATTCAAAATTGTTTAAAAAAATAAAACATTGCATTATTTTAATTCTTAGAATTTTAATGTCTTATTGGGAGAAAAACTTTGGCAATACTCAAGTGAAATTTTGTAATTTTTTTTAATTCTCTCCATTACCACAATGCAATTTGATATGATTTATATAATTTTAGTATACAAACATGTTAATTAAATAAAAGTGAATTCAATAGACTCTATTAAAAAGTTAACCCACTATACTGTAGAGTTGTATGCTTGACCCAACATTGAAGCTCGAGAGTGGAATTTATAACAGTCATCCACTAAAGAGTATTTTATTCAATGAAGTCCATTGTTTTTTTTTGGTGAATTAACATATTCAAATATTAGGTTTATCTCAGAATTGGAAATGCAATTGGATTCAAAATTATTTAAAAAATAAAAGATTGCATTATTTTAATTCTTAGAATTTTAATGTCTTATTGGGAGAAAAACGTTGGCAATACTCAAGTGAAATTTTGTAATTTTTTTTAATTCTCTCCATTACCACAATGCAATTTGATATGATTTATATAATTTTAGCATACAAAGATGTTAATTAAATAAAAGTGAATTCAATAGACTCTAATAAAAAGTTAACCCACTATACTGTAGAGTTGTATGCTTGACCCAACATTGAAGCTCGAGAGTGGAATTTATAACAGTCATCCACTAAAGTGTATTTTATTCAATTAAGTCCAATGTTTTTTTTGGTGAATTAACATAATCCAATATTAGGTTTATCTCACAATTGGAAATGCAATTGGATTCAAAAATATTTAAAAAAATAAAACATTGCATTATTTTAATTGTTAGAATTTTAAAGTCTTATTGGGAGAAAAACTTTGGCAATACTCAAGTGAAATTTAGTAAATTTTTTAATTTTCTCCATTACCACAATGCAATTTCATATGATTTATATAATTTTAGTATACAAACATGTTAATTAAATAAAAGTGAATTCAATAGACTCTAATAAAAAGTTAACTCACTATACTATAGAGTAGTATGCTTGACCCAACATTGAAATTTGAGATTGCAAATTATAATAGATATCCACTAAAGTGTATTTTATACAATTAAGTCCATTGCTTTTATTTTGGTGAATTAATATATTCAAATATTCGGTTTATCTCCCTATTGAAAATGCAATTGGATGCAAAATTATTTAAGAAAATAAAACATTGCATTATTTTAATTGTTAGAATTTTAAAGACTTATTGGGAGAAAAACTTTGGCCATTGTGAAGTGAAATTTTGTAATTTTTTTTAATTCTCTCCATTACCCCAATGCAATTTGCTATTATTTATATAATTTTAGTATGCAAACATGTTTATTAAATAAAAGTGAATTAATAAACTCTAATAAAAAGTTAACCCACTATACTGTAGAGTTGTATGTTTGACCCAAGATTAAAGCTCGGGAGTGGACTTTATAAGAGTCATCCACTAAAGTGTATTTTATTCAATTAAGTCCATTGCTTTTATTTTGGTGAATTAACATATTCAAATATTAGGTTTATCTCACTATTGAAAATGCAATTGGATTCAAAATTATTTAAAAAAATAAAACATTGCATTATTTTAATTGTTAGAATTTTAATGTCTTATTGGGAGAAAAACTTTGGCAATACTTAAGTGAAATTTTGTAAATTTTTTAATTTTCTCCATTACCACAATGCAATCTGATATGATTTATATAATTTTAGTATACAAACATGTTAATTAAATAAAAGTGAATTCAATAGACTCAATTAAAAAGTTAACCCACTATACTGTAGAGTTGTATGCTTGACCCAACATTGAAGCTCGAGAGTGGAATTTATAACAGTCATCCACTAAAGAGTATTTTATTCAATTAAGTCCATTGTTTTGTTTTGGTCAATTAACATATTCAAATATTAGGTTTATCTCATAATTGGAAATGCAATTGGATTCAAAATTATTTAAAAAAATAAAACATTGCATTATTTTAATTCTTAGAATTTTAATGTCTTATTGGGAGAAAAACTTTGGCAATATTCAAGTGAAATTTTGTAATTTTTTTAATTCTCTCCATTACCACAATGGAATTTGATATGATTTATATAATTTTAGTATACAAACATGTTAATTAAATAAAAGTGAATTCAATAGACTCTATTAAAAAGTTAACCCAATATACTGTAGAGTTGTATGCTTGACCCAACATTGAAGCTCGAGAGTGGAATTTATAACAGTCATCCACTCAAGAGTATTTTATTCAATTAGGTCCATTATTTTTTTTTGGTGAATTAACATATTCAAATATTAGATTTATCTCACAATTGGAAATGCAATTGGATTCAAAATTATTTAAAAAAATAAAACATTGCATTATTTTAATTCTTAGAATTTTAATGTCTTATTGGGGGAAAAACTTTGGCAATACTCAAGTGAAATTTTGTAATTTTTTTTAATTCTCTCCATTACCACAATGCAATTTGATATGATTTATATAATTTTAGCATACAAACATGTTAATTAAATAAAAGTGAATTCAATAGACTCTAATAAAAAGTTAACCCACTATACTGTAGAGTTGTATGCTTGACCCAACATTGAAGCTCGAGAGTGGAATTTATAACAGTCATCCACTCAAGAGTATTTTATTCAATTAAGTCCATTATTTTTTTTTGGTGAATTAACATATTCAAATATTAGGTTTATCTCACAATTGGAAATGCAATTGGATTCAAAATTATTTAAAAAAATAAAACATTGCATTATTTTAATTCTTAGAATTTTAATGTCTTATTGGGGGAAAAACTTTGGCAATACTCAAGTGAAATTTTGTAATTTTTTTTAATTCTCTCCATTACCACAATGCAATTTGATATGATTTATATAATTTTAGTATACAAACATGTTAATTAAATAAAAGTGAATTCAATAGACTCTAATAAAAAGTTAACCCACTATACTGTAGAGTTGTATGCTTGACCCAACATTGAAGCTCGAGAGTGGAATTTATAACAGTCATCCACTAAAGTGTATTTTATTCAATTAAGTCCATTGCTTTTTTTTGGTGAATTAACATATTCAAATATTAGGTTTATCTCACTATTGAAAATGCAATTGGATTCAAAATTATTTAAAAAAATAAAACATTGCATTATTTTAATTGTTAGAATTTTAATGTCTTATTGGGAGAAAAACTTTGGCAATACTCAAGTGAAATTTTGTAAATTTTTTTAATTTTCTCCATTACCACAATGCAATTTCATATGATTTATATAATTTTAGTATACAAACATGTTAATTAAATAAAAGTGAATTCAATAGACTCTAATAAAAAGTTAACCCACTATACTGTAGAGTTGTATGCTTGACCCAACATTGAAACTCGAGAGTGGAATTTATAACAGTCATCCACTAAAGTGTATTTTATTCAATTAAGTCCATTGTTTTATTTTGGTGAATTAACATATTCAAATATTAGATTTATCTCACTATTGAAAATGCAATTGGATTCAAAATTATTTAAAAAAATAAAACATTGCATTATTTTAATTGTTAGAATTTTAGTGTCTTATTGGGGAAAAACTTTGGCAATACTTAAGTGAAATTTTCTAATTTTTTTTAATTCTCTCCATTACCACAATGCAATTTGATATGATTTATATAATTTTAGTATACAAACATGTTAATTAAGAAAAGTGAATTCAATAGACTCTAATAAAAAGTTAACCCACTATACTGTAGAGTTGTATGCTTGACCCAACATTGAAGCTCGAGAGTGGAATTTATAACAGTCATCCACTAAAGTGTATTTTATTCAATTAAGTCCATTGTTTTATTTTGGTGAATTAACATATTCAAATATTAGGTTTATCTCACTATTGAAAATGCAATTGGATTCAAAATTATTTAAAAAAATAAAACATTGCATTATTTTAATTGTTAGAATTTTAATGTCTTATTGGGAGAAAAACTTTGGCAATACTCAAGTGAAATTTTGTAATTTTTTTAATTCTCTCCATTACCACAATGCAATTTGATATGATTTATATAATTTTAGTATACAAACATGTTAATTAAATAAAAGTGAATTCAATAGACTCTAATAAAAAGTTAACCCACTATACTGTAGAGTTGTATGCTTGACCCAACATTGAAGCTCGAGAGTGGAATTTATAACAGTCATCCACTAAAGTGTATTTTATTCAATTAAGTCCATTGTTTTATTTTGGTGAATTAACATATTCAAATATTAGGTTTATCTCACTATTGAAAATGCAATTGGATTCAAAATTATTTAAAAAAATAAAACATTGCATTATTTTAATTGTTAGAATTTTAGTGTCTTATTGGGAGAAAAACTTTGGCAAAACTCAAGTGAAATTTTGTAATTTTTTTAATTCTCTCCATTACCACAATACAATCTAATATGATCTATATAATTTTAGTATACAAACATGTTAGTTAAAGAAATGTGAATTCAATAGGCTCTAATAAAAAGTTAACCCACTATACTGTAGAGTTGTATGTTTGACCTGAACATTGAAACTCGAGAGTGGAATTTATAACAATCATCCACTAAAGTGTATTTTATTGAATTAAGTTCATTGTTTTATTTTGGTGAATTAACATATTGAAATATTAGATTTATCTCACTATTGAAAATGCAATTGGATTCAAAATTATCTAAAAAAATAAAACATTGCATTATTTTAATTGTTAGAATTTTAATGTCTTATTGGGAGAAGAACTTTGGCCATACTCGAGTGAAATTTTGTAAATTTTTTTAATTTTCTCCATTACCACAATGCAATTTGATATGATTTATATAATTTTAGTATACAAACATGTTAATTAAATAAAAGTGAATTAATAGACTCTAATAAAAAGTTAACCCACTATACTGTAGAGTTGTATGCTTGACCTAACATTGAAAGCTCGAGAGTGGAATTTATAACAGTCATCCACTAAAGTGTATTTTATTCAATTAAGTCCATTGTTTTATTTTGGTGAATTAACATATTCAAATATTAGGTTTATCTCACTATTGAAAATGCAATTGGATTCAAAATTATTTAAAAAAATAAAACATTGCATTATTTTAATTGTTAGAATTTTAGTGTCTTATTGGGAGAAAAACTTTGGCAAACTCAAGTGAAATTTTGTAATTTTTTTTAATTCTCTCCATTACCACAATGCAATTCGATATGATGTATATAATTTTAGTATACAAGCATGTTGATTAAATAAAAGTGAATTAATAGACTCTAATAAAAAGTTAACCCACTATACTGTAGAGTTGTATGCTTGACCTCACATTGAAGCTCGAGAGTGGAATTTATAACAGTCATCCATTAAAGTGTATTTTATTCAATTAAGTCCATTGTTTTGTTTTGGTGAATTAACATATTCAAATATTAGGTTTATCTCACTATTGAAAATGCAATTGGATTCAAAATTATTAAAAAAATAAAACATTGCATTATTTTAATTGTTAGAATTTTAATGTCTTATTGGGAGAAAAACTTTGGCAATACTCAAGTGAAATTTTGTAATTTTTTTAATTCTCTCCATTACCACAATGCAATTTGATATGATTTATATAATTTTAGTATACAAACATGTTAGTTAAAGAAATGTGAATTCAATAGGCTCTAATAAAAAGTTAACCCACTATACTGTAGAGTTGTATGCTTGACCCAACATTGAAGCTCGAGAGTGGAATTTATAACAATCATCCACTAAAGTGTATTTTATTCAATTAAGTTCATTGTTTTATTTTGGTGAATTAACATATTCAAATATTAGATTTATCTCACTATTGAAAATGCAATTGGATTCAAAATTATTTAAAAAAATAAAACATTGCATTATTTTAATTGTTAGAATTTTAGTGGCTTATTGGGAGAAAAACTATGGCAATACTTAAGTGAAATTTTCTAATTTTTTTTAATTCTCTCCATTACCACAATGCAATTTGATATGATTTATATAATTTTAGTATACAAACATGTTAATTCAAGAAAAGTGAATTCAATGGACTCTACATAAAAAGTTAACCCACTATACTGTAGAGTTGTATGCTTGACCCAACATTGAAGCTCGAGAGTGGAATTTATAACAGTCATCCACTAAAGTGTATTTTATTCAATTAAGTTCATTGTTTTATTTTGGTGAATTAACATATTCAAATATTAGATTGATCTCACTATTGAAAAAGCAATTGGATTCAAAATTATTTAAAAAATAAAACATTGTATTATTTTAATTGTTAGAATTTTAATGTCTTATTGGGAGATAAACTTTGGCCAATACCTAAGTGAAATTTTCTAATTTTTTTTAATTCTCTCCATTACCACAATGCAATTCGATATGATTTATATAATTCTAGTATACAAACATCTTAATAAAGAAAATTGAATTCAATAGACTTTAATCAAAAGTTAACCCACTATACTGTAGAGTTGTATGCTTGACCCAACATTGAAGCTCGAGAGTGGAATTTATAACAGTCATCCACTAAAGTTTATTTTATTCAATTAAGTCCATTGTTTTATTTTGGTGAATTAACATATTCAAATATTAGGTTTATCTCACTATTGAAAATGCAATTGGATTCAAAATTTTTTAAAAAAATAAAACATTGTATTATTTTAATTGTTAGAATTTTAATGTCTTATTGGGAGAAAAACTTTGGCCATACTCAAGTGAAATTTTGTAAATTTTTTAATTTTCTCCATTACCACAATGCAATTTGATATGATTTATATAATTTTAGTATACAAACATGTTAATTAAATAAAAGTGAATTCAATAGACTCTATTAAAAAGTTAACCCACTATACTGTAGAGTTGTATGCTTGACCCAACATTGAAGCTCGACAGTGGAATTTATAACAGTCGTCTATTAAAGTGTATTTTATTCAATTCAGTCCATTGCTTTTATTTTGGTGAATTAACATATTCAAATATTAGGTTTATCTCACTATTGAAAATGCAATTCGATTCAAAATTATTTAAAAAAATAAAACATTGCATTATTTTAATTGTTAGAATTTTAATGTCTTATTGGGAGAAAAACTTTGGCAAAACTCAAGTGAAATTTTGTAATTTTTTTTAATTCTCTCCATTACCACAATGCAATCCGACATGATCTATATAATTTTAGTATACAAACATGTTAGTTAAAGAAATGTGAATTCAATAGGCTCTAATAAAAAGTTAACCCAATATACTGTAGAGTTGTATGTTTGACCCAACATTGAAACTCGAGAGTGGAATTTATAACAGTCATCCACTAAAGTGTATTTTATTCAATTAAGTCCATTGTTTTATTTTGGTGAATTAACATATTCAAATATTAGGTTTATCTCACTATCGAAAAAGCAATTGGATTCAAAATTTTTTAAAAAAATAAAACATTGCATTATTTTAATTGTTAGAATTCTAGTGTCTTATTGGGAGAAAAACTTTGGCAATAGTCAAGCGAAATTTTGTAATTTTTTTAATTCTCTCCATCACCACAATGCAATTTGATATGATTTATATAATTTTAGTATACAAACATGTTAATTAAATAAAAGTGAATTCAATAGACTCTAATAAAAAGTTAACCCACTATACTATAGAGTTGTATGCTTGACCCAACATTGAAATTTGAGATTGCAATTTATAATAGACATCCACTAAAGTGTATTTTATACAATTAAGTCCATTGCTTTTATTTTGGTGAATTAATATATTCAAATATTAGGTTTATCTCACTATTGAAAATGCAATTGGATTCAAAATGATTTAAAAAAATAAAGCATTGCATTATTTTAATTGTTAGAATTTTAGTGTCTTATTGGGAGAAAAACTTTGGCAGAACTCAAGTGAAATTTTGAAATTTCTTTTAATTCTCTCCATTACCACAATGCAATTCGATATCATTTATATAATTTTAGTATACAAGAATGTTAATTAAATAAAAGTGAATTAATAGACTCTAATAAAAAGTTAACCCACTATACTGTAGAGTTGTATGCTTGACCTAACTTTGAAGCTCGAGAGTGGAATTTATAACAGTCATCTATTAAAGTGTATTTTATTCAATTAAGTACATTGTTTTGTTTTGGTGAATTATGATACTCAAATATTAAGTTTATCTCACTATTGAAAATGCAATTGGATTCAAAATTATTAAAAAAAATGAAACATTGCATTATTTTAATTGTTAGAATTTTAATGTCTTATTGGGAGAAAAACTTTGGCAATACTCAAGTGAAATTTTGCAATTTTTTTTAATTCTCTCCATTACCACAATGCAATCTAATATGATCTATATAACTTTAGTATACAAACATGTTAGTGAAAGAAATGTGAATTCAATAGGCTCTAATAAAAAGTTAACCCACTATACTGTAGAGTTGTATGTTTGACCCAACATTGAAACTCAAGAGTGGAATTTATAACAGTCATCCACTAAACTGTATTTTATTGAATTAAGTTCATTGTTTTATTTTGGTGAATTAACATATTGAAATATTAGATTTATCTCACTATTGAAAATGCAATTGGATTCAAAATTATTTAAAAAAATAAAACATTGCATTATTTTAATTGTTAGAATTTTAGTGTCTTATTGGGAGAAAAACTTTGGCAAAACTCAAGTGAAATTTTGGAATTTTTTTTAATTGTCTCTATTACCACAATGCAATTTGCTATGATTTATATAATTTTAGTATACAAGCATGTGAATTAAATAAAAGTGAATTAATAGACTTTAATAAAAAGTTAACCCACTATACTGTCGAGTTGTATGCTTGACCTAACATTGAAGCTCGAGAGTGGAATTTATAACAGTCATCTATTAAAGTGTATTTTATTCAATTAAGTCCATTGTTTTGTTTTGGTGAATTAACATATTCAAATATTAGGTTTATCTCACTATTGAAAATGCAATTGGATTCAAAATTATTAAAAAAAATAAAACATTGCATTATTTTAATTGTTAGAATTTTAATATCTTATTGGGAGGAAAACTTTGGCAATACTCAAGTGAAATTTTGTAATTTTTTTTAATTCTCTCCATTACCACAATGCAATCTAATATGTTCTATATAATTTTAGTATCCAAACATGTTAGTTAAAGAAATGTGAATTCAATAGGCTCTAATAAAAAGTTAACCCACTATACTATAGAGTTGTATGTTTGACCCAACATTGAAACTCAAGAGTGGAATTTATAACAATCATCCACTAAAGTGTATTTTCTTCAATTAAGTTCATTGTTTTATTTTGGTGAATTAACATATTCAAATATTAGATTTATCTCACTATTGAAAATTCAATTGGATTCAAAATTATTTAAAAAAATAAAACATTGCATTATTTTAATTGTTAGAATTTTAGTGTCTTATTGGGGGAAAAACTTTGGCAATACTTAAGTGAAATTTTCTAATTTTTTTTAATTCTCTCCATTACCACAATGCAATTCGATATGATTTATATAATTCTAGTATACAAACATCTTAAATAAAGAAAAGTGAATTCAATAGACTGTAATAAAAAGTTAACCCACTATACTGTAAAGTTGTATGCTTGACCCAACATTGAAGCTCGAGAGTGGAATTTATAACAGTCATCCACTAAAGTGTATATTATTCAATTAAGTTCATTGTTTTATTTTGGTGAATTAACATATTCAAATATTAGATTGATCTCACTATTGAAAATGCAATTGGATTCAAAATTATTTAAAAAAGTAAGACATTGTATTATTTTAATTGTTAGAATTTTAGTGTCTTATTGGTAGAAAAACTTTGGCAATACTTAAGTGAAATTTTCTAATTTTTTTTAATTCTCTCCATTACCACAATGCAATTCGATATGATTTATATAATTCTAGTATACAAACATCTTAAATAAAGAAAATTGAATTCAATAGACTTTAATAAAAAGTTAACCCACTATACTGTAGAGTTGTATGCTTGACCCAACATTGAAGCTCGAGAGTGGAATTTATAACAGTCATCCACTAAAGTTTATTTTATTCAATTAAGTCCATTGTTTTATTTTGGTGAATTAACATATTCAAATATTAGGTTTATCTCACTATTGAAAATGCAATTGGATTCAAAATTTTTTAAAAAAATAAAACATTGTATTATTTTAATTGTTAGAATTTTAATGTCTTATTGGGAGAAAAACTTTGGCCATACTCAAGTGAAATTTTGTAAATTTTTTAATTTTCTCCATTACCACAATGCAATTTGATATGATTTATATAATTTTAGTATACAAACATGTTAATTAAATAAAAGTGAATTCAATAGACTCTATTAAAAGGTTAACCCACTATACTGTAGAGTTGTATCCTTGACCCAACATTGAAGCTCGAGAGTGGAATTTATAACAGTCATCCACTAAAGTGTATTTTATTCAATTAAGTCCATTTTTTTATTTTGGTGAATTAACATATTCAAATATTAGGTTTATCTCACTATTGGAAATGCAATTGGATTCAAAATTATTTAAAAAACTAAAACATTGCATTATTTTAATTGTTAGAATTTAAACGTCTTATTAGGGGAAAAACTTCGACAATACTCAAGTGAAATTTTGTAATTTTTTTTAATTCTCACCATTACCACAATGCAATTTGATATGATGTATATAATTTTAGTATACAAACGTGTTAATTAAGGAAAAGTGAATTCAATGGACTCTAATAAAAAGTTAAACCACTATACTGTAGAGTTGTATGCTTGACCCAACATTGAAGCTCGAGAGTGGAATTTATAACAGTCATCCACTAAAGTGTATATTATTCAATTAAGTTCATTGTTTTATTTTGGTGAATTAACATATTCAAATATTAGATTGATCTCACTATTGAAAATGCAATTGGATTCAAAATTATTTAAAAAAGTAAGACATTGTATTATTTTAATTGTTAGAATTTTAGTGTCTTATTGGTAGAAAAACTTTGGCAATACTTAAGTGAAATTTTCTAATTTTTTTTAATTCTCTCCATTACCACAATGCAATTCGATATGATTTATATAATTCTAGTATACAAACATCTTAAATAAAGAAAATTGAATTCAATAGACTTTAATCAAAAGTTAACCCACTATACTGTAGAGTTGTATGCTTGACCCAACATTGAAGCTCGAGAGTGGAATTTATAACAGTCATCCACTAAAGTTTATTTTATTCAATTAAGTCCATTGTTTTATTTTGGTGAATTAACATATTCAAATATTAGGTTTATCTCACTATTGAAAATGCAATTGGATTCAAAATTTTTTAAAAAAATAAAACATTGTATTATTTTAATTGTTAGAATTTTAATGTCTTATTGGGAGAAAAACTTTGGCCATACTCAAGTGAAATTTTGTAAATTTTTTAATTTTCTCCATTACCACAATGCAATTTGATATGATTTATATAATTTTAGTATACAAACATGTTAATTAAATAAAAGTGAATTCAATAGACTCTATTAAAAGGTTAACCCACTATACTGTAGAGTTGTATCCTTGACCCAACATTGAAGCTCGAGAGTGGAATTTATAACAGTCATCCACTAAAGTGTATTTTATTCAATTAAGTCCATTTTTTTATTTTGGTGAATTAACATATTCAAATATTAGGTTTATCTCACTATTGGAAATGCAATTGGATTCAAAATTATTTAAAAAACTAAAACATTGCATTATTTTAATTGTTAGAATTTAAACGTCTTATTAGGGGAAAAACTTCGACAATACTCAAGTGAAATTTTGTAATTTTTTTTAATTCTCACCATTACCACAATGCAATTTGATATGATGTATATAATTTTAGTATACAAACGTGTTAATTAAGGAAAAGTGAATTCAATGGACTCTAATAAAAAGTTAAACCACTATACTGTAGAGTTGTATGCTTGACCCAACATTGAAGCTCGAGAGTGGAATTTATAACAGTCATCCACTAAAGTGTATATTATTCAATTAAGTTCATTGTTTTATTTTGGTGAATTAACATATTCAAATATTAGATTGATCTCACTATTGAAAATGCAATTGGATTCAAAATTATTTAAAAAAGTAAGACATTGTATTATTTTAATTGTTAGAATTTTAGTGTCTTATTGGTAGAAAAACTTTGGCAATACTTAAGTGAAATTTTCTAATTTTTTTTAATTCTCTCCATTACCACAATGCAATTCGATATGATTTATATAATTCTAGTATACAAACATCTTAAATAAAGAAAATTGAATTCAATAGACTTTAATCAAAAGTTAACCCACTATACTGTAGAGTTGTATGCTTGACCCAACATTGAAGCTCGAGAGTGGAATTTATAACAGTCATCCACTAAAGTTTATTTTATTCAATTAAGTCCATTGTTTTATTTTGGTGAATTAACATATTCAAATATTAGGTTTATCTCACTATTGAAAATGCAATTGGATTCAAAATTTTTTAAAAAAATAAAACATTGTATTATTTTAATTGTTAGAATTTTAATGTCTTATTGGGAGAAAAACTTTGGCCATACTCAAGTGAAATTTTGTAAATTTTTTAATTTTCTCCATTACCACAATGCAATTTGATATGATTTATATAATTTTAGTATACAAACATGTTAATTAAATAAAAGTGAATTCAATAGACTCTATTAAAAGGTTAACCCACTATACTGTAGAGTTGTATCCTTGACCCAACATTGAAGCTCGAGAGTGGAATTTATAACAGTCATCCACTAAAGTGTATTTTATTCAATTAAGTCCATTTTTTTATTTTGGTGAATTAACATATTCAAATATTAGGTTTATCTCACTATTGGAAATGCAATTGGATTCAAAATTATTTAAAAAACTAAAACATTGCATTATTTTAATTGTTAGAATTTAAACGTCTTATTGGGGGAAAAACTTCGACAATACTCAAGTGAAATTTTGTAATTTTTTTTAATTCTCACCATTACCACAATGCAATTTGATATGATGTATATAATTTTAGTATACAAACGTGTTAATTAAGGAAAAGTGAATTCAATGGACTCTAATAAAAAGTTAAACCACTATATTGTAGAGTTGTATGCTTGACCCAACATTGAACCTCGAGAGTGGAATTTATAACAGTCATCCACTAAAGTGTATTTTATTCAATTAAGTCCATTGTTTTATTTTGGTGAATTAACATATTCAAATATTAGGTTTATCTCACTATCGAAAAAGCAATTGGATTCAAAATTTTTTAAAAAAATAAAACATTGCATTATTTTAATTGTTAGAATTCTAGTGTCTTATTGGGAGAAAAACTTTGGCAATAGTCAAGCGAAATTTTGTAATTTTTTTTAATTCTCTCCATCACCACAATGCAATTTGATATGATTTATATAATTTTAGTATACAAACATGTTAATTAAATAAAAGTGAATTCAATAGACTCTAATAAAAAGTTAACCCACTATACTATAGAGTTGTATGCTTGACCCAACATTGAAATTTGAGATTGCAATTTATAATAGACATCCACTAAAGTGTATTTTATACAATTAAGTCCATTGCTTTTATTTTGGTGAATTAATATATTCAAATATTAGGTTTATCTCACTATTGAAAATGCACTTCGATTCAAAATTATTTAAAAAAATAAAACATTCCATTATTTGAATAGTTATAATTTTAATGTCTTATTGGGAGAAAAACTTTGGCAATACTCAAGTGAAATTTTGTAATTTTTTTAATTCTCTCCATTACCACAATGCAATTTGATATGATTTATATAATTTTAGTTTGCAAACATGTTAATTAAATAATAGTGAATTCAATAGACTCTATGAAAAAGTTAACCCACTATACTGTAGGGTTATATGCTTGACCCAACATTGAAGCTCGAGAGTGGCATTTATAACAGTCATCCACTAAAGTGTATTTTATTCAATGAAGTCCATTGTTTTATTTTCGTGAATTAACATATTCAAATATTAGGTTTATCTCACTATTGAAAATGCAATTGGATTCAAAATATTTTTAAAAAATAAAACATTGTATTATTTTAATTGTTAGAATTTTAATGTCTTATTGGGAGAAAAACTTTGGCCATACTCAAGTGAAATTTTGTAAATTTTTTAATTTTCTCTATTACCACAATGCAATTTGATATGATTTTTATAATTTTAGTATACAAACATGTTAATTAAATAAAAGTGAATTCAATAGACTCTATTAAAAGGTTAACCCACTATACTATAGAGTTGTATCCTTGACCCAACATTGAAGCTCGAGAGTGGAATTTATAACAGTCATCCACTAAAGTGTATTTTATTCAATTAAGTCCATATTTTTATTTTGGTGAATTAACATATTCAAATATTAGGTTTATCTCACTATTGGAAATGCAATTGGATTCAAAATTATTTAAAAAAATAAAACATTGCATTATTTTAATTGTTAGAATTTAAATGTCTTATTGGGGGAAAAACTTCGGCAATACTCAAGTGAAATTTTGTAATTTTTTTTAATTCTCACCATTACCACAATGCAATTTGATATGATGTATATAATTTTAGTATACAAACGTGTTAATTAAGGAAAAGTGAATTCAATGGACTCTAATAAAAAGTTAAACCACTATATTGTAGAGTTGTATGCTTGACCCAACATTGAACCTCGAGAGTGGAATTTATAACAGTCATCCACTAAAGTGTATTTTATTCAATTAAGTCCATTGTTTTATTTTGGTGAATTAACATATTCAAATATTAGGTTTATCTCACTATCGAAAAAGCAATTGGATTCAAAATTTTTTAAAAAAATAAAACATTGCATTATTTTAATTGTTAGAATTTTAGTGTCTTATTGGGAGAAAAACTTTGTCAATACTCAAGTGAAATTTTGTAATTTTTTTTAATTCTCTCCATCACCACAATGCAATTTGATATCATTTATATAATTTTATTATAGAAACATGTTAATTAAATAAAAGTGAATTCAATAGACTCTAATAAAAATTGAACCCCTATACTGTAGAGTTGAATGCTTGACCCAACATTGAAGCTCGAGAGTGGCATTTATAACAGTCATCCACTAAAGTGTATTTTATTCAATTAAGTCTGAAGTTCCCAACTTCACCCTAGGATCTACTAGTTTGTGATACTGAGAGGGGGGTGAATCAGTATCACCACAATTCACAATTCGCAGGAAAGTGAACAACTTCAATCTCTTCTTAAAAGCGAACTCTTTCTCAGATTCGACTAAGGTAGATCTATTGCTACCTTCTAATCACAATAGTCCCCAAAGTCACCTTTCAGACACCTTGCCTAATAGACAATTTGGATGTTCTTGTTTAGGTCTTCGTTAGGTTATGGGTTGGCTGATACTTTAGCTGCGTTCACAACTTAATTCAAAACACAGAATGTAAAGCAAAATAAGGACACACGAGATTTACGTGGTTCCGTCAACGTGACGTACATCCACGGTGGTAGGGACTCTCCCTTACCGAGACTATCCACTATACTTGAGAATTATAGTTACAATGGATGTCTTAATCTTCTGCTCCTTTCACTATTGCAATTACTAAGCAAGTACAATACAAAGAGTGTCACTTACTGTGTCTACTCTTCTTCTAGCTTGTCTTGCCTCTGTTGAATTGAAAGGCTGCTCCACTGCCGCTTAGAAGTTCACCGCAACGCTCTCTAACCTCTCTTGAAGAAATCTAGAAATACGTTGAGTTCTTTCTGATGCTTCGCCAAATTCCTTCTCTAGGTTGTCTCACACAGCTCCTGCTTTCACCGTCTCACGGTTTCACAGCTTGCACTCAAGCTTCTGGTCTGCCGTTTCACGTCTCACAGCCTGCCCCACGCTTCTGATCAGTCACGCCGTTGCACGTTCTGGTCTCACACTCCTGGTCTGCTATTTCATGTCTCTTGGCCTGCCTCACACTACTGGTTTTTCTGGTTCACGTCTCTCGGCCTGCCTCACGCTTCTAGTCTGCTGTCTTCTCTTCTGGGTGGTCTCACGGATACCAGGTCTGCTGTCTTCTCTTCCGGGTGGTCTGTTTCTTATTTCTCCTCTTGCTGGTTGTGCGTTTCTGGTTTGGTTGCAGGATGTGTTTCTGGTTTGCTTGCAGGAGGCGTTTCTGGTTTGCCTGCAGGATGTGTTTCTGGTTTGCTTGCAGGACGTGTTTCTGGTTTGCTTGCAGGACGTGTTTCTGGTTTGCTTGCAGGAGGTTGCACGTTCTGGTTTTCTCTCCTGGTGGTGACGTTTCTGGTTTGCTCTCCTGGTGGTGTTGTTTCTGATCTCTTGCCGTTCTGCTCTCTCTTCCTTTTTGGCCGGTTGCTGTAGGGTTGCTGTTTATTCAATTGTGTTGGCCCTCTACCCTAGTTTTGTCTTCCAAGGCCTTTATATACTCTCTTCCATAAAACCCTAATAGGGCTTACATGGCGGATTTACGTTCTTGCCCTTACGCGGCAGATTTACTTTCTTGCCCTTCCATGTGACTTTACTGCCCTTCCATATGACTTTACTCTCTTGCACACTTAACCCTAGTTGACAACAATTACAACCCATACAAGGCTGTGGGAACAACAATCTCCCCCTTTGTAATTGTTGGCAACATTCATAACAAAAGCCATTATGCAGCAGTCTTTCATAATCTTCTTGGAGTAACAATCCAGAAGCAGATGGATTACAACTCCCCCTAAATATGCACTCCCCCTTCCTTAACAACTCCCCTTGCACTGTTGCTTCTCTCCCCCTTTGCCAACCAATTACAAATTTGAAAAACTTGCAAAGTAGAGATGGAGGATTCACCTGAACTTCAGGCTTGAGGAGGCATTTGCACAGACAGACTCATTCTGTGCTTTTCAAACAGCTCTGTGGACAAAGGTTTAGTTAGAATATCGGAGATTTGATCTTTAGTACCGACATACTCCAACTGAATTGTGCCCTCTTCCACTTGATCCTTGATAAAGTGATACCGGATGTCAATATGCTTGCTCCTTGAATGTTGAACTGGATTCTTGCTAAGATCAATTGCACTTTGATTATCACAAAGTACACTCACTGGTAACTTCACTTCAACACCCAAATCGGCCAATTGTCTTTGCATCCATATCACCTGAGTACATGCTGCACAAGCAGCCATATACTCAGCCTCCGCTGTGCTCAAAGCAACACTGTTTTGCTTTCTACTTAGCCATGCAACACACTTTGAACCCAAGTAGAAGCTGCAGCCACTGGTTGATTTTCTATCATCTGTGCTTCCTGCCCAGTCTGCATCAGTGTATGCTCGTAGTTTTACAGAATCCATGGCAGGATACCACAAGCCCATTTCCAGTGTCCCCTTGAGGTATCTTAGGATTCTTTTCACTGCCAACACATGAGATTCCTTAGGATCAGCTTGGAATCTGCTGGCGATGCACACAGCTTGCATGAGATCAGGCCTTGATGCTGTAAGGTACAGAAGGCTCCCTATCATCTTCCTGTATTCTATAGGGCTTGTACTCCTTCCTTCCTGATCTTTTGTTAACTTGCAGCCCACTGTCATAGGGGTACTGACAGGTCTGCTATCCTCCATGCCAAACTTTTTCAGCATCTCTTTGGCATATTTTGTCTGAGAAATAAAAATACCTTCTTCACATTGTTTTATTTGTAATCCAAGAAAGTAAGTCATTTCTCCAATCAATGACATCTCAAATTCCTCACTCATCTTCTGTGCAAATTCTTGGCATAGCGCAGAGTGATCCCCTCCAAAGATGATGTCATCTACATATACTATGGTTATCAGTTGGCCTTTCTCTGAGTTGAACACATATAGGTTATTATCAACTGTTCCTCTTTTGAAGTTCAACCTTCTCAAATACGCGTCCAGCCTGCTATACCATGCTCTTAGGGCTTGTTTAAGGCCATACAAGGCTTTCTTCAGCTTGCACACATGTGTCTCATCCTCACTGATTTGTACTCCATCGGGTTGTTCAATATACACTTCTTCTTTTAGGAGCCCATTCAAAAAGGCTGATTTCACATCCATCTGGTAAACTTTATACCTCTTATGTGCTGCCAAAGCTAAGAACATTCTGATAGTTTCCAACCTTGCTACTGGTGCAAAAGTTTCATCAACATCTACTCCTTCTATCTGAGTGTAGCCTTTGCAAACCAGCCTAGCCTTGTTCCTCACCACCTTGCCATCCTCATTGTGTTTATTTTTAAACACCCATTTTGTTCCTATGACATTCTTGTTAGTGGGTCTTGGAACTAGCTCCCATGTTTCATTCTTCTCGATTTGATCTAGCTCCTCATTGATAGCTTTGATCCATGCTTTGTCTTGTGCAGCCTCTTCAACAGATTTAGGTTCAACTTGTGAGAGTAAAGCAGTAGCTCCCACAATTCTTCTTCTTGTTGTAACTCCTGCTGATGGGTCACCTATTATCTGATTTCCTTGATGAGCACTGGTTCATGTCTTCTTTGTCTTTCTTTCTTGCACAGTCTTAGTTGCAAGAGAATCTCCTTCTTCATCTTCAGACTCACTCTTCTCTGAGTCTGAACTTACTTCTTTTCCCACTTCTTCATGTTGGTCAGATTCTTCATCTATCTTGAAGTCATCTTCTTCACTATCCTCAGCTTCTCCATTATGCGTTGTTTTCCAGTTTTCATCTATTCTCACATCACTGGAAGTGACCACTTTTCCCAGTTTATGTAGAAAAACTCTGTAACCTTTTGTCTTTGCTGAGTATCCCACAAAGATGCCTTCATCTGACCTAGCATGGAATTTTCCCAAGTTTTGCTCCTTGTTCTTCACAAAACATGGGCTGCCAAAGATTCTAAGATACTTGGCTGTTGTCTTCTTCCCACTCCATAGCTCATATGGAGTCTTATCAGTATTGGGCCTTAGTGAAACTCTGTTCAATAGGTGCATGGCTGTAAATGTTGCTTCTGTCCAAAATCTTGTGTGAAGCTTGGATTCCAGCAGTAGAGTTCTTGCCATTTCAACCACAGCTCTATTTTTCCTCTCTACCACCCCGTTCTGTTGAGGAGTTCTTGCTGCTGCCATCTGATGGTGAATTCCATGCTTCTCAAGGTAATCTTCAAAAGCTCCATTTGTGAATTCAGTGCCTTGATCTGACCTCAATACTTTGATCTTCTTTCCACTCTCATTTTCAGCCAATCTTCTGTATCTCTTGAAGCATTTCGAAACTTCTGACTTATGTGTGAGGTGCATGATGCAGGTCCTTCTAGAATAATCATCAACAAACAAGATGAAGTACCTCTCACCATTCAACCCTTTTGTTCTCATCGGCCCACACAAATCAGTATGCACAATGTCAAGCACTGCTTTAGAACTGACCTCTTTGGTCTTATACTGCTTTCTGACCTGTTTTCCTTTAGAGCATGCTGAGCAGACATACTCCCTCTCTCTCTTAAGGTCTGGAATGTCTCTGATTGCATGAGTAGTGGTCAGCTTCCTCATGTTCTTCTGTGTTAAGTGTCCCAGCCTCCGATGCCAGAGTTGATTTTCTTCTTCTTTTGTAAGTAAACAGCTGTTTGTCTTGTCCTCATCAATTACATATAAATTTCCAGCTGTTCTTTTCCCAGCTGCAACAGTATTGCCTTCTTTACTCTTTACTTGGCAACCTGTTTTTGTGAATATCACTTTATGGTCTTCATTGCATAGTTGGCTGACAGATGCTAGATTATATCTAAGTCCTTCAACATGCAGAACATCTTTCAGCTTTCCTTTTCCAATATTTACTGACCCTTGACCACTGATGTTGAGTGAATCATCATTGCCAAACTTGACTCTGCCTTCTCTTGACTTGTTTAGCTTTGACAATTTACTCTTGTCTCCCGTCATGTGTGAAGTGGATCCACTGTCAAGGATCCACTGCTTATCCTTGTAGTCAGCTTTAAGTGCAATTTCAGCTATATTAGCCACCTCCCTTTTAGCTTTATATTCCTTCTTTTGAATTAGCTGGAAGATAGCTTTCTCCTTTTTCTCAGCTTTGACTACACCGCTTGTTTTCACTATGCCATTGAGTGCCTTCTCTTGCTCAAGGAGAAGTGTCATGCATCTCTTGGCATTATGGCCATCGTGCCCACACCTTTCACACTATTCCAAGTCTCCCAATATAGCAAACTTGTTCTTTGAAACCACTGGTTTGGGCTTCCACCAACAATCCTTGTTAGTGTGTCCTTGCTTTTTACAGTATGTGCAAGAACTCACGACAGGTGTTCTCCTCTGAATTTTGTATTGTCTCCCCCTGTATGTAGCATCGTATCTTCTCAAGTTGGAGACATATACTGGCCTTCTCCACCAGCAGTTGCTTGCCTTATGACCCCAAACTCCACAATAAAGACAATGACCTTGAAACAGCCTCTTCTTAGGTCTAATCACAGCTTGTTTTCTTTTGTTCATTACTTGCTGTGTAGGCAATGTGGCTGGCTTCTTTGCTTGTGTGGCCTTCATTTCATCCACCATTTTCTCCTTCTTCTGTTCAGCCATAGCCCTTTACTGGCTGACCTTCTTTTCTTCATTTTTGTTTGCCACCCTAAATTGCTTCTTCAAATCCTCTTTATTCTCAACTATCTTCTCCTGGGTCACAACCTTCTCTTTCAACTTCTGTGGCACATTCTTATTATCTTTAGGCAATGCAACCTCATATTGCTGCACTTTCTCTTCATTCTTCTTTTCTCTTGCAGAACTTGTTTCTCTTATCATTTCAAGCTTCTGCACGTTCTCTTCACTCCTTTTGAGTTGTTGCTGAAGTCTCAGCAACTCTATCTCCATTTCTTCAATTGTTAAAGTCCTTGAGCCAAGCTCCATAGTAAGGTCTTCACATATTTTGATCTGTTCTTCAAATCTTCTCTTCAAGTCAATATGTTCAGCCCTTATTTCATCCTTTTGACTTTTAGCTTCCTCAGACTTTGCTTCAACTTGTTTTATGTGGGCCTTCAACCTTCTTATGGTTCTACCCCTTCTGATTATCTCCTTTGAAGCTGCTTCCAACTCAGCTTCAAGATCTGGTTCTTCTTCATCAACCTCCTCTTCCTCTTCAGAGGTTAAACTACCACCTTGAGTTGATGCCATAAAGGCATGCTCATCTAATGAGTCTACATCTTCCTCCTCATCGGCTTCTTTTGTCTAGCTTACATAACTCTTGAATGACCCTTTCTTCTTCTTCTTCTGTGGGCTAGCAGTCTTCTTGCTGGACTTCCTTGACTTGAATGATGGTCTTCTCCATTTTGAATTCTGCTCATCATCACCATCCTCATCTTCATCATCAAGTTTCACTTTGCACTGAGAAGCAAAGTGTCCAGTCTGTCCACAACGACAACATCTCAAGGACAACTGTCCTTTTCCTTTCTTAGACCCCCTTTTGAATTTCCTTGTGAAGTATGCCAACACTTCACCTTCACTTTCTTCCTCATCATCATCATCATCCTCACTGGACGATTCTTCCTCTTCTTTTATCTTCAAGTGTTTCATAGCTTTGAAAGCTGCCTCCTTTGATACCTTTGACGTTGAGGAGCTCTCAGTTGACTTTATTCTCATCTCATATGCAATGAGATTGCACTGGAGATCATGCAGAGACATAAAATTGAGATCTCTACTCTCCTCTATGGCTGCCACCTTTGAGGCAAACCTCTCAGGCAGAATTCTCAGAATTTTCTTCATAATAGATGAGTCCTTCTTGTTCTTCCCATGACTTCTAAGATCATTCACAGCATCAATAACCCTAGTGAAGAACTCTTGGACTGTCTCATTTTTCTGCATTCTGAGAGATTCATCTCTCCTTGAAAACTTGAAGCTTGGCCTCCTTCATTCTGCCATCACCTTCATAGACTTTCTACAATCTGTCCCATATCTCCTTTGCAGATTTGCAGACCATAACTTTAGCATATTCAGCATCTGTCAATGCTGAAATGATGACATTTGAGGCCTTCCCATTTATCTCAAACTGTCTTAATTCCTATGGGGTTGGATCTTTACCTTCTTCTGGAGGCTCAAAACCCTCCTGTACAGATTTCACCACGTTCATGCCCATGGTTGCAAATACCACCTGCATTCTCGCTCTCCACATATGGTAGTTGGTTCCGTTGAAGATTGGAACCTTCTTACTGTAAGTAGTGTTGGTGCTGGTACCTGCGTCCATTTCTCAATATGCTAAACAAGTTAAAACTTTTGGAGCTCTTCAAACTAGTACACCAAGCTGTTAAGTTTTATCCTGGTGAACTTGTGCTCTGATACCAATTGAAGTTCCCAACTTCACCTTAGGATCTATTAGTTTGTGATACTGAGAGGGGGGGTGAATCAGTATCACCACAATTTGCAATTCGTAAGAAAGTGAACAACTTCAATCTCTTCTTAAAAGTGAACTCTTTCTCAGATTCGACTAAGGTAGATCTATTGCTACCTACTAATCACAATAGTCCCCAAAGTCACCTTTCAGACACCTTGCCTAATAGACAATTCGGATGTTCTTGTTTAGGTCTTCGTTAGGTTATGGGTTGGCTGATACTTTAGCTGCGTTCATAACTCAATTCAAAACACAGAACGTAAAGCAAATTAAGGACACACGAGATTTACGTGGTTCCGTCAACGTGACGTACATCCACGGTGGTAGGGACTCTCCCTTACTGAGACTATCCACTATACTTGAGAATTCCAGTTACAATGGATATCTTAATCTTCTGCTCCTTTCACTATTGCAATTACTAAGCAAGTACAATACAAAGAGTGTCACTTACTATGTCTACCCTTCATCTAGCTTGTCTTGCCTCTGTTGAATTGAAAGGTTGCTCCACTGCCGCTTAGAAGTTCACCGCAACGTTCTCTAACCTCTCTTGAAGAAATCTAGAAATACGTTGAGTTCTTTCCGATGCTTCGCCAAATTCCTTCTCTAGGTTGTCTCACACAGCTCCTACTTTCACCGTCTCACGGTTTCACAGCTTGCACTCAAGCTTCTGGTCTGCCGTTTCACGTCTCATGACCTGCCCCACGCTTCTGATCAGTCATGCCGTTGCACATTTTGGTCTCACGCTCCTGGTCTGCTGTTTCACGTCTCTTGGCCTACCTCACACTACTGGTTTTTCTGGTTCACGTCTCTCGGCCTGCCTCACACTTCTAGTATGCTGTCTTCTCTTCCGGGTGGTCTCACGGATACCAGGTCTGCTGTCTTCTCTTCCAGGTGGTCTGTTTCTTATTTCTCCTCTTGCTGGTTGTGCGTTTCTGGTTTGGTTGTAGGATGTGTTTCTGGTTTGCTTGCAGGAGGCGTTTCTGGTTTGATTGTAGGAGGCATTTCTGGTTTGCCTGCAGGATGTGTTTCTGGTTTGCTTGCAGGACGTGTTTCTGGTTTGCTTGCAGGAGGCGTTTTTGGTTTGCTCTCCCGGTAGTGACGTTTCTGGTTTGCTCTCCTGGTGGTGTTGTTTCTGATCTCTTGCCGTTCTGCTCTCTCTTCCTTTTGGCCGGTTGCTGTAAGGTTGCTGTTTATTCAATTGTGTTGGCCCTCTACCCTAGTTTTGTCTTCCAAGGCCTTTATATACTCTCTTCCATGAAACCCTAATAGGGCTTACATGGCAAATTTACGTTCTTGCCCTTACACGGCAGATTTACGTTCTTGCCCTTACACGGCAGATTTACTTTCTTGCCCTTACACGACAGATTTACTTTCTTGCCCTTTCATGTGGCTTTACTTTCTTACCCTTCAATGTGGCTTTATTTTCTTGCACACTTAACCCTAGTTGACAACAATTACAACCCATATAAGGCTATGGGAACAACAAGACCTTATTAATATCTTTGGAGTACTTAAAGAGTTAGAACTAAGTAATAATAGTTATTCCAAATTAGAAGTTTATTTTCTGAGTAAAAATTTGTTTCTAGATAGGAATTCTTCCTAAATAAGGAATTGTCCTAAATAGGAATTTATACCTCTTTAACATTGTTATCTTAGCCTATAAATAGACACCCTTTTAAGCTCTGAGACATTAGACAATTTATCATATAATTTTGAGTTAAATAGTAAGTAAGAGTTGAACTTATTAAGAGATACTTCTTCTTGTGGTGTTTAAATTAACTTATTACTCCCAATTCTTTTTTTTTTTTAGAATGTGTCGTCCATATTTTTCTTGAATACCTTAGGTTTGTATTCCATAAGATATTAAAATAATCCAATAAAAAAGAAAATTAATCCTAACTGTCTAGCCAAAAGCAAAAAAATAAAAATAAAAAAATCAACGACCATAATTGGGTCAATTCCACTATAGGAGTTAACATTTAGCATTTATTACAGAAGAAGGGGGCCTTAGAAAAGAGTCCTTTTGAGACATCACGTGGGAGAAAGGCAATTGATTAGACGAGGAATTTTTGGGGCAAAGAAAATTATTCTTTTGGCCAAATTAATCCTTTTAGGTAAAGAGAGCTAAAGTAATAAATGTAGTTAGACATTACAAAAAGAGATAGCAGGCATTTTAAGTGCCTCATAAATCATCATGAACATTCAAGATAACTTAAATCATCATCAAATAATTAGAAATATATACACACAAAAACTAAACTGGAGGAGATTCTCCCTTGGGTCAGTAATATTAAAAGGTACCCATAACAGGATTATGAGACCTTTGCATTCTTTTAATTTTCTTTTCCCTTTTAAAGGATACAATCACACAAAAACGATTCATATCAAGGTCAAAACCATAATTTGGCTAGTAAAATAACATCAAAGCCAAGTATTAATGGTAAAGGATCTAATTATGAATACTATGCCACCGATGATTATTTAGTGTGTACCTGTTAATTAACTTAGTACATAAGGGACAATAATCAACCAACAAAGGCACAATACTCATAAACAAAGAAGCCTAATGCATAACCACACACACGCACATGCACACACACACACGAGCACCAAAATCATGTCAAAATAAACACTTATCTTGAGTTGAGACTCCTAGTCTTCCTCACCTACATAACAAAGATAAGATTTGTAGAGTTTCTTTTTTCTTTTTTTATGTGTTGATATATGTATATACTGAAAACATTTTTTAAAAAGAAAATATCAACAAAAAGTTAAAAAAAAAACAAATAGGCAAAAAAAATACTTGAAGTAAAGTATTTTATCCGGAAAAAGTCATCGTTGGTCACCACGAGTTGCCATTAGCCTCCACCAAAAAACACAATGAAGGCACCTTCAGAATCCTCGCAAGTTGATCTACACACACGCGCGAAAACAGTACAGCAAAAGGAGGCCTATAAGCACACAAACCGACAAAGCATCCCAACTTTGACTGTCGCACTGCCTCCGTACATGCCACCAACTTGTGACATTCTGACTCGAAACCAGCACCGATTGGTGTGTTCCATCTCCCACTCAATCCAACAGTACCCTTCACGCGCCAAATAGAGCTCAGGGTTGTGCCAATCGTCGGTTCAAAGTTGGATGTCGCTGTCTGTTCCCCCACTTTCAGCCACCATTATCGCTCAAGACCAGCACTGGTAGATTCAACAGGTGACGATCTATCCATTGGTACTTTCCGTGTGTCGATCGAAGATCGGTGGCGTCTCACCACCGGCAGTTATCACCCCCTTGTCTTTACCATACTTATCCCAAAACCTAGTAAAAAACCCCATTTTTGAAGCCAAGTCTTAACTTTCTACACCAGAAATCACCTCAAAAAACTAAGATTGAGGCATTTTTTAGTTCGAAAATATGAAAATGACTAATGAAATGGTCTGCCTAGAGAGAGATTCTGGGGCTGTTTGGGTGATTTTGTGGGACAAAAGAATTGGGGTACGAGAAGCCGAGAAAGGAAAAGGAAAGAAAAGGACAGCGGCTTGAACAAAAATGGGAAAAGGAAAAAGAAAAAAAAAAAAGAAAAAGGGAGACCGAGTTAGTTGCAACTCCTGCCAAATATAATTGCGCTTCCAAATTTTAAAGAATTCTAGTAAAACCAATATGGTGTTTTAATTGTATCTGCGGAGCTTTCCCCTTACTGGGAGGCTCATCCTGACCCCCTTTTTCAAGCTCTCCATGAATATGCCCCATCTCACTTGGCAGAGCTGCCCTTAAGTGAATCTAAGGTTGCTACCGTTGAATCCTTATTGCAAGAAAGACAACATATGACTGGTTGTTGAAGGAGTAGCTTTCTGAGTCACAATTGAGGATGAAGCAGTTTGCAAATAAGAACAAAACTAAATGTTCTTTCTCTATGGGTGACTGGGTGTACTTAGTGATTTAGCCCTATCGACAATCTGCACAAGAATCTCAAATTGACTTCTAAGTATTACGATCCATTCCTTGTTGTGACCAAGATTGGTCGCATGGCTTATAAGCTTTAACTTCTTGCGGGCTTTTCTAGACAATCAGTTTTTCATGTTTCCTTGTTGAAGCATTCAGTGGGACACTAGAATCCGCTAATGCCTGAGCTACCATTGACGGGACAAGATGGACAGCCTTTAGTGAAACTAGTTGCCATATTGGATAATCGTATTGTTAAGAGGCATAACCAAGCTGTTACTCAGGTGCTTCCCTAGTGGTCTAATCTTGCTCCAGTTAACACCACGTGGGAGGATTGATCTTTCATTGCTACTCAATTTCCACATTTTCATTCTTAAGGACAAGGCTCATTTTGGTGGGGGAGATTGGTCAAGATTGGTACATTGTTGTAACCCTTTGAATTTCAATTGTAATTTTTTGTTACCAATAACTAACATTGTTTCATCAATCAAATTGTGACCATTGATTGTAGTTGATGGGATTCCATTAGAACATCGTAGCCATTATCGTTAAGGGATAGAATCATTAATGAAACGGTGCATTGTGATAATAAGCAGCCACTGATGGTTGTTAAACTAATTAACAATGTTTATAAATTGGATAGGCTTTGGTTGAGAAACAAATGTTAAGAGAAAATCAAATTACTTTCTCTCTCTATTTCCTTTGATCTCTCTGTCCCTTCCTCACCACACCCCTTAATTTCTTCTCTTACCCTATGGGACCTAACAGTGAGCCATAACAGTTTTTGACCTACAAAATCGTGGTTTTAGGGTCTAAAGGAATATAGGAGAAAGGAGGAAACAAGAATAAAACTCGAGAAAAAAAAAAAGCCACAAACAACAAGGGCACTGCAGAGTCTGAAAAACTAGAAGGGATGAGATAGATGGAAGGGAGAGCACAGATGATGCGGAAAATCTCAAAAAAACGTGGCTTAAAAACCCAACACATATAAAGAATCAAAGAACAACCAGGAAAGCTAAATTAGAATTTAATAATAGAAACCCTAGACCCAATATTTAAAAGAACATGAACTTAGGGTATTCAAGAAGGATATAGACGTCACACTCCAGAAAAGAAAGGAATTGGGAGTGATAAGTCGATTTGAATGTCACAATAAAAAGTATCTCTCAATAAGTTTTTTAATTCTCAAAAGAAAAGAGGGAGAAAAACTCTTATTTTTTATTTCACTCAAAGTTGTCTAATATTCATTGTTTGATGTTACAAGGGGTGCCTATTTATATGCTAACATATACAAATTCCTATTTAGGACAATTCCTTATTTAGGAAGAATTCATATCTATGGACAAATTCTTACTCAGAAAATAAATTTCTAATTTGGAGTGACTACTATTACCCAGTCCTAATTGTTTAAATATTCAAATGGTATTAATAAGGTTTGGACTTTCTTTCAGACTTAAATTCACACCAGTTGAAGTTTGGTTGGCCTGAATGTCTTTAATCAGCCCATTTAGTTCTTCTTTCATCTTTCTGGCTCTAACTCGTATTATTAGGACTATTGGAATGTGCAATGGACATCTTGCATCAACTGAAACTCTAGCTCTTATTATTGGGCCTTCTGGAATATACAATGGATCTCTTGCATCCATTGAAACTCTATCTCATATTATTGGGTCTTCTAAATTGTTCAATAGACCTCTTGCATCCATTGAAACCTTTCACCTATCATTTGTACGGTTCTCATCATTCCCCCTTTCCTTAAAAGGATTTGTCCTTGAATCATTACCTTGTTTATCCTTGATGATTTAGGGAAAGGTTTAAATGAATTTGATCCACATGACATGTCTTTTGTTCAACTTTCCTTATACAAGTAGGATAGGAACCATATAATGACTCATGCTTTCCCTCACATATCCTTTTAAAATAAGTTCTTCAACCTACCTTTTAATCTCCTTTGTCTCCTTAGGATTATTCTTATATGTTGGATAGTTTGGGATGGATGCACCAGGGATGAAATCAATTTGATGCTCAATTCCTCTCTTGGATGGCAATCCATTCGGGCTATTGTCATGGAATACACATTCAAATTCCTTATCTTCAATAAGACATCTCGTTTGAAAGATATTATCTTGTTGCACCTCATTTTCTTCCTTTACTTGCATATTCAATGCTCACCTTGTGACGAGAGTTACTCCATTAACTGAATACTCCTCTCCATCACTTTCACCCTCTGATGATGACACAGAATCATCATTTGATTCACTTTCAGTTTCAACATCATTATTACTTCTTAAGATCATTGCATGTTTATTTGGACATTGAGATGTAATGTAACCCCTACCTAAACACTTAAAACATTTAACATCTCTATTTCTCTTGGGTTGGAGGTCAGAATTACCTGCCTCCTTGCTAGAACCCAGATTCTTATACTTGGATAGCTGAACTTTGGTCTTATAATTGGCTATCTCATCCCTTTTACTCCAATTTGGCTTCCAAGATGAGGTAGAACCTGAGTTCTGCCCAAAATGTGTGGAACCCTTTCGTTTGAGTTGCCTTTCAATTTCCATTGTCATGTGCACCATGTCTTCTAATTCCACATAGTGTTGCAATTCAACCACGTTTGTTATGTCCTTATTTAGCCCTTACAAAAATCTAGCCATAGTTGCTTCTCTATTTTCTTTTACATTCGCCCCAATCATGGTAATCTCCATCTCTTTATGCTAGTCCTCCACACTTTTGGTGCCCTAAGTGAGCCTTTGCAACCTTTAATACAACTCCCTGTAATAGTGATTAGGGACAAACCTCCTCCTTATGATAGCCTTCATCTCCTCCCATGTATCAATAGGTTGCTCACGGTTCCTTCTCCTAGTCAACACAAGTTGATCCCACCAAATAATAGTATAATCAATAAATTTAACTACAATAAGCTTTACCTTTTTCTCTTTGGAATAGTTGTGGTAGTCAAAAACCAATTTAACCTTTTTCTCCCATTCTAGGTATGCATCAGGATCATTCTTACCTTGGAATGGAGGAATTGTCATTTTAATATTGCCCAAATTGATGAATTTGACGATTAAACTACTATGGTTAGAACTACTAACAATAGAAAAGATCAAAGAGAATTTGGGCAATATTAAAATGACAATTCCTCCATTCCAAGGTAAGAATGATCCTTATGCATACCTAGAATAGGAGAAGAAGGTTGAATTGGTTTTTGACTGGCACAACTATTCCGACGAGAAAAAGGTAAAGCTTGTTGCAGTTGAATTCACTGATTATGCTATTATTTGGTGGGATCAACTTGTTTTGACTAGGAGAAGGAATCGTGAGTGGCCTATTGATACATGAGAGGAGATGAAGGCTATCATAAGGAGGAGGTTTGTCCCTAACCATTATTACAGGGAGCTGTACCAAAGGCTACAAGGGCTCACTCAGGGCACCAAAAGTGTGGAGGATTACCACAAGGAGATGAAGATTACCATGATTCGAGCGAATGTAGAAGAAGATGGAGAAGTAATCATGGCTTAATTTTTGCAAGGGCTAAATAAGGACATAGCAAACATGGTTGAATTGCAACATTATGTGAAATTAGAAGACATGGTGCACATGGCCAAGAAAGTTGAAAGGCGACTCAAACGAAAGGGTTCCATATGGTTTGGGCAGAACTCAAGATCTACCTCATCTTGTAAGCCAAATTGGAATAAAAGGGACGAAATGACCAACTACAAGTCCAAAGCCGAGCTATCCAAGTACAAGAATGTGGGTTCTAGCAAGGAGGCAGGTAATTCTGACCCCCAACCAAGTAGAAATAGATATGTTAAATGTTTTAAGTGTTTGGGCAGGGGTCACATTACATCTTAATGTCCAAATAAACGTGCAATGATCTTGAGAAGTAATGGCGAAGTTAAAACTGAAAGTGAATCAGATGATGATTCTATGCCATCATTAGAGGGTGAAGGTGATGGAGAGGAGTATCCAGTTAATGAAGTAGCTTTTGTTACAAGGCGAGCATTGAATGTGTAAGTAAAGAAAGAAAATGAGGTGCAACGAGATAACATCTTTCAAACGAGGTGTCTTATCAAAGATAAGGTATGTAGTATGATTATTGATGGTGGGAGTTGCACTAATGTTGCTAGCACAACTATGGTTAAGAAACTAGATTTACCTACTATGAAGCATCCTATGTCATATAAGCTTCAATGGTTGAATAAGAGTGGTGAAGTCAAGGTAAATAAGCAAGTGCTTATATCATTTTCTATTGGAAGTTATCGTGATGAAGTTTTATGTGATGTTGTACCTATGCATGTGGGCCATGTTCTATTAAGAAGACCATGGCAATTTGATAGGCGAGTTATGCATGATGGCTTCAAAAATTGATATTCTTTTGTAATGAATGGAAAACCTGTTACTCTTGTACTATTATCACCTCAACAAGCTTATGAGAATCAATTAAGGATTAAAAATGAGAGTAAACAGAAAAGAAAGATTGATAAAAGAGAAATGAGAGGAGAAAACGTGATGACACAAAAGAAAGAGAAGAAAAGAGAAAGTTTCTATGCAAAAGAGAGTGAAGTCAAAAGGGCATTATATGCCAAACAACTTATGATTGTACTTTTGCACAAGAAGGCTTATTTTAACACTAACAAGTTTGACCCATCTTTGCCTAGTGTTGTTGCTCTATTGCAAGAATTTGAGGATGTATTCCCTGATGATGTTCCAAATGGATTGCCACCTAATAAAGGAATTGAGCACCAAATTGATTTCATCCCAGGTGCATCCATCCCTAATCGGCCAACATATAAGAGTAACCCTGAGGAGACAAAGGAGCTTCAAAGGCAGGTTGAGGAGCTTATTTCCAAAGGATATGTGAGGGAAAGCATGAGTCTATGTGCTGTTTCTGTTCTACTTGTACCCAAGAAAGATGGGACTTAGAGGATGTATGTTGATTGTCGAGCAATCAACAAAATCACTATAAAGTATTGTCACCCTATAACTAGATTAGATGACATGTTGGATGAATTGCATGGTTTTTATGTCTTTTCTAAGATTGATTTGAAAAGTGGATATCATCATATTAGGATGAGAGAGGGAGATGAGTAGAAAACAACTTTCAAAACTAAGTATGGTTTGTATGAATGGCTTGTTATGCCATTTGGTCTCACTAATGCACCAAGCACTTTTATGTGACTAATGAATCATGTTTTGTGTCCATTCATTGGTAAATTTGTGGTTGTGCATTTTGATGATATTTTGGTCTATAGTAAAACCTTAGAAGAGCATCTTGATCATTTACATTATATTGTAAATGTTTTACGTTCTGAGAAATTGTATGCTAACTTAAAGAAATGTTCTTTTTGTACTAATCAGATCACATTTCTTGGCTATGTTATGAGTTCTAAAGGTGTTGAGGTTGACGAGGAAAAAGTTAAGACAATTTGTGATTGGCCTACACCTAAGTCAATTAGTGATGTGCGTAGCTTTCATGGTTTAGATAGTTTCTATAGATGCTTTATTAGGGACTTTAGCACCATTGTACACCACTCACTGAGTTTATCAAAAAGAACATGAGTTTTAAGTGGGGTAGTGACCAAGACAAGGCTTTTAATTACATCAAGGAAAAAGTAAGTTCTGTACCCCTACTTGTTTTACCTAACTTTGAAAAAACTTTTGAGATTAAGTGTGATGCTTTAGGTATTGGCATCAGAGTTGTTTTGATGCAAGAAAGGCGCCCAATTGCTTACTTCAGTGAAAAGCTAAGTGAAGCAAGCCTTAATTATCCTACTTATGATAAATAGATGTATGCATTGGTACGGGCTTTGGAGACATGAAAACATTACCTTTGGCCCAAGGAGTTTGTCACCCATACTGACCATGAATCATTGAAGCACTTGAAGGGACAAGGAAAGTTGAACAAAAGACATGCCAAATGGATTGAATTCATCGAGACCTTTCCCTACAACATCAAATATAAACAAGGTAAGGACAATGTGGTAGCTGATGCATTATCTCATAGGTATGCCTTTATCTTTACACTTATTGCAAACTTATTAAGATCTAAACATATTAAAGATTTATATGTGAATGATCCAGACTTTGCTAACATGTATGGAGCATGTGAGAAGTCAACCTTTGAGAAGTTTTATAGGCATAAGGGTTTCTTATTTAGGGAAAATCGTTTATGCATGCCTATGAGTTCTTTAAGGGAGTTGGTTGTAAGAGAAGCTCATGAGGGTGGTCTAATGGGTCATTTCAGAGTTAAGAAAACCCTAGATGTTCTAAATGAACACTTCTTTTGGCCACGCATGAAACACGATGTTGAGAGGATATGTGAGAAATGCATAACATGCAAACAAGCTAAATCTAGAGTTTTACCCCATGGCTTGTATACCCCTTTATCCATACCTAGTCATCCCTAGGTTGATTTATCCATGGACTTTGTACTAAGATTGCCACGAACAAAAAGGGGTAGGGATTTTGTATTTGTTGTTGTTGACAGGTTTTCAAAGATGACACACTTTATCCTATGCCATAAAACTGATGATGCAAACAATATGACTGAGTTGTTCTTTAGAGAAGTAATACGTTTGCATGGCATACCACGGAGCATTGTTTCAGACCGAGATACAAAGTTCTTAAGCTACTTCTGGAAGACTTTGTGGGGTAAGTTAGGCACTAAGCTATTGTTTTCAACTACTTGTCATCCACAAACTGATGGGCAGATTGAGGTGGTTAATCAAACTCTTTCTACTCTTTTGCGTGCTATTATTCGAACAAATTTGAAAACATGGGAAGATTGTTTACCACATGTCGAGTTTGCATATAATAAGAGTGTTAATTCTACTACTAGCTACTCTCTATTTGAAATTGTATATGGTTTTAATTCGTTGACTCCTTTGGATTTGGTACCTATACTTGTCAATAAGTATGCCAGCATTGATGGTGAACGCAAAGTTGACATGATTAAAAAATTGCATGAGAAGGTGCGGCAACATATTGAAAAATGAACTGAGCAATACGCATCTCATGTCAACAAGGGACAAAAAAGGGTGGTGTTTAAACCTGGTGATTGGGTTTGGGTGCATATGCACAAGGAACGATTCCCAGCTCAAAGGTGTTCAAAGCTATAACCTAAAGGAGATGGTCTCTTCCAAGTTGTAGCACGAATTAATGACAATACTTATAAGTTGGACCTTCATGGTGAGTATAATGTAAGTGCAACATTTAACGTTTCTAACCTTTCCCCTTTTGATGTAGGTGATGATTCGAGAGCGAATCCTTTTGAGGAGGGGGGATAGATGAGAACTGTGGAGATGATGGGTTGAAGGTTTCAATAGATGCAAAAGGTCCATTGCACAATCCAGAAGACCCAATAACACAAGCTAGAGATTCAATGGATGCAAGAGGTCCATTGCACATTCCGAAAGGCCCAATTACACAAGCTAGAGCTTCAATGGATGCAAGAGGTCCATTGCACATTCCAGAAGGCCCAATAACATGAACTAGAGCCAAAAAGATTAAAGAAACACTAAATGGGCTCATTCAAGACATTTAGGCCAACCAAGCTTCAAATGGTGCAAATTTAAGTTTTAAAGAGAGTACAGGCCTAATTAATATAATTGGAATACTTAATAGGTCAGGAAAACCCTAAAAAGACATGGCTTAGGGACCCAACGCACATAACGAATAAAAGAACAACCAAGAAAGCTAAATTAGAGTTTAATAACACAAACCCTAGACCCAATATTCGAAGGAACACGAACCTAGGGTATTCAAGAAGGATATGGATGCCACATTCTAGAAAAGAAAGGAATTGAGAGTGATAAGTCAATTTGAACGCTACAAGAAGAAGTACCTCTTGATAAGTTCTTTAGTTCTTAAAAGAATCGAGGGAGAAAAACCCTTGCTTTGTATTTCACTCAAAGTTGTCTGATTTCTAAAGCTTACAAGGGGTGCCTATTTATTGGCTAAGATGGCAATCCTAAAGAGGCAAAATTCCTAATTAGGAGAAATCCTTATTTTGGAGTAATTTTGGACAAATTCTAGCACATACAATAAACTCCTATTTAGGAGTGATGCTATTACTTAGTCTAACCTATTAAGTATTTCAATTATATTAATTAGACATGAACTCTCTTTAAAATTTGAATTCGCACCATTTGAAACTTGGTTGGTTTGAATGTCTTGAATCAGCCCATTTAGTGCTTCTTTAATCTTTTTGACTCTAGTTCGTGTTATTGGGCCTTCTGGAATGTGTAATGGATCTCCTGCATCCATTGAAGCTCTAACTCGTGTAATTGGGCCTTCTAGAATGTGCAATGAACCTCTTGCATCCATTGAAACTCTAGCTTGTGTTATTGGGTTTTTTGAATTGTGCAATGGACCTCTTGCATCTATTAAAACCTTCAACCCATCATCTCCACGGTTCTCATCAATTCCTTATTTAGGAGGAATTCCTATCTAGGTACAAAGTTTTACTTAGAAAATAAACACCTAATTTGGAGTGATTGCTATTATTCAGTTCTAATTCTTTAGGTACTCAAATGATATTAATAAGGCTCGGACTTTCTTTTAGGCTTAAATTTACATCAGTTGAAGGTTGGTTGGCCTGAATGTCTTTAATTAGCCCATTTAGTTCTTCTTTCATCTTTTTGGCTTTAGCCCGTATTATTAGGCCACTTGGAATGTACAATGGATCTCTTGTATCGACTGAAACTCTAACTCGTATTATTGGACCTTCTGGAATGTGCAATGAACCTTTTGCATCCATTGTCCATTGAAACTCTAACTCGTATTATTGAGACTTATGGATCATGCAATGGACCTCTTGCATCCATTGAAACCTTCCACCCATTATCTCTTCGGTTCTCATCAATAGATGACAACCATGGAGAAATGACGAAGCAAACTAAATACTAGAGGTGAGAAAATTCGAGAAAAAAAATGGATGTATAAGTGGACAATACTTAAACCTACAGTGTAAGTTTCATTCAATAATATATACCACTAGACAACCACTGCTAATATAGGCAACAATTTTTATTATAAATTTATATTTATTAATTTATATTATTACTCGATATTTATTAAATTTATAAATTAAATTTAAAATTAAATTGATTCTTTATATTTATTTCATCACATTTGTAACACCCTTAACACCCTTGCTCACATTTGTGATACACATGCTCTTTCAAGACCAAAAGATATTTTAATATAACTTCTTTTATGGGATATATAAAAAAATATTCTTAAATTTTTATAATAAAGTTTTAAATTATTTTACATTTTCATTTGAGTTTGTATTTTTAAAATTTGTATCAAATTAGACTTCTTTTGACAAAATAATGGTCAAAACTATTAAAAATTATACATTGATTAAACACAAAATTATTAATTGTTTGATTGTTTTTCATTTAAAAAATGATTTGAAATGAATTTAAAAGATTTAAAATTTAATTAGAAATGTAAAAAAATTTAGAATTCAATTGTAAAAATTTATAAAAATTTAGGACTAATTTTTTTCACATATAGCTTTCTTTTACTTAAAAGGTGGTAAAATATTAGAGATAGCAAAAAATACACATCCATAGATGAAGATAGCAAAAATAAAATAAAATAAAACTAAATAAACTATAATTCAATTATTCTTTTAATGTTTAGTTTGTTATAAATATTTAAATAAATAAATGTAACTGAATTCTTTTTTAAATACTAAAATGAACTAAATTAAACTTTACTTAATTTTTACTCATTTAGGTAAAAATAATTAATTTTAACACATTATTGTATTTTACAATGATAATTCAATTGAATTCTTGTATTTTAAAATTTGTGATACCAAATAATAAAATTATTGGGATTAGACTCTTTTGATAGAAATTGAGTCTGATAAACATTTTGTAAAAACTACTAAATTATTAAACTAGTCATAGGTGATACTTCCTAAAAAATTGAATTTACAAAATATTTAATTACCTAAACAAATAACATATATAATAAAATTTATCTAAATTATTCAATATGATAAAGGTAATGTGGAAATAGTTTTTCTTTCACAAAAGCATTAATATATTAATATTATAAAATCTAGAAGTTCAATAAATAATATTCTTCTTAGTTCTGAATATACTATTTTAGTAGTTAATTTTAACAAAACTATTCCACAGTCTTATTACAAAACAATATACACTAGTGAAATGAAATTGAGTAAAAATAAGTTATCATTATTTTCACGAATGTATAGTGGAATGTAGTTTTCTAATTAGAAAAATATGAATAAAAATGATAATTTTGTTTTAAAATAAAGATTTATTAAGGAGGGAATCTTATTTAGAACAAAATAAAAACAAATGACTTTAATTTCTTAACAATTATTCAAAAGATAGAGAGTAATAATTCAAGAAAAATATTATGAAAAACTTAATAATTTAAAAAATGTTTTTTAGGTATTCTCTTTAAAGGTAGGAATCTGTAATGTATTCAATAAGTTTTACAAGGGTTTATTGGTCTTTTGTAAAGGTGTTTACATTTTTGAATCTTGGTTTGGATTTTGAAGAAGTAGAGGTTTGTAGTTCATTAATTTAAAATGGTTCTTCATCTAAGTAATCAAAAAAGTTAGAATTATAATTATAAATATTTTGTAATATTACTTCCAATTTGGAAATGGTTTCTAGTTTTAGGTGTAGTTCTTGGATTTTTTTTTTGTTAAGTTTGCAATATTTAGAGGTGTGTTCTTTCTTTTGACACTTGAAATACGTAAGGTTTTTATAAAAGGTTTTAGAGGTAGATGGCTTTAATCCTGATTTAGGTTTGGATGTTTTGGTTGTCTTGAAAATTTTGCTATTAGAAGTTTAGTGACAATTTTGTTTAGAGTGTTTCTCAATTGTTTTAATTGCATTGAAACATAAGATACACTTTACATGTTTATTAATTCATATGTTTGCATTATGGTGTAAAGCATACTTCTGCATTGTGGTATCAATCACATTATCCTTCTAAGTGTGTTATACTTAAAGTTTGTTTGTCATTGTGTTATTTACTAAGATGTGTGTGAGTCATTAGGATGTCTATGTGACCATTAAAAGTTGGTAGATTATAGGAAGTCTACTATACTTAAACCTTAATTCTTGAGTCTATGTAAAACCCCAATTTCTGAGTGTGTGTAAAACTTCAATTCACAAATATGAATTCAATTCTTTGTAGAACTACTTCCTATTCCAATACCTTTACATCAAAGTGATTTGAATCTCAAACAATAGCCAACACCAATGAGATTATTTTAAAAGATTTCAATAGAGGAATTAATTATTGGAAAATTTCGAAAGTGTGAAAAGATTCCATTTACAAAATTTCAAAATTTAATGTTTTTGAAAACAATTTCACCATTAAAACTAAAGAAAGAGATATGCAGTTTTTGAAACCTTTTGAAACTATTCATCTTCATTCTTAAAATTCTTTAAAAATACATTTATATTAGTCTGGTACAAGTAGGTATCAATTACTCATAAAAGAAGGCTTAAGCACCTTTATTCTAGTAGTTCTTAGAAATACTAGATTTACAAATTTTTAAAATTCTTCTTTCTGCACCTTTATTAGTCTATATTTTAGATCTATTTCCTTCAATTGCTATCCAAATCTAATTGTTTCTTTGTTTAGTAAAAACATTCTACAAAGCATGGTCTTATAAATTAAAACCTATAATTACAATATACTGGAAGACTCTATTCCAATTGCATTGATTTACAAAATTCATTACAAATCAATGATTTCTGCATTTGCATCCAAATACAAATTTCAATCCTAAAAAGGAGAAATCCTTTTTTAACAAATAAACCTATCATGTTCAAACACTATCATCCTTAGATTCATCCAATGGAAAGACATTGCCTTTTTTTATGACTGGATCCTCGAAGGAGTAGTTAAATCTCAACCTTTAAAACAACTTGAACCAAACATAGAAATTTCCAAAATAATCCAATTCTAAGACGAAAAAGTTGTCTTAACCTTTAATAGGAAATTTATAAGTTTTAGATCTATTGATACAAATTCCACTTCCTCTATAAGAAACATAGGACGTGTTTCTAACCTTCCATTTACCATAAACCTACCTATAAAACTTTCAAGATCTTTAACCTTTAACATTCCACTTCCTTCCAAACAGCAAATTACTATACAAATATTCTTCATCCTATCTATACAAACCCACAAGAACAATTACCCCTGACCTCTCCAACACCTTCAACCAATAGAAAAAAATCCAAAATGAATTGCTTGTTTAAAAAAAATTATAAAAATACTTTTGAACCTAACAAAAAAACTTTTACATAATGATTTTTATACATCATATAACACTATAAAAAGATATTATTTTTTCAAATATTTTCTTAAGAAAAGAAAAGAAATCCAAAAGGATTATTATATTTTTTTTCTTATTTCACAAAAAACACATGTTATTTTATAATTGGTTTTCAACTATAACCCTTAAATGGATTGCATATGTCCTTGTAACTTCTCACAGTAAGTCCATATAATGGATTACTCATGATGACCAAGTCACAAAGTTTGAACACCCTCTTCTTAAAAAAAGTAAAATTACCCATCAATAGAATACTGTTGATTTTGCACCTTATAAATTTCCCCAAGAAATTAACTCAGAAAAACATTCCAAAATAATCATTCAGCAAAATAATTTCTCAAATACTCATCTCTATACCATTGGTACCTAGCTAAACCAAATAGAAATCAGATTTAATAGTATACCATCCAAAAAATTGTTACAAAACCAAAAATCACAAAGGTTAAACAACTTGTTTTCAATCCCATTTAACCTTTTAAATTAGAAAATCCTTAAAATTCTGTTAATCCTTTCATTTAAGAGATCAAAGCAAAATTAATTGCTTTTGAACCATCCTTTTATTTTACAAAAAAGTAAGTCAACACTTTGTGAAATAAATCCCAAATAGATTCTAACAAATTTGAAGAAAATTTCCATTTCAAACCTTGTGAACTACCTTTGTAGGTATTAAAACCTTAAGTCAATTATATTTCATAGCCAAAACCCATTTCTTAACTCACAGTTCTAAATCTTAACCTAAAAAACAAACCAAATATATTAAATCAATACAAGTTCAATGCCTCATTCATTCATGAATGGAATATTGATGGGATGTTAGAATACAACATCCTTAGGATTCCATAGCAAATGATTATGATAGCAAATATCTACAAAACCCATAACAACACTCTAGACAAAACTGTTGTTGAACTTCTAATAGTACAATTTTTAAGACAACTCAAAGGATGGTGGGATTACCATCTTACTAATGATCAACAAGATCAAATCCTTAAAGCCATCAAAACAACAGAAGACAATGTACCCATCTTAGATAGCTCAGGTAACCCTATCGAAGATACTGTAGCATGTCTTATCCTTACAACTTCTGTTTTTTTCGTTAGAAACCCTTTTTATCTTAAAGATAAAAATGTTGAGTTACTTACAAATTTTAGGTGTAAGAAACTTAATGAGTTTCAAAACCATAAAAATACTTTCCTTATCAGAGTTATACTTAGAGAAGACTCTAACCATCCTTTTTGGAAAGAAAAGTTCCTTGCAAGATTTCCAACCCTTTTGGGAGAAAAAGTTAACAAACCATCAAAACCACCTATGAAAATTCAATTTCATATGATTAGTTAACCTATGAAGAACTAATCAGTTTTACCCCATAAGAAGGATTCAAGATTTGCCAAGATTTCACACTTCAAAAACACCTCAAGTGGGAAATGAAACAATGCCATTTTGAAGATTGAACTTTTTGCCAACAATTCAACTTAGGAATTCCAAAACTTTTTAAGCCTAATAGGAAGAAGTATGCTAATACCAAATGTTACCACACTTGCAAAAGGTCCCAAAAGCAAATAAATAAGCAAATTTATTACTTCAAACCTAGGAAAATGAAAACATCTAAGTCTAAACTAAGATCAGAGTCATCTACCTTTAAATCTTTTTACAAAGTCCTTACTTGTTTCAAGTGTCAAAAGAAAGGACACACCTCTAAATACTGCAAACTTAATAAAAAAAATCCAAGAACTACATATAAAACTAGAAACCATTTTTTCAATTGGAAGTCATACTCCTAAATATTTCAAGTTCTGATTTTGACGTTTCTTATTGCTTATATGAAGAACTTCTTTAAACTAATGAACTCCAAACCTCTATTTCTTTATAATCCAAACCAGAATCCAAATAAGTAAACACCTTTACAAAAGACCAACAAGCCCTTGTAAAACTTATTAAATACATTACAAATACCAACCTCCAAAGAGAATACCTAGAAAACCTTTTGAAAACTTTCCAATAACAAGAGACAAAACCCTCTAATACCACTTCATCAACTTCTAGACCTTTTTATGATTTGACTACTATTTTAACCAAGAAAAATTCTAGAAAATCAACCCTTACTATACAAGAAATCTAAACGAAAATCAAGGCCATCAAAACAAAACGTAAAGATCTCAAACACAACCAAACCCTTTAACTTCTTTTTTCAAAATATCTAGAAGAAAACCCAAAAAGTGATCTTGAACCAAATTAGGAACCTCAAAATCTTCAAAATCTTGAAAAGGTTCCAAATGATTTTCTTTTTGCTTTGGAACAAGTTACTTCTAGAAAATATTTCATCAAAATCACTTTGGTATTTTCAAATGATTTCAAATTGGACATAATAGCCATGTTTGACACTGGTGCATATTTGAACTGCATAAAATAAGAAATTGTTCCAAACCATTTTCAAGAAAAAACCAATGAAAACTTTTAACTGCAAACAATTCCAAAATGACCATTACAAACAAAACCACGGCTTTTTTCCAAAATCAATATTTTCAAATTAAAACTTCTTTTATTCTAATTGAAAATATGTATCATATAGGGATCTTAGGAATGCCATTCATAAATCTTATCACTCCTTATACTATTAATTATAATGGTATAATTTTCAAAACAAAATCTCAAAAATTTTATTTTCCTTTTCTTAAAGCTCCAAAGACTAGGAATTTGAATCTTATTAAAGCTGACTCCATTTATAAAAAAAAAAAATCCATACTCTTATTTAAGTAAAAGAACAAGACCTTCTTTACTTACAAAAAGATCTTTCTCTTTAGAGAATTTAAAACTAGTTATAAGACCTAATAGTTTTACAAAAACTTTCCATTTTTAGAGAAGCCCTCCAAAATAAACTTTGTTTTGATTTTCCAAATGCTTTATGGAATAAGAAACACGTAAATGCATAACTAAAAAGTTACTATAGGAAAGAAATTTAGGATTTAGAATCCAAAAAATTTATTTCCAAATCTATATCACCCTCGTCTTATGCTACTTTATATGTCAACAAATCAACTGAACTTTAGCGTTCCATTTAGATAGTATGAATGGAATGTAATGTCATTTGGTTTGAAAAATGTCCCTTTAGAATTTCAAAGAATTATGAATGACATTTTTCAACCATATTCAAAATTTTGTCTTGTTTATATTGATGATATTTTAATCTTTTCAAAGTCTGTTGAACAACATTTTAAACATTTACAAGCATTTTTCCATGTTGTTAAACAAAATGGACTTGTGACATCTTAGTCTAAGATATCTCTATTCCAAAATAGAGTAAGATTCCTTGGACATTACATTTCTCAGGGAATCATTACTTTTATTAAAATAGTCCTTTCTCTCATAGATAAATTCCCTAACATAATCACTAAAAAAATCTAACTTCAGAGATTTTTGGGAAGTCTTAATTATATTTTGAATTTTATTTCAAGCATAAATCTTATTATAAAACCCCTTCATGACTATTTCAAGAAAACTTTTGTTCCTTAGGCTCCTAAACATATGACTCTTGTCTAACAAATTAAAATCATAGTCAAAGAAATCCCTTGCATTCATCTTCCTAACCCTTTATTTCTAAAAATAGTCAAAACTGTTGCCTTTAAACTTGGATATGAAGGCAATCTTAAACAAGTTAGAGAGGGAAAGGAGCAAGCCATACAATTTTCATCTGCACATTGGAATGATTGTCAATGCAATTATTCCACCCTCAAAAAAGAAATTTTATCCATTTTCATGTGTATTACAAAGTTTCAAAGTGATTTATTTAATCAACAATTTCTTTTATGCATTGACTATAAGTTTGCAAAAGAATTTACAAAAAGATATTCAAAACATTACATCAAAGTAGATTTTTGCACGCCGCCAAGCCATTCTTTTTGCATTTGATTTCCAAATTAAGTACATAAGAGGAGATAGAAACTATATTTCTGATTTTCTAATTTGAGAATTTCTTCAAAACAGACCTAAAGATGCTTAGGAAATCAAAGAATAAGGGCAAAGCTCCTATTTAAACCTAAATGAGAGCTTAGTATTTACTCCAACTCAAAAACCTAATGCATATGCATTACCAGTAAGAACTTGGATAGAATAATTGGCCAACTCACAAGGTCAATCCTCAAAATTAGCTAAAACCTTAAAAACTTAAACCTAAAAAACCCCCAAGAAAGAATTACAAATTCAAAAATAGATGAAAAACATCCATAAAACCTTATAAGTTCTTCAAATATTATCTTCGCTAGAAGACCTCTATAGAGAAGATACAAGTAAAGTATTACCATTTATCTCTACTTTTACTTCTACAAAAAATATTTCAAAATCTTCTTCAAAATATTATGACAAAAATTATTTTCAAAATATATTTGTTATAAAACAAAGATTTTATGAAAAAGATCCTTTTATCACCATCCATAAGATTTTCCCCCTATGATAGTATTTCAAACGTCAAGACCTTCTCAAACCATAAAACTACTACATGACCATACTTGAAGTAACAGAGTCAACTAGATTTAAACACTTTCATCTAGATAAAACCTGTAATGACCTTACTTACTCAACAAGCCACATTCTGCAAAATATCCCTCCTTATCAATGGGGAATAGAATTGTCAAAACACCGAACCTTCCCTGTTTCCTTCAAAATTAGAACAAGTTATTGCCAAACCTTTTTATATTGGGATTACCAACAAGCCTAGTATAATACTTTTCTTATCCAAAACCAAAAGGGTAGCCATTCATAGTTATTCTATTTTGATACCAAAATAAACACTACAAAAATTCTCAATTGGTTCAAATAATGGTGGAACTATTTTGGTTCTACTTTAGATATCCTCATTCTAGAAGTTTAGGAAAGTTATGACTTGTTTAAAACCAAATATGAATCGTTTACTAATGAGAAAAATTTTTCACCATTATTCCTTTTCTTTACAAAATTCTTCCTCTCATGCGTTTTAACTTGGTATCTTGATTACCAAACCCAGGATGAAACTTTTGTCCTTATCAGACAATTTAAAATAAAATGATGGAACTCATTCAAAATTCTTAAAAAACTGTTAAAACTCAGTATGAAAACATGGTTGAATAATATGAACCAACCTATATTGGTCTAGCTATTACAAGCCAAGGCTCCAAATACTACATTCTTGACCCAAAAATCTCATACTTTAGCCCTCTTAGCAGCAACTCAATCAAACAAAAATATTTTGAAAGAATACAAAAATTATTGCAATCTATGAATTCTTCAGAATATGACTTGGTCCATTCAAAGAACAATGGATCCTTTTCCTTACAAAGCCTACAAAGCATTAAAGAAGACTTCTTAGACATACTACCAAAAACAAAACAAGCCAAGAACAATCAAAAGTAAAAATAACAAACAATGCTCATGACTGCCAACTCTATAAAATGACAAAATGACAAAATGACTTTCGGTGAAAAAGAGAGACAAAGTGCTTGTGACTGTTGACTTTACAAAAAAATAAAGGATCTCTACAAAAGTAAAAGTTGCTTTATAAAAGGAGATTCTCCCTTTACAAAAAGAAGGTGGCTTTTTCTAAAAGAAGATGCCAACTTTACAAAAAGAGATTCTCCCTTTACAAGAGGAGATTCCATTTACCTGCTCTAATAAAAGGAGACCTTAAAGCCAATTTGAGGCAAAATCATTTGGACTCTCATTTTAGAATACCCTTTCTTTCTCCCTCTCTTGTAAATCTTCCCCCTATTCCTTCTACTTATAACTCTCCTTCTTTGTACTAAAGTTTTATATCAATAAAACTTTTATATTTTTAAAGCATTATTGTGTTGCACAACCTGATTGTATGTGTGTGTGTGTGTGTGTGTGTGTGTGTGTGTGTGTGTGTGTGTGTGTGTGTGTGTGTGTGTGTGTGTGTGTGTGTGTGTATCTTAGGGAAGAATATAAATTTAAGTATATTAATAAGTTGTGACAACCCCTCCTTTTAAAATAACAATTATTAACCAAAAATGATATTACAAACAAATAAAATTAAAACAATTATACAAATATAGCATTAAATATTATTATTTAACAAATTCAAGTATTAGAAAATAATGTTCCATAATCTTCTAAAAAATTAATAATTATATCTAAACCCTAATTTACACCATCAAAGATACTAATAGAAAATCAAATAAAATTAGGTCCAAAGTTTGGGGATCTTCTAGAAAATATTAAAAAAAAATAAAAGCCTTAAAAATTAAAAGTGAAGATGAAATTTAAAAAATAAAATTACATGTTTTAACAAAGGACAATGAAATGGATTATGAAATAGAAAAATTACAACAATTTGAAGAAGACTTAACTATAAATAAAAGACATAATAATAAAAGGCAATTTCATAAACAAAAAATTAAAACACTTTTATAATAAACCATCATTTCTCGACATGGTTAGTGAAGAATGATCTTATCTAATATTTATGAGTTTTGATGGAAGTAATGTATATGAATGAAATGTAAATGGATTAAGTGAACAAAATATTAATAATGTTTTACAATAAATGACAATGGTAGCCATTGTATATCAAATTAAGGAAAACTTAGATAAAATCATAGCTAATAATTTACTAGTTGAATTTATTGGTATAATAAAAGGATGATAAAATAACTATTTAGTAGATAATGAAAGAAAAAAAAAAGTGTAAAATGCACCTAAACAAGTTGCTGGTTGTATACCTATAGAAGGAATATCTAATATGGAAATAAAAACAAAATTAAAAGAAATGCTAATGATACTTTACTTTATGTCATCTTTAAACACTTTATTAGAGATTTAAATTGATTCCAACAAAAATCTTTTGAAATATTTTTGAATTTAAGTTGCATGTTTATGCAATACTTTAAATAATATAAAGATTTGTTTTTAACCTATATTTTTGCTAGGACATATTATAATTACTCATTTTGAAAAAGAAAAAATGATTCATTGTTGGATTACTAAAATTATTTACTAAGAAAGTTAGAATAAGAATTAGAAATTTTTATGATGGGAATATACTTTATAATTTATTAATATATGAAGAAATTATTATATATATAAATAATGAAGGTTTGTAATTATGTACTGATTAAAAATTAAAAAAAAAAGAATTACATATAAGTAGAAAAGAGTTAGAATTATTTTGTTCTTAATATGATTATAAAATAATACTAGTATCTTCAAAGATAAAAATGAAGAAAAATAAAAATTTTAAAAAATTTCAAATGAAAAAGTGCAATAACATATCTAATAAATCCTTTTATAAATATAATAAACTTGATTAGTTTAGACAAAAACAAAAAGTGCAACTCAAATTGAAAAAAAAAATTGTTTGTTATAAGTACATATAGTTAAGATATCGTAAAAGTCATTGTAAATTAAAACAAAAGGTACAAAACTTAGAAGTAGAAGAAAAAAATTAAGAGTAAAATTTTCAATCTAATTGAAGAAATATCAAACTCAAATAGTAAATTAATAAATAAATCTAAAGATGAAATATTAGGAATTCAAAAACAATCAATTTCTTACTTAAATAGTAGTGAAAGCAAAGATGGTATAAAACTATATATTGCACATATATGTTTTATTGTTATTATAAAAAATAAAGAATTGTTAATAGATATAATTGATCATCCAAAAATTAAAACAAAAAATATTTAATAAAATTAAAAGAATTAATATTATAAGAATTAGTTCTAGAAGTTAAATGAATCATACTTTTTAAAAAATATCTATGCTCAATTTTTTTCTAATATTAACAAAGTTATTCTTAAAAATTTATAATAGGAAATCAAGAATAAAAAAATTTAAGATAAAACTACCAAAAAATGATATAAATTTAATTAAATAAAAAATAGATAGTAGTGAATATAAAAATGTATTAACTAATAAGAATCTTAATGTTGAATTTTTCAAATATAATTTTTAAATATTATAAGTAAGATAGAATTCAAAAAATAATATTCAAAAATAGATTTAGTAATAAACAATAAGTACCATATAACTTTAGTTGTTTTAATTGAGTCAAGTGTAAATGATAATTGTCTATAAGAAGAAATTATACAAACTAAATATTAAGAAATAAAAACTTGTCAAATGTTAAGAATAGTCAATAATGAAAAATTAAAAGTCAACTATAAATAATTTGATGCTTTGATATGTAAAGGAAGAATATCCTTTAAAGTACATTTATTTTAGTAAAAGATTTAAGTAGATCATTGATCTTATAAGCACATATTTTATGCAAATTTAACCTTTAAATGTGAACTCATAAGAAATCATTATAACTATTACTCACAAAGAAATTTGTTACAAATTTGCAAGAAGATACACCAATATTTAAAAAACTAATGCTAATACAAAAGAATAAACATTTAAATTTTTAAACTAGGAAATAAATTATATAATGTAAATAAGGGAGAAAACAAGATAGTTCTAATCTATTTTATTCCTTGAAAGAGAACAATAACCATTATCCTGAGATGAGATGAACACAAATCTTTATATTTATGGTTTTCGAACTTTTTAGGCATTGACATCATCCTATATAAATATAGTCTTGTTGAGCCTCAAATTAATGCAATCTATATAAATTAGACAAAATCTTTTTTTTATTATTTTAAATTGTTTACACGTGAATTGCCATAAATTTAATTGTTGATATGAAATTCATGTCTCTTCTTTAAAACCCTTGCCTTTTTTTTATTTACATTTTTTTATCTCTATAACTTATAAGACATGACTAATCATTGGCTTAGTGAGGCATAATGTTCCCTTTTATGGTTTACAATTACCAAATTACTTTAAATGGCATTTAGACAATTAACTAATTATAGTTATATCATCAAATTTTATTTATCAATTTATAGATAATTGTTTCATAAAGGAAAACCATAACTTCTAGTCACCTTTTACCTAATAATCTTATGTCTATGAAAATAAAGAAGCATACCAAAAGAAAAACCTTTTTTAGGGTTCCCTTTACTCCTATTGACATAGGATTTTGGATCCACTAGTAATTGCACAAACCTACATAGCCATAGATTTCTAAGTATCATCAAGTATTTTGTTGGTCTATTAAGATTTTATCAAGGCACAATTGGGAATATGCTTCCCTAATACCAAGAAATCATTAAAGTGGAAGATGCTTTTTACCATGTTTGAAACAATTTGTAATTTCAAGAATTGCCATTGCTAGTGAGGAATATCAATGTAAATATATAGTTGTTGGTTGATGAAGGGCATCACACTAAGGCCAACAAATATCAAAAGCAACACCTTGGATTGTAGGGTTACAAATTACTCTAAGTGGTTGGTAAATATTAACCTTGTTAGTTTTGGGGTTAAAGGTTGTTTTTTATATATCTAATTTTTTAGTTTTATTTACTTTGAATGCAATGATTTTAAACTTTTCATCTCATACTCCATAACCTTTAATTTTGTACGATTTAGAGTTTAAACATTAAGTTGTTAAAGGAAATTAAGGAGTTAAAAAAAAAAAGAAGGAAAGAAAGGTATTAAATATTAATTACCCCCTTAATTTTTCTTCTTAAAAAAAAAAAAACCTTCATCATTTCTTCATTTTCATTTGCAACCTCAATTTCCTAACAAATGTTGGCATATAAAGAAACAAATAAATACGGTAACAAAAACTTGAAAGAGATAATATTTTAACAATGATGCATGGACATAGATATGACATGAATATAAGAATATGTAAACACTTAAAGAATTAAGACATAGGTATAGTGTGAATATGGATGTAAAATACATATTATATATATGTAATTTAAATATTTTTAATAATATTAGTAATTTTCAACTTATAATATATAATAAATATCAAGTCATTTTACATTATAATTAATATTTGTTAAAAGTTTTTAAAAATATATTACATATACGTGTAACATAATATTTAAAAAATTATATCTTAAAGTAATTAAATATAATTGATAGAATATAAAATATTTATTTTTTTTATCATTACACTATTTGTTAATATATTTATTAGAAAAAATTGTTATGCATGACAATTTTAAAAATTTTAAAATCAATTGTACAGTGTGTATAATATATATCTAACACTTTAATATCTAACGAATATATTAAAAGTATTTGACACATGTATTAAAACTATTTACCACACAAATTAGAATTATCTGACATGTTTGTCAACATTTTTTTATTTTTTTCAAACACCTTTTAAGCTATCCAACACTCTTAGAAAAACAGTCAAACAAATATCATATTTAAAGCATATATCTAACACTAGCACATGTCATTTCAAACATATACATGCTTTATAGGATTTCAATAATGAGGAAGCAAAGTATTGAGACAAGTTGGCCTAAAGGAAAACAATAACTGAAAGCATAAAAGCTAGAAGCTACCTAGCTCCTTTAGGTTTTAGCCATATTTAAGATTTTGAACCTTTTTGTAAGATCCACTAAATTACAATTAGTTATGACTAATTTGCCTTTATTAATTTTTTTGAATTATTAACCCAGTGAAATTTGATGCTTGTTCCTGTGAATTTAATAGAAGAAAAATGATTTAACAAAGCTAGAATGGGGTTCAAAGTTAAGTAGTTGTTGACATTAATATCCTTAGCATAATACCCATATTTGCAATTCTAGTTAATGTCTTCCACTCAAGTCTTAATTGTCATTCTCTAGTTTTGAGTTATTAAAGCCACAGGAAATAAACTACTTTGTAGAAGTAATGCAAATAACTTAAAATCCCAAGGGCATAAAGGTACTTAAATCTCCATATACCATTCCTACCAAAAGGAAAGAGAAAATTTGAATGAACTTAAAATCAATAAACTCAAATATGCTCAATTAATTTTTATTCTTTTATAAAATAAATTAATTTTTATATTGAATAAATATTTCATACTGAATTAGTGAGTTCAACATTTCCAAAAAATCTAATCCATTGTCTTAGTTTCATTTCCCAAACTCTAAACAACATTAAGCCTTCTCCTAAAGTAGCCCACTTCACCCTTTGGCTTGAATTTTTCACCTTCACTATAGAGAATTTTGAAGTATCATTCTCTTTATACCTAAATCTCGTGGGATTTAAACAAGCATCCTTTATTAAACTTAATACAAGCAATGTAATTACATTACCTCATTTGTGTGGCTATCAAGTGAAAGAGTTTAATACTTTTATCTCATTCCTAAATCCATTGTCTTTTTTATTTTGGACACCAATGAGATTCTTTCCTCTTACTTTTCCTTCTCAACTCCCCCTTAAGAACACACTTTTTTTATTATTATTTAATGCATGATACAATTCTTATATAATAATTTTATTTTTATTTTATATAATATATCTTCTTTTTTAGTAAAAACATGACAATGTATTAGTACTAGGTTATAGAAATTTTTTTATGATTTATAATGAACTTCACTATAGACATTATCAATTTAGCATGTTATAACCAAATATATATTTATATTTTTCATGGTTAACTTCAATCATGCATTAAGATATTAAAAATGTACATTTATAATAATGCAATATTTAGATTCACAAATGGGATGTGTTAAATTGATAATATTTGTTGGAATATGTCTTGTATTCCAAATTACTCTTTTGCCCTTCTTCTATTCCTATATAAATAGGCATAATAGGGTTATGAGAAAGGAAAGAGAGAGATTTGAGAGGAGCCATACTCTTTGTATCCTATAACACACTTTCTCTACTAATAAGAATATTCCCTCTCTCCTTCCCGTGGATGTAGGTCACATAGACTAAACCACGTAAAATTCTGATGTTACTTTTTCCTTCGATTTACCATTTGCAATAACAAATTGGTATCAGAGCCGAAAGAAAAAAAAAAATTCTTTTCTCTCTCTCCGGCCACCCACCCAACCACGGGCGATTTGGAACATCAACTATGTACACACAGATTTGAAGGGGCTGAGGAAGCAGTGCTCATCCGCGTGTTTATTTTTGTTTTTATTTTATTTTATTTTATTTTCTCTTCTTTGAAAACAGAATCTTATGACCTGGCCTTCGATTGATTGACCGATCTAGTGCTGTTGAAGTTCGTTTCTCGTCTATTTGATTTGGGCGCAAGACAGATAACTGGTAAGTCCAATTGCTTTCCATTGTTGGAGTAGACGTTGGGTTGGGCAGTAGCAGGATTACTGCACGGCTCCTGTTAGATGGTTTCGCGTTGAAACAGAGCAGATCCGATGGAAGAAAGGAACAGATCGGGTTCCAATGGGTCGAAGGCACTGTAGATTGGCGAGCTGCACAACAGATCTGACGGAAATGGCGTGGTGTAGATGGTTTGGCGTTGAAACGGAGCAGATCCGACGGAAGAAAGGAACAGATCGGGTTCCAACGGGTCGAAGGCACTGTAGATCGGCGAGCTGCACAGTAGATCGACGGGAGGCAAACGGCGTCGCACTGTACAAACGGCGTCAGTACTGTTTTAACACCGTAAGTACTGTTTTAACGTCATTAGTACTGTTTTAACGCCGTCAGTACTGTTTTAACGTCGTTAATATTATTTTAACGCCGTTAGTACTATTTTAACGCCGTTAGTACTGTTTTAACGCTGGAGGCACTGTTTTAACGCTGGAGGCAAATTGTGATTTGGGTCATAAATTTGTATTCTTCAATTTTTTGTTGTGGGTGTTTTGTTGCAATGGCTTCTTCATCTTCATCAACGGTGAAGTCTGAAATTGAGAAGTTCGATGGAAACACCAATTTTGCACTGTGGCAAGTTAGAATGATGGCAATTCTGACGCGAGAAGGTACAAAAAGGGCCTTACATGGCAAGGAGAAGAAACCAGAGTCAATATCTAATGCAGATTGGGATGACATGGATGAAAGAGCTCTATCCTCGATTCAACTCAGTTTGGGAAATAAAGTTTTGAGAGAAATCCTCGGTGAAAGAACATCAGCTGGTGCGTGGCTAAAATTGGAAAGTCTGTACATGACGAAATCTTTGACTAACAGACTCAGATTAAAACAATGCCTTTATACTCTTTGTATGTCAGAAGGTACTTCTTTGAAATCACATATTGGAGAGTTTAGTTCGATTGTTACTGATTTGAGTAAGATTGATGTTCATATTGACGATGAGGATCAAGCTTTATTGCTATTGTGTTCTTTGCCTCCTTCATACAAGCACTTTAGAGATATTATGATCTATAGTAGGGAAGATATTTCCCTTGAGAATGTCAAGACTAATTTGCAAGCCAAGGAGAAAATTGATAGTAGTTTGACATTTTCTGAGACATCAGATCAGAGTGTTGGTTTGATTATTGATTGAGGAAGATCAAAGGAGAGAGGTTGAAATTCAAGAAAATCAAGATCGAAATCAAGGCACAATAATTTGACTTGCAATTATTGCAAGAAGAAAGGGCACATCAAGTCTGATTGTTACAAGTTGAAAAACAAGCAGAAAGTAAACGACAGTAATCAGAAGAATCATCCACCAGGAGAAGCTCATGTGGCAGCAAATGAGAGTGATGATATGCTTTGTGTCACTCAAGGCCAAGGCAGATTTCAAAATACCTGGATCATGGACACTAGAGCCTCGCAACATATGACTCCTAATAGAGAATGGTTTACCACTTACAAGCCAATCAATGGTGGTGTTCTATTAGGTAATGATCACGTATGTAAGGTTGCTGGGATTGGTACAGTGCAGATTAAGATGCATGACAGTGTCATTAGGACCTTGTCTGAGGTCAAACACATTCTAGATTTAACTAAGAATCTTATTTCTTTGGGCACTATTGAGAAGAATGCCTACAAGATTGGGCATGAAGGTGGAGTTCTGAAGGTTTCTAGAGGTGCTCTTGTATTGATGAAGGCTGTCAGAATTGACATATTGTATTTCTTTCATGGTTCGACAGTCACAGACTCAACTGCAGTTTCCACTTCAGTTTCAGATTCAGACGTGACGAAGTTGTGGCACATGCGGCTGGGACACATGAGTGAAAGAGGTATGGCTGCCTTGAGTAAGAGAGGTCTTTTATGTGGTCAGAACACTGGAAAATTAGAATTTTGTAAGCATTGTGTTTTTGGGAAGCAAAAGAGGTTGAGTTTCAGTACAGCCATCCATAAAACAAAGGGAACATTGGACTACATCCATTCAGATCTTTGGGGTCCTTCTCAGGTTCTCTCTAAAGGTATAGGTGCTGCTTATATGCTCACTTTCATTGATGATTTTTCTCGTAAAGTTTGGGTTTATTTCTTGAAACATAAAAGTCAAGTGTTTGGAACCTTCAAGCAGTGGAAAACTTTACTTGAAAAACAAACTGGGAAGCAGATTAAGAGGCTGAGAACAGATAATGGCCTTGAATTTTGCAATAACGAATTTAATGAGTTTTGCAAAATTGAAGGCATTGTACGACACCACACAGTTGTAAAAACTCCACAGCAGAATGGAGTTGCAAAACGCATGAATAGGACTTTAATAGAGAAAGGTAGATGTCTGTTATCCAATGCAGGTTTGGGCAAGGAGTTTTGGGCAGAAGTTGTTAATACAGCTTGTTGGTTGGTAAATCGATCTCCTTGTACTTCCATTGAGTGTAAGACACCTGAAGAGGTATGGTCAGGTAAACCTGCAGATTATTCTGATTTGAAGATATTTGGTTATCCTGCTTATGCTCATGTTAATGAGGGAAAGCTTGAACCGAGGGCTAAGAAATGCATTTTTCTTGGTTATGCTTCTGGTGTGAAAGGTTATAGGTTGTGGTGTCCAGACCCTAAGTTTCCAAAATTCCTCATCAGCAGAGATGTGACATTTGATGAATCTACTATGTTGCATCCAAAAGAGGAAGTCTTAAGGCCAAACGATGAAGATAGTGGGAGTTCCACACAGCAGGTGGAGTTTGAAAGTGATATTCCTTCTAAGTCAGGTCAACAGATTCAGGTTGACACTTCAGAAACAGTCGAGGATACTCAAGATACTCAATAGGCACAACCGTACAGTATCGCCAAAGATAGACCCAGAACGACTATCAAGCCACCAGCCAGGTTTTTATACTCAGATTTTGCTTATTGTTTAGCAGTAGCGGAAGAGGTGGAGTATAATGAACCTAGAAACTACTCAGAGGCTGTCACTTGTGTCGAATCTTCCTAGTGGAGTATTGCTATGACTGAGGAAATTGAGTCCCTGCATAAGAATTAGACTTGGGACTTAGTGAAACTTCCCAAAGATAAAAAGACTGTTGGCTGCAAATGGATCTTCAAGAAGAAGGAGGGAATCCCAGGAGTTGAAGATGCAAGGTATAAGGCACGTCTGGTTGCGAAGGGTTATAGCCAAAAAGAAGGGATTGACTTCAATGAGGTATTTTCTTCAGTTGTAAAGTACACTTCCATTCGTGTGCTTCTAGCTATAGTTGCTATGTATGATATGGAACTAGAGCAGCTTGATGTCAAGACTGCTTTTCTACATGGCGATCTTGAGGAAGTCATTTATATGGATCAACCTGAGGGTTTCCAAATTGAAAGTAAGGAGGATCATGTTTGCAGGTTGAAGAAATCTCTATATGGTTTAAAGCAGTCTCCTAGACAATGGTATAAGAAGTTTGAGAGTTGCAAAGAGGATTTTGGGCATGGAGATCACCAGAGACAGGAAAGAAGGAGAGTTGCGCCTTTTACAGAAAAGGTACATCGAGAAGGTTCTTGATCACTTTGAGATGATGAGTTGCAAACCGGTAAGTACTCCTTTGGCTTCACACTTCAGACTTTCAGCCTCTTTGTCACCCAATAGCCTAGAGGAGGAGGAATATATGTCACATGTTCCATACTCTAGTGTAGTGGGCAGTGTTATGTATGCTATGGTTTGCACTCGTTCAGATATTTCACAGGCAGTCAGTGTGGTCAGTAGATATATGACAAATCTTGGGAAAGCACATTAGCAAACAGTTAAATGGATACTTCGGTATCTTAGAGGCACTACAGAGGTAGGACTGATGTTCAGCAGAGGCAGTAGGTTGATTACTGGTTTTGTGGATTCTGACTATGCAGGTGACCTTGACAGAAGAAGATCAACAACTGGTTATATTTTCACTCTTTCAGGCAGTGCCATTTGTTGGAAGGCAACATTGCAATCAACAGTTGCTCTTTCCATTACTGAAGCTGAGTACATGGCAATAGCAGAAGCAGTCAAGGAAGCTATTTGGTTGAAAAGTTTGGTCACTGATTTGGGTTTATCATAGGAAACAACCACCGTATTCTGTGACAGTCAGAGTGCTATACACTTGACCAAAAATCAAGTGTATCATAAGAGGACCAAACACATTGATGTCAGATATCAATTCTTGCGAGATGTTATATCTCAAGGTTTGATTTCAGTGAAGAAAGTCGCTACTGCAGACAATCCAGCTGACATGTTGACGAAACCAGTTTTAACTAGTAAGTTCAAGCATTGCTTGGATTTGATTGGTGTTCGTTTTGATTGAGTAGCTCTAAGGAGCCATTTGGAGGAGAGATAGAAGGATTTTATTTTGTTGTGTGTTTAGAAAATACAATGCAAGGTGGAAATTTGTTGGAATATGCCTTGTATTCTAAATTACTCTTTTACCCTTCTTCTATTCCTATATATATAGGCATAATAGGGTTATGAGAAAGGAAAGAGAGAGATTTGAGAGGAGTCATACTCTTTGTATCCTGTAACACACTTCCTTTACTAATAAGAATATTCCATCTCTTCTTCCCGTGGATGTAAGTCACATAGATTAAACCACGTAAAATTCTGATGTTACTTTTTCCTTCGATTTTCCATTTGTAATAACAATATTCATATGACTTTACTATATATAAATGGTTACAATACATTTTTGTTGAATATCATAATGTAGATATATTCAATAAGCTCCTACGTGCACTCATAAACTTATATTTATCTATATGTATATTAGTATTGTAAAAAATAAAAGAAAGTCTATATGTATATTAGTATAGAACAATTTCTCCTAATTAAGGAAAGTAAAAGGGAATAAAAGGAAATTTTATTTTCAAATTTTTTTTGTTGTTTTCATAAAAAGAAAAAAATAAAATCTCTCGCATGGCTTCATCTAAATGGCTGTTCAAATCTCGAAACTTTCCCGAAGGTCCCACGGAGCACAGCAATTTCGATGTTAAATGTCACTGCGATCAAAGAGGTGCCCCCGGCATCAGTGGAATATCTCGATAATCTCGTTTAGCTGACCATGCGTGATTATTCTCAGCGGGAGAGTCTCCCAAGTAATGTTGATTTGAAATCTCTTGAGACACTTGATTTGTCGGGTTGCTCAGCTTTTAAGAAGTTTACGAGGATTACATTTAAATAAGACTGCAATAACAGAAGTGCCAAGCGCCATCCGGAAGCTGCATTTTCTTGAAATACTTCGTCTGGATGGCTTCTCAAATCTAACAGAATTCCCCCAAGCCATAGAAGAGGGGCAGCAGGAGAAAAACTCCTTCTTAGGTTGTCTGCAACATTTGAATCTATCAGATTGCAGTCTCCTGAAATTACCGACTGACCTGGGACGTTTATACTCCTTGAAAAATCTACGATTAAGAGGAAATAGTTTTAAGACCATCCCTGCGAGCATCAAACAACTTTCTTGGTTGGAGACTCTCAATATAGCTGGCTGCAAAAGCCTTCAGTCCGTACCAGAACTTCCACAAAATCTACTTCGGTTAACAGCTTCCGGTTGCACATCTCTGGAAACAGTATCTGCTGCCTTTGCACGTCTAGTCTTTGGGTCGATGAACTGTAGTCGACAACACGTATTCAACTTCGAAGATTGCTTGAAATTGGATGAGAAGGAATGCGGAGACATGGTGTGTCATCTTCGTACCAATTTCATAACAAATGGACATCGGTACAAGGTCTCTCCCTCTCATCTCTACCAACTTCTGTTTTTTTTTTTATTTAGCAGTTTTTTTCTATTATTTTATTGATACTAGAAAATTAATATATTTTTCTCTACAGGCATTCGGAGCAACTTCCCATGTTTCAATAATATATATGGGAAATAAGATTCCCGGGGGCATCAATCATCAAAGTGTTGGAGACTCAATCAGCTTCGAGTTTTCGTTAAAGTGGCTTAACGATGGCTTCTTGGGGTTTGCTCTAGGCTTCATTAACAAACCAAGTGGCATTGCAGGATGCAATTATCATTATTTTGAATATAAATGCTATATTGGAGACAAGTATTTATCGCGTTTTGAGTTGTCATATCCAGATTATGATCTTAGAACCCATGGGACTGAGACAGCACCAATTGCGTGATGTGATACTTAGGAATGCCCGTAAATCTCAATCCTGCCACGATGTTTTCTTGCTTAATTTGATGTCTCAACTTGATGCAGATGAACTTGGCCGAAACCGCGACTCGAGGGAAATGGATGAGGGACCTCCACGTCCTAAAAGATTGAAAGTAACTCAGCACCGATAACTTGGGGAAGAGAAGATAACTTTGAGTGTGAAGTGTATTTTAATTAAGTTAATAGGCATAAAGTTGTTCATAAAAGGGTAAGGTATATGGTTGACTTGAAAAAAAGGAGTTGTTCTTGGAAGGTATAACATGTTTTAGGGATACTTTGTTACCAAGCCATAGCTGCTATTCTAAATAGGGATACAACACCTATTAATTATTTGTATAGGTGGTACAAGTTGTATTTGGAGTTATACTTAGTGATGATGAATCTCATTCGAGGGCAACACTATTAGGCTAAAATTGGCAAAAGACCTAATTTATCTACCACTTGTGGTAATAAAAAAGGGTAGGCCAAAAATACAAAGAATAAAAAATAATGATGAGGCATATAGTCACATTGCTAATTGTCAAAGGGAGGTATTATCCTGACTTATAGAAAATGTCATCAAGTAGGTCATAACCAATAAATTTGCAAAAATGAACCAACTCCTCCTCTTTCTCCCAAGATGGCAAGACTAGTAAGTGTTATCACTTTTATTAATAAATATTTTAATATTTTTCATTTTACACGTAGTGGTTTATATTTTTTCCTAATTTATGCAATATAGCCCAAAAACAATTGCTACTATAATTGCTAGATGAAAGGAACTAGTGGATAAGTATGACATTAATAATGTTGATGGATTAGCTTCTACAACAGATATAATGCATGGTGTTGGTATTCAAGAAGTTCTTTTTTAGTTTGAAGACTTTGTCATATGTTCCATTTTGATTTTGTGTTAGGTAGTTAGGGTTTATTCCTTTTAAAGATTTTTTTTTTTTTGTTGGAAGCAATTTGTAACTTGATATACCAAGGATGCAAAATCTATATGACAATAGTCTTTGAATTTGAAAGCACATTGCCAATGTTGCCTAAATGGTTCCATTTTCATGTTTATATATTATTTATTGCCCTAATTACATTTTGTAATTGCAGCTAATCAAGTTTTAGTGTACACTCAAGATATAATAGATAGCTTCATTGCATAGGAAACAAATCTTAAATGTTCCATGAAAAAGTTCAGATTTTACAAAAACCAAAATGTAAATGTGGACCTTGCAAGCATATTGCAATGACAAAGAGGACCTTTAAAACTTGAACCATCTTAAACCATCTTAAACATCTACAAAACAAGACCTACTTCTTATCTCCCACCTTGAACAAAACAAAGGTCTCTTTTTCCAATGCTAACACTACGTTTGACCCAACCTGTATCTCCCCCCTATTTACTACTCCTTTCAATGACAATTAGGGATAACAACACTCATGTGAGAACTAGGAAGATCAAAATACACCATGCACACCTTCTTTCTTCAATTGTTGCATTCTCAGCAATGGTTGCCCTTCTTAACAGTCCTAGAATAATTTGGTGTGTCCTTGTAAAGATAAGGGGATTGATCTACTCAAAAAATTCACAAGTTTCTGGTCTTTGTAATATCAAAAGAGGAAACCAAGCTTGAAGATATTTGCAATTGCTAGGATGAGAAGGTAGAAGTTTAAACAAAACAAATTAAATAAAAAAATTAACGTGAGACCATCGTAAGCTTACTAAAAATGAGGCATATGCTTTGAAATGCTAACTGAGGTTCAACTTTGTCCATGAAGTCTTTGAATTCCATATTTGTTACATTAACAATACTTTATTATTAATTTTTTATTAGATTTTCTTTTCAATTCTTTGTTCCTTTTTATATATCAAATTTTATACATCATAACTCAATAAAATTAATTGGTGGGATGTGTTTTTTTTTTTTTTGGTTGTGCCACCATAAATGAGGTTGAGAGAGTTGTTTGTTAAAGATAAAGAGAAAAGTCAAAAAGTGTCTTATACTCTCAAAGAATAGAGAAAATATGATGCGAGAGAAAGTGAAGGATTGAAAGGGTCAATCTTGAAAAGAGAACAAAATTTTCCACATATGCATAAATTGCTAACTGTATGCCATATTTTGGTCCATGTCAACAATTAATGACAAAGTTCAAAAGAGTAATATTTTTAGCTTGCTCGTAAATTTTATTTATCAAAATTAACTCATATTACACATCAGAATTTTAAAAATTAAATTGTTACTAGCTTACCAGTATACTTATCCCACACAATGACATTAAGATAGAAACACCAAAAGAAACAAGAATAAAAAATTATTAAAATTAATAAATATTTTGTTGTCTATACATTAAATTGAATATTACATTAATATTATTTAATAAAATTTTATTTATATCATAATTAAATAATATCTATGATTCTCTCCCTCATTAGAATATTATGTAATTATTGTAGATTATTTCTTAAATTTGTTATGTCTAATTCTATAAATAAGGTATTCTTGTAAATATTATTGTGCAGATTAATACAATTTTCACATTTATAAATTTTTTTTATTATTTTTGTCTGTAAGTAATAATTGAACAGAATTGAAGATGATAATATTCATTAGTATGAAAAGTTATTCAAAATAAACTAAGCATCCTCATCTCTAATAAGAAATGTGTTTTCTATTTTCAAACTATTGACCATATGGTATGCCAACTTCTCCTTTTCCTCCTTTTCTTTCTTTCTGCTAGTTTGTGGAAATTTTATCCCCCAAAACAATATTCCCATACAATTGCAAGTATATCATTGTTCTGAATAAACAAGATCTACCGCGATAGTGCTAGAAGAAAAATCAAAAACTTTAAATAGTTATATTAATTGTACGAGAAATGAATAATGCTAATCAGCTTATAAGCTCCAACTTAAGCTAGGAAGTTGGTAAGCTGTTGTCTTAAAACCCCATCATCAAGGGGGGCAAGAGGCTTCATTTAGGTGAAATTGTGTACATGGTGCGGTTTCGACGTCAAAAAATTGCCATTGTGCTTATTATATTGCAAAGCCAATAGAGTTTTGCACTCAACACCGAAATATTCTCCTTGTCGAGAATCCAACAACCTGATCTTCATCTTCATCTTATGCACGTGTTTATAATATCTTTTTTTTTTTTTTTGGGGTATAGTCTTGTTAATTATGTCTTTGACACAAAAGGTTTCGCTTTCTTCGAAAGCCTTTTTCTCTTGTAGATTTCTCTCAAATTTCCCCCTATCGAGTGAGAAAAACTTCCTAAACATAATTTTGGGGACAACCAATAAGATTTTAAATATCTAGGAAAGAATAGAATTGATCTAAATTTTTTTCTATTTTTATAAAAACTGTTTCATAACATTTTCATCATTTAATGAGATGAGTTTTATTAAGGAAATATATGAGAATAAAAGTATAATTCAGCAGATGAGATTAGCCGTAAGAAAGACTACTACAGACTGAGATTTATTTGTCTAACAGTGCTTTGTTCCGCTAAACCTTCAGCGATGAAATTGGAGGTCTTGATAATATGCTTAAAGCATCAATTGTAAAAGGACAGCTGTTCTCGTTGCCATAAATTTTGTATCTTTTATCAAGATGAAAATTTAAAATTTTTAAAATAAATATTTAAGTTCTTAACTACTAGAATAATGTTTAAGCATATGTACTAGTTTCTTCAAGAAAAACTAATTATAAGTTAAATCTAAGCCAATAATTTTAAGAAAAATGACGCAGATCGAAATTTTAGACAGTAATTTTGATTCCTTTACAAATGATTTATCCCTTCATAGGAAATGGTTTTTAAAAGCATAGACAGTGGCTTCTCGAAGCAGTTTTTCACAGCTTATTAATTATTCTTGATATATATAGTAGGTCTAAGACATTGGTGTGTCAGGTGGCACACTTCTCCGCATTTCCTTTTTATTTTTAATCATTTTTTGGTTCAATTCTTGAATCATTAACTTCTTACCTACTAACTCTCTTTCAAGGATTCCTTCACAGGCCCAATTTATTCAATGTCAGCAATTACTAGAAATGAAATAGTCACAAAAAAAAAGATAAAAGTAGTATCAATTTAGCACTTAAATTTCTCGGTATTTCTTAAAATCAGTGATTACAAAAAATTAAAAAATTACAGAGAAGATGAAGAGGTTCAAAGAGAAGATGAAAATGTCTATATGGTATATAATATAGTATTTAAATGACCACATACAATATGGTGTCAACTAACTTTCTTGAAGTAGCAGGCTCTATAAAAGGATAAATACAATTAAGATAAAGCAATATCCAGCAATTGAAATGAAACTTTTGGTTCTCATTTCTTTAAGGCCTATAACCCGTGAGGGAATGGTTACACATTAGTTAATTATATGAATTGGTAAGCTACAATTCTCCCTTTTCTCCTATTGAACGGTTCAATTATTCAGGACAAGTTTGAATTGTTTTGTTTTAGCATGATGGGATTTATTTAATGGCTCTCTCTCCGTCGTTTTTCTTAATATGAATAGTTCTTCATGATGTAGATGACTATTGGCTTACGAACTTGCTCACTTCGTATCCAAGTCTTTTTGTGATGCTTAGTAAACATCTTTTTTTTTTTTTTTTTTTTTAAGGACTCATCATAGTTTGTTGCTACTAAAATTGGCTTCCTTCAAGATTGTTTTCTTGCAGACTACTTTTATCTTGAATGAGCTTCGTATCTTTGGGTTGATTCACATACATTATGTTTTGGCTCCCATAGTGTTCGATACGTGCTCAGGGATATTTTTGGATCTATACAAAATTTTCATGGTTCTGAAATGATAAACAAAGATATATTATGATTGAAATGCATCATTTGGAAATAAGATCATAAAAATTTACTTATATTTATTTTGTTATACTTGATAATCTTTTATTACATATATATTTAAATTAAAATGTGATAATTAGATGCTTAACTACCAAATTAAATCGTAACCACTATGCATATCACTTTTAATTTTTTATGCTAATGGTTATACATAATTTGATATAATGGAAGAAATTAGGGAGTAAATGTAATGATTGAACTAACCATTTGGTCAAATGTGCGTATATATGCATAGGTGATATATAAAAATTGAAGATCATCAAGAAATAATGTTCATTATTAAATTACGTGTATTTAAAATTTTTTATACTAATTTTATTGTTTTTTATATGTTAATTTTAAATAATTTTTATCGACTTAAAAATTTTTTAATATTAAATATATATTTTTATAAATTAATATAAAATTAAAAATAAAAAATTCAACCTAATCTTAATCTTTTTTCAAACTCTCAAACAAATTTATTAAGTTTTCATAAAAAACTTTCAGTGCTAGGCCTTAATTAAGACCCCAAAAATTACTTCGTATCTATTTTTAAACCCAATTGCATTACCAGTCGTTAGGGAGACGTTCTCCGTTTCCCCATAAGAGGAGAGTGTAATATAAGAAAAACTCATGGCCCAAATGCATCAAGGAGCAACATATAATTACAAGGCAGCAGCATCCTCGGCCTCCAAGAGTCCACTCTCTTCAAACTGAAGACCAAAGAATTTGACAAAACTCCAACAGACCCAGCAAAGAAACCAGCAAACTCCAATAGGCCCAGGGGATAGCAAAGGCAATCAACAAAGCCTAAACCCAGTGCCAGCCCGAAAGATGATGGGGCCATTGCTGGAGCATAAGGTCCATATTGTCCCAAATTCTGGACAATATGGACCTTATGGCTATGAGTACAATAGAGATGGTGGGGCCACTAGAGTTGTCAAGTTCTCTATTCTACCGGAAAATACCAAAATCGTTGGTTTTTATAATCGTAAATCCATCCTTAAACTTGAGCGTTTAAATTTTGAGATATTTGTATATATATATTTAATATTATTTAAATTAAAAGAAAGTTAGTGATTTTAGGTAATTTTTTAAAATAATAAATATCTATATAATTATGTTTATTTAATTTTAAAATTTTTAATGGACTTTCACAATTTATATTATTTAATATTAATTTAATAATTAATTTATCATATTTTTAATATTTTAATAAAATTAAAATTTTAATATATATTTAATTATCTTTCTCATATTATAAAATCAATTATACTTAATTTATATTATTATTATTATTTATCTCAATTAAAGTACTTAATTTTAGATATTAAATTTTTACTTGAGTAATTTTTCTTCATTAATGATACATATAGTTGATTATATGAATGTAATTAATTAAAGTTTGAATTACAAATTTTTTCATGATTACTATGTAATTATAAAATTTACTTTACCCTTTACGCAATAATTTAGTTTTAATTTTATTAATTTTTTTCAACACAAGTTTACATTTAAAAACTCTTAAACTTATAAAGATATTAATTATTCCTAATAATCAAATTAATTTTAATTTTATTTAATATTTTTTGCAAATATAAATTAAAATTAATTAATTAAATTAATTATTATTAGAATTACAATTTAAAATTTGTTATTTTAATATCTTCTCTCAAATATAATTCGATTATATAATCATTCACAACATTTGCTTCAACTTGACACAACCTTCAAACTTTAATCATCAACAATATTAATAAGATTATTATGAATTTCTTTGATAATTTTCTTGATTAATTTTGATTGATTTCTACTTGGCCTCTTTGAATTTTAAGAATCTTGTGGCACATAACCTTGAATAGTAATATTTGGAATTTCATTTTTTTATGAAACTTTATAACACATGGTATTTGTAGAGTACTATTATATGAATAATTCACCTACTCATTCTCTTTCTCACAAAGAAAAATTGAATTTAGTTGTCTTTACTTCTTAATTCAATAAGTCTCTAACTTTGAAATTTCTTTAGTTTTTAACTCCATAAGCCATTATATCTAAATCTTATAAATTTTACTACTTAATAAAATTTTTATATGTTTGTTAACTCAATAACTTATAATTTTAAATTTCAATTGAACTCTTAAAATTTTCTTTATATCCATAATTTTCTTTTTATTTTTCTCAACTATTTTATTATTATTTCTTGTAAATTATATCTTCTCTTCTTCTTTCTCCCCCCTATTTTTATTCCCCTTTCCTTTTTCTAATTTGGTCTCTCAATTTTTATTACTCGTAATCTGACCCCTAAAACTTTATTATTTTTATATTACCCTCAATGTTTATTATTTTTTATTATGACCCCAAACTTTTATGTTTTTGTGATTCCGGTCTTGATTTGTTTTTCTCTTCTCCACATTAACTATTGTAACAACCAGTGATATACTAGCACGTCACCAAGAGAGAGAGGTAGATTGGTAGCTAGGGAGTGGAACGATGAAGGTTTTGTGTGTTAGCGATGGCCAGAGAGAGCTCATTCAATCATGGAAGACAGTGGCAAAACCTTTGGATTTTCTTTAGATCTACGACCTTTTAGGTAGTTTTAGAGGGCATAGAGGACAATTTCGGGCTCATTAGAGTTTGGTGGTGTAGGAAACGACTTCTAGCAAGGCAAGCAGCAACTTTTGGCTGTGCGTGAAGCTACATGTGGTGGTCGGTGGTGGTGCTTCAATGACGGTGGATGGTAGTTCTAATGATAGAAATTTGCATTCTAGTGACTTCTATAACT